>OX374634.1:13622500-14222500 GCA_947347705.1 Nymphula nitidulata | reverse complement strand
AAATATGAAGTCATATAATTATCAGAGCCCCCAGGACAGATCAAGGAGGCTAAAGATGTCCAGACCCTTTAGACTGCAGGACACTGATACTGATAATATTAATATACTAGAGCAGATTGTGGTTTACACTCATATGTATAGTGCCCATAAAACATATATTTAGCTATTTTTTTTTTGGTTGACATTTTAAAATCAAATATTTTTGATAATTATTTAAAGACTAACTTAAGTTCATTTTTTCAAGAAAATATTCCACATTTAATTGTTAAATTCATAATAAACCCAAAATTTACTAAATATAACTATATTTTGGTACTAAAAACCTCCTTTTCATGTCTGGGTCTTTTCGACCTGCATGTGACTGTTGGTGTTACAAAATTAAGCGGAAGTACTGGACGGTTAACTTAAATAACATACCCAGGATCATACTTATTTATGTCAAACTTAATTATTTAAATTTTATCTAATAATCATAACAAGAAATCATATCAGTGTACGATTTGTTGCAGAATACTTGACTTTTGACCTACAAGCTGCCTCTAATTTGTATGCAGTTAATAGATGAATTACATTTTTGTAAATATTGTGTATTGTGGATGGCAGATAAAATACCTAATTATTGTCTTAAATGGTAAACATAATAAGAACTATTTTACAAACTATATCAATGTTTGTAGATGTCCATCACTTGATATGTTCAGAGTTCATATTACTCTGACCTATTATTATTATTCTGTAAAGCGGCAATATACCACCGGAGGGCGATGACAATAAAAAAATCAATTGTGGCTGGAATCTCATGCTTGACGGGTTAATAAAACATAAACACTTGGTAAATCTAAAATAGATACTATTTACATCTTACCATTAATAGCAGAATGTACGTCTTTTAACTTTATTTGTGAGCACTCCAATAAGCATTTGCTGAACTTCATTATTACCTCCTGATCTTGGATACTCAGTTTACTGCACATGGCAGTCTTTATATCAACATCTTTAGAATTCACACACACAAACAGTAACAACAATGATGCAACCATATACAAATCTTCCAGAGTATCCGCCTCCACTGTTCCATTATTGAACCTAAATTCTGGATACTTCTCCCGAATAAACTCTTCAACTGTGTGCGCCTCGAGTGTTGAAGACTTCGACTCATCCAAGCTAAGGTTTTCTCGTAAATGAGAAATTATGTTCAAAACTGATTCTAGAGTAATACATTGCTCTCTAATGTCGCCTTCACTGAAGTAACAATGAATCTGTAAACATGATTTTAGTAAGATTTACCGTCATTTCAAAATAGAAAAGCCTCTTTTAGTTTTGAAACCTTTTCTTACCCAATTTGTAATAATGGTTTTCCATTTCTGTAACATTATGAATTAATAACACATCACAATGAAAAATGTGACCCGCAAACCAAAGATTACTTAAATAATTATAGAGCAGTTGTTTTGTATATGGGATAAGGTAGTTTCTCTATCAAAAATACCGTTGCAGACAGGTAAGTTCAGTTGCGGTTTGAAATTTTTAAGCCTTCAAAATCTTCAAATCAACATGTCAATTCTACCGGTTCTACCAGTTTATATCTCTAGTCTATGGTAACCGTCCTTCATATACAAACATTACCAACGTTACGAGCAGAAGTTTGAAAGATTATTATTATATATTATCATTATAAACAATTTGCGTACACATAACGCGCTTACAAACGAACCGAATTGAACATATTTGTGCCAACGAGAGTAATGTGACGCGCAAACGTCTTTCAGGTTTTGACTCGGAGTTTGTGAAAATGTTGTAAACATTTTATTTTTGAATAGATAAAAACTTATTGTCGTACTTAATTTGCTACCAATACTTCCTAAAACTCTTTGATAAAAACATAAGATCTTAGAACGTTTTTGTTATGGACATTGACAGGAGGACACAAATAAGCGCAAGTGTGGTCCAAATTGATTTTCGTAACGTTGGTAATGTTTGCGTATTATGGACCGTAAGGGTCTGTTGTCAACAGTTGTCATGTCACAAAGTTTTTTTTATTAATTTATTTAAATTAAATAATTAATTTATTAATTCCGTTAAAAAGACGGCAAAGGAAACTAACGCCCATACAGCCATGTCGTCAGTATTTCTTTATTTCTTCATTTATTGCATTGAAATGCTGGTGTTACACATTTCAATGCATCTAGGAGTATTTGACGCGAAATATATGATGATAATCTCCTTAAGATGTAACTTGATGAGGTGGATAATCACAAAAAGTTTTCATCGTATTTCACACCATAATCACTTCTATTCTATTATTCTTTCATACGTCAACACAAATACTTGTTTTATAAAACTACACCACTTTTATGACACAAAGTTCACTCCGACACAATTTTTATTAATTGTAATAAAAATCTTGACTGAAACCACAAAATCCCGCCAAACACTTGCAGTTTTTTTTGTTCATTCTCCCCAATGAGGCAGGTTATTCGTCATAGATTCTCCCTGTAATGGGAAATGAAAGGGAACTAATGCCATGCCGTATACAGCCATGTCTTAAGTATTTCTATATTGTTGTTGTAGGGGGTTTTTTTTTTATACAACTGGATGACAAACAAGCTGACGGCTCACCTGGATGGTAAGCGTTTACCGCCGCCTATAGACACCTGCAATAACAAGGAAAAGTCACTTGATATTGCAGGTGCGTTGTCATCCTGCCCCCTTATTCTCAATTGTCGGATCACGGATTCGATTCGAAAAGTCACATGCCATCTCGCTTTGACGCACCGCGATAAAAAGTGTCAGTTATAGAGTTTCCGAAATTCGATTATTTTCCGACAGTTGAGAATAAGGGGGCTGGGGCCTAAGAGCCACCGCACATATACAATTTCAAATCGTACAACTAAATCGCAGAATGTCTAATAGGCATAGAATCTTATGATAGCCCGCACATTATATCAACTAAGTCGTTCATCTAAATAGTTGGTCAACTATCGGCCGATAGCCCGCACACTATAACAACTTAGTTGGTCAGTCGCACGGTAAGATGCAGTGTGACCAGACCCGTGCGCGTGATTTCCCCACGCTTGGATTTTTGCCGACGGGCACGCAGCCGCCGCAGCCAGTCTATCTCTGCATTCTCTTCTTCTAACAAATGAAAAAATAGAACTGCTGATCGACGAAGTCCAAAAAAGGCAAGCCCTTAAAAAACTTATCTGGGTAACATCTCAGTTAAGAATACATTCTTAACTGAGATGTTACCCAGATAAGTTTATACCTTACAAGGTATGATGTTTCCCACGGTCTAATCTGTCACTTAATATCGGATGCACCCTAAATGTTTTGTTCTGTTTTCGTCTTCTTTTTTTTAAGTTAAGAAGTGCGTTGTTTTTCCGCATTTTATCGCAGACTTCACCGCGCTAGCAACACTGTCCACCAACTAAGTCGACAAAGTGTGCGGCCTATGAAAGCACGCAATTTAGTTGTACGATTTGAAATTGTATATGTGCGGTGGCTCTAAGATGAAATGCCGTCCATGCCCAGTAATTGCATATGTATTTATTTGTTTTGTCTTTTAATTTTTTGTCGTTTACGCAGTCTTTATGAGTCTTTATAATCTGTGATAGTAGCAAGCTAGTCTTTATTCGACCAAGGAACTTTTAGAGCCACCGCACATATACAATTTCAAATCGTACAACTTAATTGCGTGCTTTCATAGGCCGCCCACTTCGTCGACTTAGTTGGTGGACAGTGTTGCTAGCGCGGTGACGTCTGCGAGAAAATTCGGAAAAAGAACGCACTACTTCTTTTATTAATAAGGTTTTTAAGGGCTTGCCTTTTTTGGACTTCGTCGATCAGCAGTTCTATTTTTTCATTTGTTACAAGTAAGTAGAGAATGCAGAGATCGACTGGGCGGCTGCGCGCCAGTCAGCAAAAATCCAAGCGTGGG
The DNA here is from genome assembly GCA_947347705.1 of Nymphula nitidulata. NCBI lineage: Eukaryota > Metazoa > Arthropoda > Insecta > Lepidoptera > Crambidae > Nymphula > Nymphula nitidulata. The sequence goes on along the minus strand of OX374634.1, from coordinate 14,218,563 downwards.
GAAATCACACGCACGGGTCTGGTCATACTGCATCTTGCCGTGCGACTGACCAACTAAGTTTTTATAGTGTGCGGGCTATCGGCCGATAGTTGACCAACTATTTAGTTGAACGACTTAGTTGATATAATGTGCGGGCTATCATAAGATTCTATGCCTATTAGACATTCTGCGATTTAGTTGTACGATTTGAAATTGTATATGTGCGGTGGCTCTTAACATAGGTTCCTTGGTGCCAATATACTCTTTCTCATCTGTGGTGCCAATAATACACGATTTTTTTTAAAATAATGAAATAATCTGCCCGAATTTGTTGTGGGCTATGACTCCAACACGAGCGGCTGGTTTAGTAATATTTAGGAATATAAACGAATCTGTACAGTTTTTATTATTACAAACTTCATATGGCGAACATCATTGGACCCCTCCAAAAGGTTAGCAAACACTTTATTTTCACAACTCAAATATATCATAATTATTTTCTAAAAGTGGCAGAAAAATTGTCTAATTATATTACAGGTCATGTTGATCCAGGAGAATCTGATTGGGTCACTGCTTTAAGGGAAACAAGCGAAGAAGCTGGATTATCTGAAGATGATTTAGAAGTATGTCAAATAAATTTATATTTATTTATTCTAGTTACCTACCATAATCTAGATCAGTAGGTACCAAAATTAAAAAAAAAATGTGTTTGATGGTATAACAAGCGGACACCTACCCATGCTAACAATCATGTAAATACTGAAGTTTTATTAAAAATTCAAAATTGAAAAATTATTTTCAGAATTTCCTAATACATTTTGTTTTACTGACTAAACTACTTGTATGGAGAAATTTCAAATTTATTTTACAAATTTGAATTTTAATGTTAACTTTGAGTTTTAAGTTAACATAAGTAGTACATAGGTGCCTGACTGACCTTGTAGATGCCAAATGCCAAATGAAAAAGAATAAAGTAACTTTAAACAAACATAATTTATATTACCTATTAAAACATATAAAATTAAGCATGTCCCTTCAAAACCCACTTTGGGTTGACACTATACAGTACATACTATACAGTTGATATTGTATTAATATTTATAAAAAATGTAGCATTTTCTTATTAAAATCTTAATTTATATAACATAGTTTTTAGTGTGGAATAACGAGAAACACTAACCGAAATTGATAAAACATGATGTACATACTTGGGATTATCTTGGGATTCTGTTCATCTTATGGACTGCAAAATTTTATCCAATCAAATATAGTGCATGCATTGTGCACCTTGCGAGATACATAATTCAGAGTTACCTTGGAGACAGTGTGTAAGTTTTACATATTATGAAATTTGTTCAAAATAAAAAGACGCGTATTTTTAGCCTTACCATGTTTCATCAAGCTTTAATAGGTATACTGTGTGGATACTGATTGATACCAATAAACAGCAACAAAAGAGCTAAGAATGATTTAATAAAAAAATGCTGTTATTATTTTTTGCCTACGCTATGTCCCATCCCTTGTATGGTGTCGATCCAATGTGCGGCACTCACACACATAAGAATTGATAATTTGTCTGATATGTGGTTATGTGACAGAAAATTAATGATTTATATTTTAAATGTTTTATTTTAGGTACGTAAAGACATCTCCAAATCGTTAGAATATAATGTCAAAGGGAAACCAAAAGTAGTAATGTATTGGTTAGCAAAGCTAAAAAATCCCCAGAAGAGAGTGACACTCTCAAATGAGCACCAAGACTTGAAGTGGCTTGGTTTAGAGCAAGCGCAAGAAATAGCTGGATATAAAGAGATGAAGCAACTGTTACAAGAGTTTCATGAAAAAGCTAAGAAAATGTTGTAAACCAAGATTTATTTAAATATATTTTCTCAAACATTTTTGACAATTTGAACATTATTTTGACAACCTTCTTTGAGAGAAATCGAAATTGCTGTATTGGTCAAATACATACGAGCAGCGGCCGGCAAAAGTTGTATGAAAATCTGTCATGTTTTAGGGGCCAAATAAATTACTCTTTTGCTCCGAAACAGGCCGATGTAAAACGATTCACATGTTGTAGATTTAACTATTACTTCTATAATTTAAATAGCAATAGTATATCTGCAAACAATGTATTCATAGAGCGATTTGTTTGAAGAGATATTACAATTGGTCGGTCCATAGAAAATAATTCTGAACAGTGATGGGATGTTACATGTAGTTAGGGTTACCATCTGTACGGATTTGTCCGGACATATCCGCACTTTTTGCCTTTTGTTCGGACTTTGTCCGAAATTTTAATTTGTCCGGATGTTTTGAATTAGATGGAATATGAGTAAAACTACATTTATTTATTTATTTATTTATTTGGGAAACATACAAATTTCATTGCACATAAAATCGAACACAGTAAAATAAAACTTAAATCAGCGAAGTTTCCACAGAAAGTTAAAACAGACGTATTAATATACCAATTCAATTTAAATCTAATTAAATTTTGATAATATTACTAAATAAATTTAAAATCCAAATCGAAAATATACAAAATAAGGGGAAAAATATTAACGATTAAATTTTACAAAGAGATTATTAATTAAGTGAACTAAAAAACTAAAAAAAGAAAACATTATTTACAACTATCATAAAAATATTTAAAAAGTAATTAACAAAAAAATATGTATAAGAAATATCCTAAATTAACTTTAAAATTAATTTAGGATAAATTATTCTATTTATTCTAATTTAGGATAAATTATAAATTATTCTATTATATTATTAATTAAATTTAATTCACAATAAAAAAAAATACTAAAAAAACTACAGAGACGAGCCGGTAGTTCGCATGTACAACTTATCTCTAATTTGTATCTTATAGAGTAAAACATTACTGTAATTAAAAGGGTCAATCTCCTTAAATGTATTATTGTACACGGCACAAGATCTATACAGAAAAGTATTACTCAAATAGTTTGTCTTAGTTGTTGGCATAGCAAACAAATTATGGGATAGATCCTGTGGAAAATTATTATGTCTCTGAATCTTTACATTCACAAATAAAAAGAGGTCTATCTATATTAAAATAAGAGCAATTAAAGAATTAATGTTGAAGATTACAATCATCATTTTGACTATATTTACAAATTGAATTGTTGCTTAATTTAAGGCGATGAAGATGAGATCATGGTTAAGTTCCTTAGGGTTAGGGTTGCCATCTACATATTAAGTTATATCAAATTAGTCAAATAATCTTTAACTTCTTTGGTGATGTTTCCATTTTGTGACTAAAATGTCCGGACTTTTATCGAAATGTCCGGCTTTTTGTCAGGACTTTTCAAATTTTTAAATGGTTACCCTACATGTAGTGGCCATAAGTAGGGTAGCCATCCGTCCGGTTTTCCCCGGATTTGGCCTAGTTTAGAGGGCGTCCGGGTAGCGTCCGGGTATCGTCCGGGTGGGGCCGCCCGCGACAAACGCACTGTGGCGCGGTTGATCAACCGACGAACCGACTCGCTAATCGAAAATGATTAAAAAAACCTGTTGATGTGTCCGGGTTTTGGGCACTAAAATCCGGGGTTTTCACACGTCTTGTCCTGGTTCCCAATTTTTTGAGATGGCAACCCTAACCCTAAGGAACTTAACCATGATCTCATCTTCATCGCCTTAAATTAAGCAACAATTCAATTTGTAAATATAGTCAAAATGATGATTGTAATCTTCAACATTAATTCTTTAATTGCTCTTATTTTAATATAGATAGACCTCTTTTTATTTGTGAATGTAAAGATTCAGACATAATAATTTTCCACAGGATCTACAAACTTTGTTAAATAAATACAAATTTAAAAATTTTAAGTAACCCCCGGCGTTATTAATCATGTATCTTACACCATCTCATTGAGACTATTCATAAGAGCCCAAACACGTTATATCTGCTGTAAGTTTCTGAAGAATTAAGCATTTCACAGACTTTTTGATGGTATAGGATCAGCTCTAGGATAGTATGTCTTGGGAATGTCACCGAAGTGACAGTACACCAAATTTCAAATCATTTGGATCTGTAAAAGTTAATAAAACCCTATGATAATGTAGAGAATAAGCTGATAGTCATCAAACGCCTGAACTGATCTACATAAATTATAGCTAAGAACCATCGTAGTCACATCAGGTTTCAAACAAAAAAAAAACGAATCAAAATCAGTCCATTCGTTTAGGCGCTACGATGCCACAGACAGACACGTCAAACTTATAACACCCCTCCTTTTTCGTCGGGGGTTAAAAATACAGACATTAATCTGTGCTTACACAACTTTTATGTCAATACATTATGCCCCCTATGAATTGTATTTAGATTTATTTCACCTAATTGAATGTCATGTACTTTATTAGATTTTAAGTATTGATTTTAAGAGGTTTCGTTTATTGTTTTTTGTTGTTTACATTTCTTTGATATTTATTTAATTGGTTTTTAATGAGTTAGAAACTCATTAACAATCATAAAAATTGTAAATATGTCATTGCTTAAGCCAATGGCCCTAGTAGCCAAAGCTTTAATAAATAATAAAAAAAAGATCATTTTGTCAAAGTGTCAAACAGAAACGTTTGTTTTGTGTTTTTTGTGGCGCCGCAACCAACATTAATATTACTTTCATTCTTTTCTTTTTACGTTTATTTCACCGAAAATAACATTTGAATTTAAGTTATTTCATTAAAATACATAGTTATGGTTGGTTTATGTTATGGTCTTCTGTTTATGAAACCTTCCGGCCCGGGAAAATCTGATAATACACTGCGCTACTTGTTTTTAAATCGATTATATGTTATTCATAATTCTATTCAATAAATATTAATCATGGAAAAGCCTGTCAATGAAAATACACCTGTTAAACAAAAATCACGCGGTAAAAAACGTAAACGGTAAGTGCAAATCTAATTTTTTCTGTATTTTCTTTGCAGATCGATTGTCTAAATTATATTAGTTGTTTCCTGATATTTTTATTATTCACTTTATTAGCGACTACTTAAATTACTATTTTGGTAGTATAATCGGCACTTATTATATATACTTATTATATATTGTGTTATATTTGGTGTCTTTTAATAATTACCTATAATGTTTAATCTAAATTCTTAGTAACTTTACATTTTTATTTCACTAGCTGCATGTATAATTTCAAATACATGTCAATGGAGATAATCTAACCACCTCTGCGGTCTAGATGTTGAAGCCCTTAACATAATCTAAAGGTTTAGGGTTTAATTCCTACGGGGGCAGGAAATTTCAGCTCACTTTGGTTGGTGGTAGGACTTTTTCTAAGTCCACCTGCTTAGCTACAGTGGTAGCTAGCCAGGTAATCTTAGTAAAATATTGATGTTATCTAACTCTGCTACCACAGCAACAATGTCATCATCATTGTTGTTTTCCAGCAGTCGGAGGCAATATAGCCACTAGAAATATTTAGCTAATTTGTGTGCTGAGTAAATGGGCAAAAAATATATAGTTAAAACTATGTTTCACATTAAATTGCTCATCTTAAATCTTGTTTTTACAACTGTACAACAGACAGAATCTATAAAATGCCAATTTGAGGACCTACATGTTTTTCATAAGTGTCAATCAGAAGGATCCAAAACTTCAAGCAATATTTTTACAAAATTAAATATTAAAAAACTATTTGTAATAAAACTATAATTATTTAAAGTAATTAAAAATTAACTAGCCAATCCTTATTTTTAGGAAAGATAGTGATAGCAGCTCTGAATCGGAACTTGTTTTGCCAGATAATGTTTTGGAGGTGGAGAAGAGTGTTATTGCATCAGCTGTCAAAAATAAGCTGGATGATGTCAGTGTTAAGAAGATATTAAAGGTTTTTATTAAATGAATAATTCTTAATACACAATAATGTACAAAAAACTGCTTACAACAATTGGTATTTCAATTCAGAAATATCCAAAGCTAAATATCAAAATTATATTCACCTATAAAAGGCATACACAAAATAAATTAAAGATTGCATATGTACTGAAATACTGAAATATTTTATATATTGTCAAAACGGAAATGTAGTAAGTATATTTTTAAGGCAAACTTCCATTTTCTCAGTACCTACTCTAAATTTTGGAAAGACTTATTAGTCTTTCGGCATTCAGCTAATAGAAAAAGCCCCCAAAAAGGGAGACCGATCAGACCCAGCTAACTACCACCTAATAGCTGTCACCTCATTTCTTTGCAAGGTCATGGAACAGACCTTAAACCACCAGCTGATCCGATACCTAAAAGATCACTCATTAATTATTGACCGACAGTATGGGTTTCGGCCGAAATGGTCAAGGGGTGATCTTCTAGCCTACTTAATGCATGTCTGGGGTGAAGCTATTGACAAATGTGGTGAGTCAGTGGCAGTTAGCCTTGATATTGCCAAAGCCTTCAATCGGGTCTGGCACAGGGCTCTTCTCTCCAAAGTCCTGGCATACGGTCTGCCGGCTCAGCTCTGTAACTGGATTGCCGGCTTCCTGCATGAATCCGTGTCCTCGCAGATGGATGCGCTTCATGTCAGTGAATGCTGGTGTACCACAAGGCTCTGTTCCATACCCCACACTCTTTCTTCTACATATCTGATGACATGCTTCCGTTAGGAAACAGTCATTGCTATGCAGATGAACAACAGGTGTGCCCGTTTACAGCTAAAATGTCGCCGTTCCTTCCCCGTCCATCTCTTCAGGGCACGACTCTTTCGGCACAGGGCTTCCTAAACTTGATAGGCATGGAGATATGTTACGATCTGAATTCCAGGAACTACATCGAAACCGTGATCAAAACAGCCTAACGGAAGCTTGGTGTCCTGAACAAGGTGCGTCGATTTTTCACGCCTGACCAATTACGCCTGCTGTATTAAACTCAGGTCTGGTCTTGCATGGAATATTGCTCGCAATTGTGGGATGGCTCCGCCAAGTACCTACTCGATGCCCTGGACAGATTGCAGTGTCGTGCTGCCCATATCATTGGCGATGTGGAGGTCACGAACAACCTTGAGCCTCTGCAATTGCGTCGAGACATTGCGTCGCTTAGCGCCTTCTATCAGCTATATCACGGAGAGTGTTCTGAAGAGCTATTTGACCTTATCCCACCTTCCCCCTTCCTACTCAGGAGCACGCGTGCCGGTCTTCGAAGTCATCAATTCACTGTTTCCACCTCAACATCACATACAAAGAAATTTAGTAGCTCTTTTTTTTGTCGTACATCCAGAACTTGGAATTCTTTGCCAGCACATGTGTTCCCTCCTTCCTATAATAACATGGGTTCCTTCAAAAGAGGCGTAAAAAAGCACCTTTCGGGCCGGCAAGGTGGAGGCGGCAGAGCAGTGTCTGAACTGCACTAGCTGTCTTCGCATATGGACTCTTCTTACCACTTTACATCAGGCGGTGTTGAGTCATTTGTCGTGCTTTATATTAAAAAAAAAACTGCTAAAATAAGTTATCTTGAAATTTGTATATTTTAAAATTGAAAAGTTTACTTAATATATAATAATTCAATCTATTTATACAGAAAGTAGTGACTAATGACCATGTGTTGGCATTGGTGAAATTGCGAGAAGAAGAAGAATCAAGCAATGAGAAGAGCGGGTTGGGGCCTAAGCTTACTAGAGCTAAAATGAAGTAAGTTACATCCATCTGTGTATACATATAAAAGTTCCAAAATGATACTCGAAATTTTCCTAGGATAAATTGTTGTTGCAAAACCAAAATCTGCTATATTCACAACTCTCAAATTTAAAAGAGTCTTGACCTACTAGCTCACTACAGAAATGCATTGAAATAAAATGTTTCATAATAGGGAATATAGGTACATGAAAAAAAAATATTTAGTATATTTTTAAAAAAATATTTATAATCATACAGCTAATAGTGAAAACAGAATTGATTTTGGATTAAGAATTGAATTAGGAATTGCAGTATTCCTGTCTGTTTCAAATCATTTTTTTATATAAATTATTTATGGCGGGTGTGTAATGTGGTGTCAAAGTTTATATCGGATCTCCTTATCTAACGCAACTTTATGTAGTTTTCAGTCAGTTATTCTATAGATGAATAGCTGACTGAAAACTACATAAAGTTGCGTTAAGTTACATAAAGTTTTTCTAAAATTCTTCCAGTTTTGTTAATTGTATTTGTAACTGTTTAAAATTAATTTAAAAACCTAAACAAAAATTATACATATACATACTTCAGTGGTATTTCCAAGATATGCTAACGTTGAGCTGATGCTTTATCATCAAATAGTCTGCTCAGTTCTTCAGAAACTTACTGCAGTTATAGTATGTTTGGGCTCCTAAGAATGAGAGAGATAAGAATCTTAAGAATAGAGTCTCAATTAGATGGTGTTAGATAGATGATTAATGAAGCTGGGATTTCCTTAATTTTTTTTTATTGTAGTATCACAGTGAAACTAAAACCAGTGGGCCACGCATTTAAAATTGCGATCCATGCCGCAGGGTTGATACATTTTTTATTTTTGGAGTTTACTCATTATAAATTTATTTTTATAGGAGAGTGTAATTTTCGCGGCATTCGGGGGTCCCGATTCCGAATACGACTATTTCGGGATCAAAAATGGCGGTCGCGAATTTTAGATATAAAATCACATTTTAAGAAGCTTTTTTCCTTATTATTGCAGGTAGGTGCCTATAGGCGACGACAACCACTTAACACCAGGTGGTCACCTAGTTGCATAAAAAAAAATGCTACTTAACCTGAGAGAGACTGCATATCATCATCTCAACTTGTATAATTTTCATAGTTTTCGGGGGACCCGATTTAGAATACAACATCAATTTTGATGGCGAATCCAAGATGGCGGACGCGATTTTTTTATAAAAAATCAACATGGGTGCCGTGGGTGGGTGCCGATTTTAAATATAACATCAATTTCCAGATCCAAGATGGCGAACGTACTTTATTAAAAAAAAATGGGTATAATTTTCTTGGTTTTCGGGGGTCCCGATTCCGACTACAACATTTATTTCGAGATACCAAATGACGGACGTGCTTTTTTAAATATTATATTTTTGTGGTTTTCGGGGGTCGCGATTCTAAATACGACACATGTTTTGAGATCCAAGATGGCGGGTAATTATAAACAAAGAAAATGATTACTTAAAATTTATTCAAAAATAATGACTGAAATAACTGAATGATGTGACTTTATAGTACAAAATCAATATAGGTATCATTTTCTGGGTTTTCGAGGGTCCAGATTCTGATTACAACATCTATTTTGAGATCCAAGATGGCGTACGTGACTTTAAAGTACAAAATCAATATAAGTATCATTGTGGTGGTTTTTGGGGGTTCCGATTCCAAATAAAACATCTGTTTCAGGATCCAGGATGGCGTAATATTGATTTTTATACAAGAATTGCGTCCGCCATCGTGGATCTGGACATTGATGTTGTATTTAAAATCGGGATCCCCGAAAAACACAAAAATGATACCTACATTGATATTGTACTATAAAGTCACGTCCGACATCTTGCATCTCCAAACAGATGTTGTATTTAGAATCAGGACTCCCGAAAACCAAGAAAACTATAGTTACCCATATTGATTTTTTTATAAAAAAATCGCGTCCGCCATCTTGGATTTCATAATTGATGTTGTATTCAGAATCGGGACCTCCGAAAACTACGATAATGAAACCCATATTGATTTTTTATAAAAAAATCGCGTCTGCCATCTTGTATTTCAAAATTGATGTTGTATTCAGAATCGGGACCTCCGAAAACCACGAAAACAATACCCATATTGATATTTTTTTTAAAAAACCGTCCGCCATCTTTGATTTCAAAATTGATGTTGTTTCAGAATCGGGACCTCTGAAAACCACGAAAATGATAACCATATTGATTTTATATAAGAAAAATCGCGTCCGCCATCTTGGATTTCAAAATTGATGTTGTGTTCAGAATCGGGACCCCAGTAAACCACAAAAATGATACCCATATTGATATTTTATACAAAAATCGTGTCGGCCATCTTGGATTTCAAAATTGATGTTGTATTCAGAATCGGGACCTAAGAAAAGCAAAAAAATGATAATATTGATTTTTTATAAAAAAAATCGTGTCCGCCATCTTGGATTTCAAAATTGATGTTGTATTCAGAATCGGGACCTCCGAAAACTACGAAAATGATAGCCATATTGATTTTTTATAAAAAAATCGCATCCGCCATCTTTGATTTCAAAATTGATGTTGTATTCAGAATCGGGACCTCAGAAAAGCACAAAAATGATACCCATATTGATTTTTTATAAAAAAATCGCGTCCGCCATCTTGGATTTCAAAATTGATGCTGTATTCAGAATCGGGACCTCCGAAAACCACGAAAATGATACGAGACAAGTTGAGTTGAGTTGAGATATTTTTTTATGCAACTAGGTGACCACCTGGTGTTAAGTGGTTGCCGTCGCCTATAGGCACCTACTTGCAATAACAAGGAAAAAAGCTTTTTAAAATGTGACGCTCCTGACCGGCATTTCCCAAGTGAGTGTATGAAAGTCGGGCTCGCTACCGCCCTCCTCTCGCCCCGCGTACCCCTCACGATTGTACTGTCTAGACGTGCCCGTTGGCTGACTGTATGAAATTTATATAGACTGGTAGTATGGAATGTTTTTAAATTCGCCTTGTAGTTTAATTACCAAAATATATTTACACAGGGAGTTGATGAAAGTGTCCCCGAAGGCAGTAACACCGTGGAATTTGGAGAACCTTGAACTGACGCCAATCAAGCACATACCTGTCAAAACCAGACCTGAAGTCAAAGCACTGATTGCACAGGAGCTTCCGGAAGATGAAGATGACGAGGAATATGAGCCCACGCATGATGACGTACCGGTTTGTTTTTTTACCTTACAATAAATTTTATAGATATATACACACAAGCAACTATGACTTGTGAAATGTTAGTGTTTATTACACTAACAACAACACTCATAATTTTGTAGATCGAACTCCAAGCTCTGGCTTAGTAGATGTTTACTCACCACCACAAGACTTACACATGTTAGTTTAATAGGGTAGGCAAGGCACTTGGCACCGCGTGAGTAGTCCAAGGTGCTACGATCCTTTATAGGCTACATTACCGCTTACCTTGCGTACCGTATAGGGCCATGTCTTATTTTTTCTTCCAAGGGGGTGGGATGGAAGTCTCGATAGTTCTTAAGTAAGATCACAAAAATGCGCAAAGTTAAAATTATACTTTGAAAAAGCGCGAGCAACCGCGGTAGTGCCGAGGTTCGCTTGGATGCGTATAGGTACAAACATTTCTAAAAATTGTTTCTTGTTTATTCATTTTTTCCTTCAGATTCTTACGTAATAAATATTAAACAGGGGGGGGGGGGGGGTGGTCGGCCTATTCTTATTTTTTCTTATAATAGGGAGGGAAGAGGTTGAAAACTAGCAAAATTCGTGTTACGTAATAAATGAATGGCCCCTATGCTTGTTTGCCACCATTGTCGAATAGAGAAAAAATAAGTTACAACCAGCTTTACTATTCCTCTGTAGTCGTAGGACTTTGCAAAACAACGAATAAAAAATAAAACAAATTCCGTGATATTTTGCCATTTGCATCCAAAAACATTAATTAGAGTAAAAAAATTGTATTTCTAAAATTTTAAACTCTTTTGTCATAGAGTGATGATGACCAAGACATGGAGTCTTGTAGTGACTTGGACTCGCAACCTCGGACCCCCGCCACCCCGAGAAGCCTAAAAGCCAGTCCACAAGTTGTCAAAGACGGGCCATTTAAAGTGCCTCAAGTAAGTACCTGTACAATAAACCCTTTCAACCGTTTTCGAAACTAGTTTCGAAAAAATAATAATTAAACATTGTTCATCTTTATACCGCAAGAGTATCTAAGATTGTTGTATTTGTTGACTGATGCTCTTAAAAACAAGGAAGTGTCAAAGTAGTTTGTTCATGTAGTTTTTATTATACATATGTATGTATGTACCTTTGTCTTTAAGGTAACAAATAACTTTATTCTAATAGTTATTATTAAAATTACAATAATAAATGTTTACCCGAATTCGCGAACATTCGAAACATTGTTACTGTTTAGAAACGCACACAGTATCTCATTCATTTTATAGTACTTACCTTATTAAAACACAATTTATCCACGCTTCAATGTCATAGACAATTTCAATTTTTTTGTATTCTTCTAAAACAACCCGGTTTCTAGGAGATTTCCACACCAACGCGTCGAAAACTTAACTTGCAAGACGAGGAAGCAACCATAGCTCTTCGCACGAGGTCTAAGCTGTGTTTATCAGAGACCCCTATAGAACACATTGAGAGTTCCTTCGTGCCTCCTGATGAATTGCCTTTGCCACCAGTCGATGATCACTTGTGGAACGATTTCTTGAATGAATGCCTAAACCCGGCCTCGGTTACCAGGAACGAGGACGACGATGAGACTGACCCGGAGTACAATGTTGCTGCTGATCAGGATGCTCGTGAGTACTTTAAATAATATTTTTGTGGCATAGCGTCAACTGCAGCCATTGCAAAATTTAATATCAATAAACTTTTGTCATTGTTGATCTCTGATGGGTCAATCAAAATGTTTAATATTTCACTCCTTCGTGCTTAGTACTCTAAGTGTAGTGACTGACTGCTATTATCCACGAACCCGCTTTGGTCACATAACAAAAGAAATAGATTAACACGGGAGGAGGATGGTCTCCCGTTTTGTGAAAAGGCGGGCGGTGATCACCAGTCTTTCAGCGCCCTAGGCGCGGCTGCACAGGCTGCAATGTCTGGAATTGCCCTAGTCACACATTAAATTGTTTAAAGAAGCTGGCTCATGCTACTTTACTAATATTTTCATCAACCTAGGCCATAATTTTCGGAGAAGAATAACATTAAAGACTCTGCTAGAAACCGTTTGACAGAGACACCAGTTCAGCATGCATTCTGCTAAAGGTAATATCCATAACATATGTTCTTTGCAACAACAGAAGTCACACTAATTATACGCGTAATTTAAATACAAGTATTATTTAAATTACGCGTATAATTGAAACATTGCAAAATGTTCCTCTTTTTCTGCAGTAAAGTTTTAAGTAGATAGTATTTAGGTATGACTATTATTTTTCCAATAATCACAAAGTCAAAATTATTTGATGGCACGTCTATTACCTCATTAAGATTTCGTTAGAAAAATGGCACGTTGATACGTAAAGGTTCGCCATCCCTGCCCTAGTGACTCGATCTCCATCGGGGGGAAACCCAGGCTTAAGGTCGAGGTTGCCTGAGGGTGGAGCGGTGAAATTGTTTCGACGGTGCCCACGCTACCCCGCGTTACCGGAAAGTTTTAGTTAGGATATAAACACGTCCGTCGCTTAGCCAGCAGAGGGAAGTTCCGTTAGCGGATTTCTCCTTGAAAAAATGTCCTATTAACACGACGTTTTTTAGAGAAGCATCGTCACGCGATTTTTATACACGCGTAGACTGCGCGTCGTGTAGGTTTTACGACATTGTTTCCGTTCGTATCGACACTGAGTCACTGACTCGTGTCAGCGGCCCATCTCGTTTGCGTTTATATCGATACACACGCGCGACGTCTGTTCGTTTAAAAAACGCCGAGTGAATATTATTTTAACTTTTTGGCTGTTAACAGACAACAGGGCCTCGATCGCGCTAATTTACATTGTATTTACCAAAGCAAATGTGAAACGTTCCCTTGCGCACAATTTGTGTTGCGCGAAACATATAAACGGCTGTTTTTTTCGAAGCATACATTGATTTCTTTGATTCTAATTATATTACATATTTATTAAGTTCAAATTACATAAATTAATACAATAAAAACTTTCTAAATTTAGTAAATATATCGATCAGTTTTTGACAGCATCTAGATACAAACACGTTACTATGGCAACCATCTATGGGAACGTATTTTCCGCTGTCCTACAAACATTTTTGACAAGTTGCTTAGGCACTAACTTAATCAAAAACGTGCGACCGACAGCGGAAAATACGTTCCTTTAGATGGTTGCCATAGTAACGTATTTGTATCTAGGTGTTGTCAAAAACCGATGGATATTGTACTCAATTTAGAAAGTTTTTATTTTATTAATTGATGTTATTTGAACTTAATTAATATGTAATATAATTATAATCAAAGATATCAACGTATGTTCCGAAAAAAACCAAATTGGTTGGTTTCGCGCAACACAAATTGTGCGCAAGGGAACGTTTCACATTTGCTTTGGTAAATACAATGTAAATTAGCGCGATCGAGGCCCAGCACTTCAAGTGTAGCAGTTGCGTAGAGACAGCCGCCTCTATTACGAACGGAATAAGGGCGGTCTCAAGGTCAAACTGTTACAAGTGATGTCGACTGTACTACAGAATAGCTCCAATATCTATATAATATAATAATAATAATAAAGCCTTTTATTACTGTTAGCATTACAATCTTAAAAGTATATACATTAAATACAACAGCAACCTTAGCCAACAGTTTGTCTTTCGACAAAGGCCTCCTCCAAGGCTTTCCACTCCTTCCTGTCCCTAGCAGTCCTAACCCACAGCAAGCCTGCGGTCCGTATTAGTTCATTCTCCCACCTAACATTTTTTCGACCTCTGCTTCTCCTTTGGTCTCTGGGCCCCCATTTAGTAATAGCTTTTGTCCATTTTGGTTGGTTCTCTCGTATAATATGTCCAGTATAATATGTATAATATGGGCAGGACATATTATAGGAGCTCCAATATCTAATGAAGAATAAATATGAATAATTTAACAGACGAGGAAGACGAGGAGGCGCTAGAGAGCACCATTATCAAGATCTCGAAGAAGGAGCTAAACGACTTGGTCACGGAGCTGTTCAACATCATTCCGGAAGGCGCGGTGGAGGACGAACTCACAAGCATGGCGAACAGTGTGCTCACTGAACACAGTTATAGTGAGGTACAGTTACAGACGACGGCACAGTGTGACAGTGGCACTACGAAAGCCGCCTCTATTACGAACGGAGTAAGGTCTCAAGGTCAAACTTGGGCCGTATGCTTGATTGGCACCTTAGTGGTATAAAAGTGGTATAGAGTGTTATGCTTGATGTGCTTTTTTATACCACTAAGGTGCCAATCAAGCATACGGCCTAAGGTAAGCAGTTACCGTAGCCTATGGACGCTTGCAACACCAGGGGTATCACTTGCGCGTTGGACGACCCTTTAAAAACCTTTTTGCCGCAGAAAAAAAAATATGAATAATAGAATAATGTTGTGTGGTTACCGAAATATTTACCTGGGACCTAAAGAACTAAAAATTCTTAAGTCCCCCTTACTTCATTTTTTTTCAAGAAATTCCCTACTCCCCCCCCCTCCCCCCTCCCGAAATTTAAATTAAGAGGATAATAAGATAATAGTCTATTTGAGCTTCCCGATCGCGTATGCGCGCAGTTTGGCCCAAGTATGCTCTTCTACTTGGGCCAAACTGCGCGCATACGCGATCCAAAGATAGAATTAATGAATTTGGCTCGTTCGTATTCACTTGTATTCTACAATTAATTTGTTACGACTATAAATTCTACTCTAACAGTTTTTCTAATTAATATTTTTGTTGCATCAGACAAGCTCACGGTGGGAAGGCAAACAAGAGCCCGTCTCAGACGAAGAGAGGCCAGTCAAGATATCGGACAGGTTGAAGTTTGAGCGTGGGAACAACACAAATTTTTCGGTTGGCAAAATTGAGCCAATCGATGAGGAATACGACGAGGTAGAAGATGCAGCGCGTGATACACTGGCAGGGAAAGTTAAGGAACCGACTCAAAAAATGCAAGTTATTGAATGTTTTGTTTTATATAGAAAAATATGTAGACTAGAAGTACGCTATGTCCTAGGGCGGAAACCGTCCCCCGCGACGTATTTTTATACAGGTACCCAGATAATGTGTTACCATATTTTTTATTTTCATATATCTTTCACAATACGGTTATTATTAAAGGTAAATGAAAATTATATATTTTTTTAACAAAAAAGGTACGGTAAAACTATTATGAAAATGAAAAATATTAATTTTATTAACAGCATTTTTTTAAATTTCATATGTAATTAGTATATCAATAGACAATAAATATTGCAGATGCAATGGTACATCTGCAATCAATAGTTTCTTAGATATAGTGATTTGTTCGAAGAGATGTTACAGGTTATCAAAAACGCTCCATAGAAAATTATGCTGAATTGTGACGTCACAATTCGGTAGAGACAAAATTAATTATATCTTTGATATGTTGCGGTATGTTTGATATGTTGCGGCGCATCGTCCAAAAACGCTCCATAGAAAATCTACGGAACAGGTGACGTCACATGTTCCCATGTTACTAAGAAATGTATGGGCATACTGACTAAATTGATAATAACTATGTATTTAGTATGTTTTTATCCATAGTTGTCATAATAATAGTTGTTTGAATTGGTGTCAGCAATCTATTATCATAAACATTTTTGATAAATTTTGAAAAAAATATAATCATTTTTTTAATTTTCAAAACAGTACAACTAACAATTTTCCATATCTTTTAAGTTTGAATGGTTTTTATGGGTAATAGTAGCGTATATTTTCCGAATTTGTGAAAAATAGCGCCATTTTCAAACTTAGGCAACATCCCAATGTAATTAAATGCTACTGGCAGGAAACTGGCATCGTGTAAATGGGCCTTTACACTTTTTATTCTCTTCATACTTTTCTATGTATAGGCCGCAGCCAAACGTAGTGAGAATAGCTGTGGAAGAGAAGACATTGGGTGTTTTACCACCCCCTTCGCTACCAGCGAACCCACCATTGCTGATTAAACTTCAGCCATTACCCACCAACGCTGTGCATATCCTGGTTGCCAACGAACCAGTGGTGAGTATAAACTTTAGTTATTTAGTGTCGATAACTCAGTAGCACTGGGCCTAATTCTGAAGACACACTCCAAGATTAAATTTAAGGACAGTACATCTCTCTCTCGCAATGAAAAAGACAGCAACAATTCGTTTAGAGCTGTCAACTAAATTTAGACAGATTTCAAAGAAAACATAGACAATTTTAGACAGCATGTACGGAGGTGCCTCCTAAACACTGTATTTTATCGCGTTTAATAAGGTCGAAAATTGAACGCACGTTTCTAAATGACAAATTATATGACAGCCATCCTTTTCGTATTCATATTGAGAAAAAGAGATGCACAGAACTTAAATTTAAACTTAGCATGTGTTCACCAGAATTAGGGCCACTGTCTACGAAACCATTAGTCTCCAGTTTGAACCCCGGTAGGGGCCTATGTTTGTAAGATGGGTACGAACATTCGTTCACGAGTCATGGATGTTTATTTCTTAATTAAGAATTATTTAGAATATTTCACCTTTATCTATTATGTGGAAATAGAAATACATCGTAAAGAGTATCTCCAGAGCACGAGCTGACTGAATTTTCTCGGTAGTTCAACTTTTGGAACCGGTGTAAATTCAGACAGGCTGACATATAGACAGACAGACTGACTGACACAGACTGTCAGGCTGTCAGACGGACCGACAGACAGATCGACAGACAGACCGATAGACAGACTGACTGATAGACAATCTTGTCTGGATCTATGTAAGCTAACAATGTTATAATAACATTGTTAGCTTACTTAGACAAGACAAAAAGACAATCATTATGACATTGTTAGTTAATGTTATTTTATGTGTTAGACATATAAGTGTTTTTTGACGATTCGAAAGTGCTTCTTGGGGGCCTAATTGAATAAAGATAATTTCATTTTCACGACTTAAAACCCATATTCGAAAGTTCATTCCCCTCAACTCGACTCGACGTCAGCAATATCGCATAAGTAATAAGTAATGTAGACGGCACAGTTCACGTCGCTAGGTAACATTGAAGTAGTTCTTAATTTTTGATTTTAACATTATTATAAATGTTTGAAAAATTACTTAGTAATTAAAATATAAAACTAGAAAAGTATTCGATTCCCGCCTCAGGCCGTGAAATTTTTCTAGTTTTATATTTTAATTACTAAGTAATTTTTCAAACATTTATAACAATGTTAAAATCAAAAATTAAAAATATTTGAAAGCACTGCCCCAACTTAACCGAATCGTAGGTATTTGTAAAAATACTCGTTTCGGATGTTGAAATAGAACATTTCGACATTGTAGGGTAGACGTTAGCTCATAAACGCAAATACAAATAGACTAGAAGAATTTCGCAGGGATATCCCAAGTCCTGGGTGGCTCAGTTGGTTAGAGCAGTCGCCCGGATGGCGAAAGGTCGCGGGTTCGATTCCCGCCTCAGGATGTGAAATTTTTCTAGTTTTATATTTTAATTATTGAAGTAGTTTTAATTTTTTCTGAAAATGGTTACTATTACGAACGGAAGGAGATGTAATATTATTCAATAAAATTATTACAGGGGTGGTTTAATACTGGCTAACCTTTAGTTCGCGGAGTGGTGCCCAAGGTGCTACGATAGTTTACGTCGCTAATAAATGACGTCAAAACATCTCCTTCCGTTCGTAATAGTAACCATTTTCAGAAAAAAATAAAAACTACCACCTTGGGCACCACTCCGCGAACTAAAGGTTAACCAGTATTAAATCAACCCTGTTATAATTTTATTGAATTATCCCCATTAAAAAGTATTCCTGTGTATACCTACGTACTCTGAGTATAACGGACGTAACGGTTTTATAAAAACCACTGATAAGTTTTTTTACATGAATACTAATTGTTCTCATATTAATAATAATCATATTACCAAAATGGTACAGTATTTTAAAAGTGATTCTTAATAATTCGTGCTTTTTTATTGTATTTTTGAAGAAATCTTTATAATTTTATCCAGATGTTGCCAGAACAAGTCCAAATATTACAACAGCAGCTCAGGCAGCACATTCAGTTGGCAACATCTAATTTCCTGCAACTATTCGTCCACCCCCTACACTGGACTATGGGTCCCACATACAAGGAGTATTTGGTGAGTTTCAGCATAACCGGGTATGACAGTTATTAATTTTATTTTTAAAATGATGATAAATGTTTGAACTGGGGCGGGGATCGAACCCGCGACCTTTAACAATCCTTGTGACCGCCTTAACCATCTGAGCTACCAAGGACTTGGGTTTTGAGTATCAGGTTCTTGAAGTTCCTACTATACGAGATTCCGCTGCCGCATGTTCATTAATCAATGTAAATCATAGATTAGCTATCACTCATCATCAACATACTTCCCACTGCTGGGCACAGGCCTTCCTACACGTGAGAAACACGAGGAGTTTGGGCCAAAATACCACAATGGGCCTGATTCTGAAAACACACTCTAATTCTAAATTTAAGTACAGTATATCTCTTTCTCTCAATATGTAATAGGAAAAAGATAGCATGAATTCGTTTAGAGCAGTCAATTAAATTTAGATAGATTTCTAGGAAACCATAGAAAATTTTAGACGGCATGTACGGAGGTGCCTCCTAAACAATGTATCACGTTCAATAAGGTCGAAAATTAAACGCACCTTTCTAAATGTCAAATTATATGACATCCTATCCTATTCATGTTCATTTTGAGAGAAAGAAATGCACTGAACTTAAATTTAGACTTGACATGTGTTCTCCAGAATTAGGGCCAATGCTGGCCTAGTTGCTGTAGTAGTTGCAGATAAGTAATTTTAAACATTAATCACAGAACAGTATGCGAGCAATGCCCGGAGTTTCTCTAAGGGATCGAATTAGAAATGAGGGGATCCGTAGGAGAACCAAAGTCACCGACATAGCTCCAAGAGTTGCCAAACTAAATTGGCGCGCACGTGCCGGCCGACACTTTCACTTGTTTGTTTACTGTTCGAGTGGCCACTCACAAGTTTAAGTTTGAATCAACACTGCACAGTAGTTTAGCACAAACGGGTGGGAATTTATCCCTTTTCACTACGATTAGGGAGCGCAACGGAAGCAACGCACGTGTGTGCTAGTCAATCGTCATTGCATCACTGACAGGGGCGTCGCACGTCCTCGCCGTCCGCCTCGGTGATAGTGAGAGTGAGAGGGAGATAGATAAAGGGTAGGAAGGTAGAAACGAGACAGCGATACATCGAATTTATTACTAAATGATAAATCATAAATGATGTTAACTATACTATGCTGTTTCAAATTAGAATAATATCGTACGAATTCATCCTACTCAATTTGGCCTAAACAAGTAGGTTGGACATTTAATGACATGTTTGATATCCAAACAGGAGTCGTTAAACAAGTTGGTGGTAGCGAACCCAAGGTCTGTGGCCAAAGTGTGCAACTTGCAGCCGGCCGTAGAGCTCGTCCGCACGTGGGAAAAGACAGTCTCCAAAGAAACACCGCAAAATAAAGCCATGGTCGAGTGAGTATACGCAAACAATCTTAGCTCAATAGTTGGCAATCATATTTTCTAAATTTAATTTTAACACAATAATCAATGTTTGAAAGATATACACCATAAGTTTTAGGAGGTGATTCAGACCATCGAAATGAAATATCTATAATGATAATAATAAAAAATCGTTTGTTTCTCACCTCATACTCAGCTTTTGAACTGGAGAGGACTTGGTATCATAAGCGGCGAGTACATGACTCACCTTCGTTTTGCTGATATCTTGGTCATGGCTCTTTTGACATAATTTTTGTCTTATCCATGTTCATTTTAAGACCCAATTGTTAGGAGACTTCAGAGGTCGTCGAGCATTGTGCTAAAGTCTTCTAGGGAATGCCCTAGAAGACTTTAGCAAATTCTACACTGGAAATTATTGACTTATATTCGTCAACAATTTCCAGTGTAGAATTCGACATAATTTTCGTCTTATCCAATTTACCTGGAAAAAATAGTCCAACATAGTAAGTCCAACTTCCATCGACGGATCCAATTTGCCTGGGCAGCGTTCGGGAAGCTTCGCAGCATATTCTCGGCCCAACTACCGCAATGTCTCAAGACGAAAGTTTGTTATTCGTGTGTGTTGCCAGTGATGACTTAGGGAACTGAAACGTGGTCGCTTAGAGTGGGCCTCATAAAAAGGCTCAATGTCACCCAAAGGGCAAGAAAGAGGGCTATCCTCCGATCTGTTTAGAAATCCTTGGGGGAGGCCTATCCCTAGCAGTGGGCGTCTCTCGCCTGATATGATTATGATGATCTTGCTCCCATAGAGAAAGTGGTTCATTTTGATGGTCTTCTATATCACGTCCAAAAAAGTTTTTAGCAATGTAAAATTCTGCGTGTATATAAAAATATCCAGACTAGAAAATATCTCCTGGGACGGGAACCTACCCGCGGGCCTTCACAATCTGTTTGACTGCTCTGACCACTGACTTACCGCCTTGGTAAAACCCTATCATTTTCTACTATTTTTTTATGTTTTTGCGTCACAAACATATGACTACTTACACATGTCGAAAGTAATATGTTATTATAGCAATAGTAAATATTGTCATGATTTCAAAATTAATTTCCGTCTACGTGCTCTAGCTGTGAGTGGAACGGAAACCGCAACAAATAGGGTGTTTCCTTTAGACAATGTTTATATTCATAAAAATAATTAAGCAGATTTCAAACTAAGAAATATTTGATTTGAACAGTACATTTAAACATATATTGTTTGTTGCAGATTTATACAAAAGGAATCGGAACGATGGTAAGTGTTTTTATGTATCGCTGCCCTAGTAAATAGTCACTTAATATTAGCTTGTATTATGGAGATTGGATGATACATAACTTAATAGTAGCCGCCCGCGGCTTCGCCTGTGTGGATGTCGGCTATCGTGGCAAAAGGATTTTATCATGATTTAATCTACCTCCATGCCAAATTTCATCTAAATCGGTTAAGCGATTTAGAAGCGATACTTTCGCATTCATAATATTAGTATAGATTAATATTGATAAAGAAATGAGTATATAATAAGAACAAAAGTTCTCGTTCGTCGCGTCAATATTTGCCTTACCAGCCCTGCCCGCCTAGCATGAACACCGAAACGCGATATGATAAAGCTATTTATCGCTTCGAACTGTCAAAAATCATTGGATATATACCGCTATTTTGAAATTTTATCGAAACTGCGAACAGTATATATACAATACAAGTTCGCAGTTTCGAAAAAATTTCAAGATGGCGGTTATATCCAATGATTTTTGACAGTTCGAAGGGATAAATAGCTTTATCATATCGTATCATATCGCGTTTCGGTGGTCATGCTAGGCGGGCTGAGAGGGCTGGTAAGTCAACTGTCGGAAAGGATTCGAATATTGGAAACTCCATAACTGTCACTTTTTATCACGGTGCGTCAAAGCGAGACGGGATGTGACTTTTCTAATCAAATCAGTAATCCCACATTCATAATAAGGGGCAGTCATCAAACTTGGCATCTGAAACTAATGTAAAAAGTTGTGTTTAATGGATCGCCAATTTTTTTAGTAACCGTAATAGGGAATATGCATATTTTTTTATTTGGGTTTAAAATGAATACTAGGAACTCCATACAAATTTACAAACCTGAATATTTAAAAAATATTGATAAATATACCTGACTGACTACATACAAGTCAAGGAGATCGACATGTTTCGTGACATTGAAATCCACGTCCGCATACATTTTTCATATAAAAAGCTGTTTTATAAAGAGACAAGTGTAGTTATTATAATTTCAAATTCAAATGTAACGGGTATTTTTTTAGCTGAAATGTAATCGGCTTTCACTACGTGCAGTATAATTTTTTGTAGATTCTTATAGAATAGAGGATTACCTCGGAGACAGCTTTTTTATTCCACAAAATTAGTATCGTTAATATAACATGTATATCAAAAACAAAATAACATGTATTTTTTTTTATATTTGTTTATTTTATCCACTACAAAATTCAAGTAACGTTGTCACTTTTGGTAGTGAAAGTAGTAGTGAAACTTCACGCTTGGTAGTGAAAGGGGTAGGTTAGAAGAAGCGCAACAGTGACAAGCGCGGCGTAGCGCGGGCTTAGCGCAACCAAAGCGTAGATTGAATATGCTGAGATAGAACTATCAGTCAAAAGTTAATAACATTTTTTTTTTCTTGTATTTTTAATAATGACTTTGGCTATAGGTTTAAAAAGTCAGGCAACGAATTCTTATGTACTTAAATCTTTAAAAACATTTAGTTGCATTTTTGGTTATAATACGATTAACCTTTAGACGAAATGAGACTGGAATATCATTAAGTAAATAAAAGACAAAGCTCAATGTACTCTGTTAAAACTTCAGTATTTCTTTGTCAGGCGTCGCCGATCAGCTAGTAACAGCTTCTACGTGGGCGAATTCCACGATATCTTTAAGAGAGTAGTGGCCAATAGCCCAGTGTTTCTGTACCCCCACCTGCTACCCCCGATGCCGTATAGACCGATTGCGACGCGCCGGTTTGCTTACCTACCCTCTGAGGATGAGTGAGTATTTGCCTAAATTAAGCATCATTAAGAGCTTGTGTTTTGACTAGATAATGTAGAAATATAGATAATTATATGTGTATAAATATTAGAAATATACTGAATAAAAAAATATTCACAATCCGAGCAACTGTTCTAACCATCTAAGCTACCCAGGACTTGGGATAAGCCTTCCGAAGTACGGGGAGCTCGAGATTAGAAATTTTGGTTGACTCATCCCGGGATCGACCATGGCGAACGATGCTTTGTTTTCGTAATCGAAACCAGAGCTTTTCTAACTACTAGCTACCGAGCTCCTCTGGTCAAACTTATTTTGTGATAATATCAACGTTATCAACGTATGAACTATTAATATATCTTTTTCACAAAAAATAAGAACTAAAGGAAACTGTATTCTTCAATATAATGATCACTTTTTGTTCCCGCAGACTGTTAGCTATCGGTTTGGACCAGTTTTGGGATTACGTCGAGAGTAACCCCCTGCTATACAAGCCCAAGGCGAAGGTGAATCCGAGGACACGATATGGACTGACAGCTACAGTTGAACTGGTAGCTAAGCATATGTTCCCCTGGCTCCCACCGAAGTCGATAATGCAACACATACAAGTGACCCGTCGGAACGGAGACAAGGACAACCCTTTACGCGTGAGTAGGACAGCACTATACACCTAGTACAGATAAAAAATATAAAATTGAAAATTTTCAGTAACCCCCGGCGTCATTAATCATCTATCTAACACTATCTCATTGAGACTATTCTTATCAGCCCAAACACGCTATATCTGCTTGTAAGTTTCTGAAGAATTAAGCACAGATTGTCACATTGTATGTTTAAGATCAATCGTTTCACAGATAAGTACTTGTATGTATGTTTGATGTGTCAGCGCATCGTCCAAAACTCCATAGAAAATCTACGAAACAAAAAATGTATGGGCATATTGATAATATTATTAATTTATCTTATACGTTTTTTTTAATAGTTGTTAAAATAATTTTTTTTTTAATTGACGTTACCTATGTAATATCATTTAAATTTTGGATAAAAAATTGGACTCTGTTTATAAATTTTCTAAACTGTACAACTACAACAATATTCCATAAATTTAAGTTTGAATTGAAATTCCATAACTTTTATTTTTGTGAGTAACAATAGCGTATATTTTCTAAACTTGTGTAAAATAGCGTCATATTTATAAGATGACAACATCCCTATTTTCATAGGTTAAACTCCTCATGTGTTACTCCTATCTCGGACTATGCACAGCTGTGGGATGTTGACGATGAATTTATCGTGATGGAGACTTCTGGTTTTGCAGAAATTCTTCGAAAACCGCGAATTGACTCCTGTGAAACACAAGCTACTTCCTTTCAACCCATCGATGACTCTGTACGAGCAGCCTGAGCATGAAATGCCAAGGTCATGGGTTCGGTACCTTGCCAAGACTAGCAAGCGATTTAGGGTAAGTTTTTTAATTGAAAACAATAATAATCGTACACTATTTAAAATAGCAATTATCATTTAACAATGGCTATTGGCACAAGGGAAAGTGTGTTAATTCTGAACGACGAGGTTTCAGAATGAAAATATCACTAAGCCCTACCTTTCCTAATTATTATGCTATTTAGCTTTCTTAATTTTTGATTTTAACATTATTATAAATGCTCGTTTCGGATGTTGAAATAGAATATTTCGACATTGTAGGGTGGATGTTAGCTCATAAACGCAAACACAGATAGACTAGAAGAATTTCACAGGGATATCCCAAGTCCTGGATGGCTCAGTGGTCAGAGCAGTCGCCCGGATTGCGAAAGGTCGCGGGTTCGATTCCTGCCTCAGGACGTGAAATTTTTCTTGTTTTATTATATTTTAATTACTATTTAGCTTTATTATATAAATACATATTTCCATATACCTAGTTTTGTGTGGAAATAATTCTCATTAATCCGTCAAAGTTGACAACGTAATTTTTGATTTATTTTTTATTACAGGGCTATTTAAACCAAAGATCAAAGTTTCAACAACCACCTAGTGGTGTAGAGGTCCAACTAGGGCTCCCTGTCGAAGCCCCCGTCAAAAAACCCTTACACATAGACTTCACCAAAGAAATCAAATGCGCTCGCATTAACCCGCTGCCGAAACTAAAACCTAACGAATCTGATAAAATTGACGTACATATCGACAAACAGAACACAGCAACGTTAAACTTTTACAAACTTATAGAAACTAGTAGCGGACCTACATTAGTTCCTTTCACAATTAATGATAACGACATAAACACAGCACAAAAGATAACCATAAACAATTCAAATGGACAAATAGTACTGACAAACACAGTCGATTGCAATAAAACACCTATTAGTAGTGCTGTTGAAACGACAACGCGTTCGAATGTAGATGCTGGAAATGCCGCAACATTGGCCAAAGACTTTCCAAATATTGGCGATGACCATTGCAAATGCTGTATATTATTAAGGAAGATATGCAAATCTCGACAAACTTTTATAACGGATTTCTTTAGAAGAAAGAACATGGAAGATAATAATTGTCAACAATGTAACTGTAAAGAGAAAAAGTATCCTAAAATATCGAATAGATTAAAAATTTTAATTAAGAGGTGTAAAAAAACAGCGCAATTCTTTCATGATGATATTCAGAAGAAATTAAAAGATTTACAAGAAGAAGATATTAAGGGTAGCGAGAGATTAAAGGAAACGCCGTCGCTTGATGTGAACGTGGATGATTTGGGTAAGTAACCTTTAAATATTTCCATTTCTTTAACCTAATCAGAAAAAAATGTCTACGAAATATTTTCTCATAAGGGTGGTGCCGTCAATACGACAATTAATTAAAACATGGGCTCTGTTAGTTCATAGAAATGATTTGGTTCTTTCAAAAACATCTTATTCATTTAATAATTTCATGACATTTGTATGAAATAACATTGGCTGTATTATTTCATAGAAATGTCATGACATTATCAAATGAATAACATGTTTTTGAAAGTGGCTAAACATTTCTATGAACTAATATAGCCCATGTTTTAATTTATCGTCGTATTGACAGCACTACCCTAAATTTGTAGCTTCTTTTTTATACGATTAAAGTGGCCAACAAGCGTACAGTTCGCCTGATGTGGTGAGTGGTTACCGTAGGTTATAGACACTCATAGTTCTTTGGGCACTATTCATACTCGGCCTACCCTGTACAAATCAAGAAAAATAACATTGTGTTAACAGCACAGCAGACGCGTCTTCCTGGTCCCGTGAACGCTTTCTCAATGAGCTCTGGTTTACTCATAAAATCTCTCTCCACCACTTTTGTCCACTTAACCCGTGTTTACCCGTTTGCTTCTCACAGACGAAGAGAGAAACGGTTGTCCCTAGAAAGATTGCCATGCTAAGGGGGCAGGAAAACAGCACTATATTGTTATTTAACTGCGAACTTCTGTTATCTCCTTAAACGGCGTTAACCCACCGGTCATAGCCCATGACAGTGTAAAAATCAATTGTGTTTGGAATGTTATGCTTGACGGGTTAAGATTGAAGTGCAACACCGGCCGCGGCTCTCAAAGTTCGTGTAGTATACAAACTAAAAGAAATACCAACGATTGAGTATCAAATGAACTCTACAGCAGTGTAGCACAAGTTCAGTTTTTGTCTTTAGTTCAATAGCCTGTTGTGAAACTCACGAGATAAAAAAGATATTTAATACCTGAACTTTCATTACAATACAATTATAGTCATAGTCGGCCTAATTCTGTAGAACGCTAAATCTAAATTTAAGTTCAGTGCATCTCTTTCAATATTAACACAAAAAGGACGACTGTCATATAATTTGACATTTAGTATAGTGTGTTCAATTTTCGACCTTATGGAACGTGATAAAATACAGACTTTAAAAAGGACCTTCCAAAACACCTACTAAATTGTTTATGGTTTATTTAAAAGCTGTTCAAATTTAAGTTATTTCCTTGCAGCTCTAATTCTTGCTATTTTTGTCTTGTCCATATTGCGAGAAAGAGATGTATATTATTATACTATAATAATATCATGCCATTGATAATTAAAATTTAACTCGGCAAGCATCAAATTCCAGACACAATTGATTTTTCAATTGTCATAGCCCTCTAGACGGATTTCGCCGCTTCACATATCACGCATAGAATATCTTTAGAATTGACCCAGTAGTCTATTATCGCGACAGGTAAACGCGGGACGTATCCGATCCACTGTACTCGTTTGCAGGCGTAAATACTAACGTATTAATAATTCATTGTCTCCCAGATTTCGTCACAGCATTTCAACTAAAACTCTTAGTAGGCTCGTCGTTGGCAAGGAACATCTTAATCAAAAAGCGAGTGAACACCATACTATCAAACTTTGACTTAAACTGCCACGACCCTTTGAAGTTGGCCCGCGATCTAGAACAAACATTTGATGTAGAAATGGTGGAATTTAATAAAGAGTTTATGGGTTTCCTAACGCCAGTGCAGGCGGAGAAAATCAATAAATATAGAGACTACTTCATACAGAACTGCGTTGAAGGATTGGTGAAGAAGATTGAAGTAAGTATATCATGTGAGTTGCACTGTTTGATATTTTAATAATTACATAATTATTACTAGACATCGTTATTCTAATGACACGTTAGAATATAAATATTACCTATAGGGTGTTAGAATGGTCCATGCCTTTTTATGTTTCTTTTTTTAAAATTCTTTTCTACACACATAACTCCTCTTTTGTACTTTTTTGCACAAAACTTTGTTTGATTTTTTTATGACATTTTATAATGGACCATGCATTTAGTAAAAATTGACAAAATAAACGCAGTATTCTTATTTGTTACTTCAAAAATACAACACCTTATTCCTACGGTAATAGAGTTCATATTTACGTATTTTGAAAACTTCGATTGTGTACATCTAATCTGATGTGTCAGTGAAATTCTCCGTTATCTAGTATCCATAACACAAGCTCTTAATGATGCTTACTTTGGGCTAGAATCTAGATAATAGGTGTGAGTATCAAAAAAAGAATGATAAAAAATGTGGTATTTTTAAAATTTGAAATAATTTGCTAATGTTAGCACATAGATTAAGTTTTCCAATGATATGACTTTTTACACTGCCAGTGAGCAAGCACCACTTTTATCCTATGTCCTTTGTCTTCAATAATATTTTTATTTAATATTTCATTTCTTAGGAACAAGTGTCAGATAAAAAAACGAGGTGCTCGATACTATCGCAAGTGAACGAATTCTTCGGCGGCCGCAATTGGAGCGGTTGCGTCATGTGTACCCAACTACTGGATCATATGGGGGCGTACCCAGAACTAGCACGATATACATTCTCACTGTTCCCGCACCGCATGCGGACAGAGTAAGTAATTTAATTAGCAAAATATCTAGACGAGAAAAATATCAAATCTCGGGGCTTGTGTTTTAAATATCTAATAAAAACACTAAAATAAAGTTTAGAAATATTTAATATAATGTGAAAGGTAGTAGGTTCGCTATTGGAGTGCGTCAGGGTTGGCACTACCACCTTTACTATTCCGTCCGTGAAGCGGTTTTCTGTGTTTCGGCGCGAAACGAAAGGTGGCCATTATAAAGAAAGGCGGTCATTATTACTACAGAGCTCATTGAGAATGGTGGTCATTATAACTACAGAGCTCATTGAGAATGTTGGCCATTATAACAACAAAGCTCATTGAGAATAGTGGCCATTATAACTACAGAGCTCATTGAGTATGGTGGCCATTATACCTACAGAGCTCATTGTGAATGGTGGCCATTATAACTACATAGCTCATTGAGAATGTTGGCCATTATAACAACAAAGCTCATTGAGAATAGTGGCCATTATAACTACAGAGCTCATTGAGTATGGTGGCCATTATACCTACAGAGCTCATTGTGAATGGTGGCCATTATAAATACAGAGCTCATTGAGAATAGTGGCAATTATAACTACAGAGCTTATTGAGAATAGTGGCAATTATAACTACAGAGTTCATTGAGAATAGTGGCAATTATAACTACAGAGCTCATTGAGAATAGTGGCAATTATAACTACAGAGATCATTAAGAATGGTGGCCATTATAACTACAGATCTCATTGAGAATGGTGGTCATTATAACTACAAAGTTAATTGAGCTATATGCTATCTATGGTAACCGCACACCATCAGGCGGGCTGTAGACGATCCGAGTCGTTTTAAAATGGGCCTTACATCTTATGGAATTAATTGTATGAGGATTTTTGGTGTGCGACCTAATTTTCTAAAATTTACCTTATCTTTATGTTTATTTTTACACTTGTGGCTGCTTTAGGAAATTGACTTACCAAAAATACATTTTCAGGACCTGTGAAGACAATTTACAGGACAAACAGCAAGAAACGGCGTCAATGATTGACAGAGAAGAGGAAGCTATGGAACAAGAACTTGCCGATGACACGCTGACCGCCGACTCTCAGGCGCCCGTTGATTATGAGGCGGACCATTCCTCCAGGTATAGTGACGTCATAACTTGTTACAGTTATCGATAACTGACGAGATGCTATAAGAAAAATTCCTGCTGCGATTACTGTCAATCGCGGAAATCGATGTTAATCCTGTATGTAGTCCTAATAAATTTGAATAGCAGTGTGATAAAGCTAATTAAATAAACTACTCGATTTTAAGTCATCTGATTTTTTAGCTCTCGGTTCTTTGAAATGAAAAATGAATAAACAATTCAGAAGAAACTACCCTTTTTTAGTTATTCAAGTCGTAAAACATGTAAAATGCACCTTTTTAGTAGTGTCTATTGAATATTTTAAGTTTATATAAAAACTAGCTGTGCCCGCGACTGCGTTCGCGTGTATGTCGGAAAATAACAACATGTCGTACAGTCATCATCAGAATCATCTGAGCTCCCACAGTGATAAAAAATATCTGCACTGTTTCAGAAAAGCAACTCTAACGCCATAATGATAGAGTCGTATGTTGTTTGCAGCATCACTTAAATCTTTAATAGGTGAAAGGCGATTCTAGTGCTGTAGTGATACGGTTGCTTTTCAAAAACATCATAGTTATTTTGGAGCACTCTGAAAGCTTAGATAATTCTAATGCTGACTGTACGTAGGTGGGTAGGTTACATGATTTTACTTGAGTATCTATTTGGTTAAGGATTTAAATCATGTTGGTAAAAACTCCTTCGCAATCAATGCATTATTTTAGAACAAATAATCAGTAATAGTGGAACTATAGTAAAACAAATGTTACGCGCCCTCCTCATGATCATTTTTTTTACAGTGGAGAAGATAACTGCAGCGAACCGGAATCCGAATGCCAAACGCAACGCCCTCTTATGATCAAAACTGTAAGTGCTCTAATAATAAGATTACAAATTTTCATGAAATAACATTCGTATCCAATCAAATCTAAACCTGCGATAAAAAAAAACCTTTTTTAAAACACTCTTATATTTAAATGCACTAAAAAGAATAAAAAGCTGATCCTGTAAAACTTTTAATTTTAAGTATACCTACTTAATCTTACTCATATTTACTAAGTATGATAATTTTTAAAATTAAAATCAATCAGATCAAGTTATTTATTTTACTTGTTTATTTCGCGATAAGCTTTTATAATATATAAATTATGTAATGACGTTATATGTTGATAGTAAAACTTGTAAAGGAAAAGTTTAGTTTATTCTTTTTAGCGCATTTAAATAAAGGCTTGTTTTTAATAAAGTTTTTCACTTTTAATTTATATTTTACTTGTTAGTTATCACTGGACAGGTTTCTCAGTCAATTTGATACCCTTATTGTAGGAAAGCTTAAAAAACTTAGTCCGCCATATTGGATTTAGAGAGAAGTCGCTTTATTTCTTGAGTTATTCTCAGCAAGTCCTTCCATTTGATACCCATATTGTAGAAGTGCATTTAGAAATAGCTAGTCTGCCATCTTGGGTGTTCCGCCATGTTGGAACAAGAATGACGTCACACAGCTAAACACCTATTGTCATCCAAACTAAACTTGTACACAAAATTACAGCTCAATCGCTTGAAGATGTCTGTTTCAAAATTGAGTTGCAAGATTCTACCCAAACAAACATACTTACATATACATATACAGGGTGTAAGGGGGACGCTTTTGAAAACGAAACGAAAGATAACAGTGCTGGTCACCCTTGTTGACCAACACGACTTGTTGGAAAACAAATTTGAAATCAGCTGATGTACGGATCAGGCCGAGTAAATATTAGGTTGGGGAAAAAGTCTTTTCGCATTATAGTATGTATTAACTTGTAATAAAATCTCTTTGGCTGTACTATTTGTATCTGGCTGGTTTTGGTATCATTAAAAGTTTAAATTTTAAAAAAGATAATCCAAATTCAAATTAGGAAAATGTGTGTTTTTCATTTGTTTTTCGTACTGTCAAGATGAGTGAATGTAATGAAGAAATTCGATACATTTTAAAATTTTACTACAAAAAAAGTAAAAATGCAACGCAAGCCGCGAAAAAAATCTGCGATGTTTATGGACCTAGTGCAGTGTCTGTGAGAGTAGCACAAATTTGGTTTAAACGTTTTCAATCCGGAAATTTTGATGTCAAAGATGCACGTCGCTCTGGTTCGCCCTATTACGGATAAAATTGATGCCATTTTTTAAAAACTGGAGCAAGATCGGCCTATCAGTAGTTACGACGTAGCTGAAGAACTGGGAATTGACCACAAAACAGTTTTGGCGCATTTAAAAAAATGGGTTCACAAAAAAGCTCGATATTTGGGTACCCCACGAGCTCACTGAAAGAAACCTAATGAACCGTGTACTCATTTGTGATTCTTTATTTTTTTCTTTATTACGGCGTAATGAAACCGAACCATTTTTGAAGAAGCTGATAACTAGTGATGAAAAGTGGATCACGTACGACAAGAACGTGCGAAAAAGGGTCGTGGTCAAAGGCCGGTCAGGCTTCACAGACTGTGGCGAAACCCGGGTTAACTCGCAACAAGGTAATGTTGTGTGTGTGGTGGGATTGGAAGGGCATTATTCATTATGAGCTCTTACCACTAGGCAGTTCCATCGATTCTGAACTTTACTGCGACCAACTGATGAGATTAAAGCAAGAAGTTGAGAGAAAGCGGCCGGAATTAATCAACAGAAGGGGTGTGGTTTTTCATCATGATAACGCTAGACCTCACACATCTTTAGCCACTCAGCAAAAATTAAGAGAGTTTGGCTGGGAGGTGTTAATGCGTCCGCCGTATAGTCCTGACCTTGCACCTTCAGATTTCCACCTGTTTCGCTCTCTTCAGAATTCTCTAGGCAGTGTCATGTTAACATCACGAGAGGACTGCCAAAACCACTTGTCGCGGTATTTTGATCAGAAGCCCCAAAATTTCTATAGCAATGGGATCATGTCCCTACCAACAAGATGGCAAAAAGTTATCGAACAAAATGGTACCTACATACTTTAGTTAAATGTAAATAAACTATATTAAAAAATGATTTGAAATTTCTTAAAAAATGCGAAGAAACTTTTACCCCAACCTACTATTACAATTTGTATGATACAGCTGTTTTTTTTCCCTCTTGATTTCAAATTTATTTTCTTACAATAGGGTAGTTGACATTTTTTTTTATTTCATATATCTATGTATTATCTATGTCTTATTAATAGTTGTCATAATAATAGTTGTTTTAATTGATGTCAGCAATCTAATATCAAAAAATATGACCATATTATGGTCATATTTTTTTTTCAAAACTTATCAAAAATGTTAATGATATTATTTTTAATTTTCAAAACAGTACAACTTCAACAATATTCCATATCTTTTAAGTTTGAATTGTTTTTACGGGTAACAGTAGCGTATATTTTCCGAATTTGTAAAAAATAGCGCCAAATTCAAACTTAGGCAACATCCCAATTCATGTTAAGGGTGACCAGTACTGCTGTCTGCCGTTTTAGAAAGCGTCCCCCTAACAACCTGTATACATTGCAAGTTAAATAATAGCTTGTAAAAATAATATGCAGGTTATATTTCTGATTCAAAATGCAATTGATTAAATCTTGATAGTGTGTCCGCACTAATCAACTACTGGGCATATTCGTAGGTTTTTTAATAATAAATTTATAATAATAGAATTTATAATAAATATAAATTTAATAATAAATTATTATATTTTTGCCCTACAGGAAGTGGCAGCGATCGAAGGCAACATAGAAAAACCGGGGTTGGTAGTAAGCAATATTAAGATACAATTAGAAAACTGTGATTCATCAGACATGTCCATGATGATTATGTCCGATGACGAGTCTATCAAAGCAGAGCCTTTGGAATGGAAAAGAGAAGAAGACAAACTCATATTAGAAATTCTGAAACAACATCTTACGCCTGAAGAACGACAGCACAAGACTATTCTAGAAATTATAGATGAAAAACAAATTTTACAAATTTTGGAGGATAGCTTAACAGACAAGTCGTCACGGGATATTCGGGAAAGAGTGTTATGTATACTGAAAATGCTTGTTGTGGTCGAGTCCACAAACCATAAACCCCAATAAAATCACAAACGTCTTTGTTTCATTTTTTTAGTCTTTGTTCAACATCTATCTTCACAATGGCCCTAATTCTGGAGAACACATGCTAAGTTTAAATTTAAGTTCAGTGCATCTCTTCTTCTCAATATGAATA
The DNA here is from genome assembly GCA_947347705.1 of Nymphula nitidulata. Taxonomy (NCBI): domain Eukaryota; kingdom Metazoa; phylum Arthropoda; class Insecta; order Lepidoptera; family Crambidae; genus Nymphula; species Nymphula nitidulata. The sequence goes on along the minus strand of OX374634.1, from coordinate 14,184,420 downwards.
CAAAAAGGATGGCTGTCATATTATTTGACATTTAGAAACATGTGTTCAATTTCCGACCTTATTGAACGTGATAAAATGCAGTGTTTAGGAGGCACCTCCGTACATGCCGTCTAAAATGGTCTATGGTTCCTTTGAAATCTGTCTAAATTTAGTTCACAGCTCTAAACGAATTGTTGCTATCTTTTCCTGTTACATATTGCGAAAAAGAGATATACTGTACTTAAATTTAAACTTAGAGTGTGTCTTCAGAATTAGGCCCAATGTCAAAATTTGTATGTATCTACGGGCTATAACGGGTTCGGATCCCGACTGTTAGTCACGCGCTCATAAGATAATTTTATTTATATAGTATATTTTACAATAAATATGTTGGCAGCATTGTCAGACCGGCCGGCGAAAACGCCGGCCGAGCAGCGTTAGATGTTTCTGTCAAACTGTTTCTATATTATCTCTAATCTATGGTTTCTGCCGCCGCAAGCGAGATTGAACGCACGCCTGTTGAACGTTTCCCGCGCAAAACGCAACGATACTCACGGCTCACGGTTACTTTGTAGCGGAGTTATTTTAAAACTATGATATTTTTTAAGATATTCATCGAAATCAAATAATGTCTTGTACAATTTTGTTCACAAATAAATACTTGTGGTGAATAATGCATTTATTTTGAAAAGGAACAATATCATGTTTATAAAAACACCTTCGCAGATAGTGCATTATTGTAGAATAAATTAATCTGTGTTTATACCTTGAATAATTTGTTTTATTGATTGAACCGTGCTAATTATTATAAATAAATAATACCTCTGGGAGGTCTATGACAAATGAAAAACCAATTATGTGTGGAATCGAATGCTCGAAGCTTTATTGTACAGTCGACAGCACATCAAGCGTAACAGTTTGACCTTGAGACCGCCCTTACGCCACTCGTAATAGAGGCGGATTTAGTAGTGTGACTGTTACACTTGATGTGCTGTCGTCGTACATACAATATTACCGTACAGATAGCCGCACATCAAGCGTAACACTTCAATCCGAAAATGACTTATTAATAAAGGATTTAAAGTGCCAACAAATGTCGATAGTTTTAGAAAAATTCTTTTAGTTTCTTGCCCAACACATCACACAGGTTTACATTTAGACATAATCTGTGCAAGACCAATACGCTCCTCTAAACTTAGCTTCAACGACATTCACAGAATGCCGCAGTAGCGCTGTTATATCAAACACAAAACAGAACAAAAACAGTATTTCAAACATGGTAAAAAAGTGTTGAGCCAGATTTACATTTGTCTGACGTGTCGTGTTGTGATGCTATTTGACGTGCTACCGTTCACATCTATACTACTCTGTCAAGAAAGTGCCGGGAAAAGATCAATAATATGGCAAAATTCGTAATAACGAGAGGCCATTAAATAAAGAAGAAGAAGAAGATCAATAATACACAAAATGACCAAAAAATTACATGTCAATGATGTGTCAAATTCATCCAAATTTATTTTATCACCTTCAAAGTATGCTCCTTCAGAAACGATACACTTACGCCAACGAATAATCTAATCATCAAAACATTTTTTAAACGCTGTTTCTGGAATTGAGTTCAGTTCTCGCCGCAAATTCTCCTTGTCCTTCGCCACGAAGTGGTAATTTGAGTTTAGGAAAAAGAAAGAAATCGACTGGAGCCATATCTGGTGAATATGGTAGTTGCTCGATGGTATTACTATGGAATTCTCTGCCGGAGTACATCAGGGAAGCTCGCACACTGAATTCCTTTAAGAATCTAGTCAAAATTCATTTCTCTAGTTTATCTAGTTAGTTGAATAATTTTAATTAGATCTGTACTATATTTACATGGTATGTAGGTTTATTTAGTTAGTATATTTTATTTGTATTTACTTCCAATAAGTACAAACATATGTATTTATTTATTCTTTCAAATTCTTGCACCCTTTTTGCGTTCTCCTTCTTCCTAATATTTTATCACCTAGGGTTGCCTGGAAGAAATTGCTTTTTAGCAATAAGGCCGCCCTATTGTACTGTTTCTTGTTTTTTAAGTATGTATAATTTGATTTGTCTCCTGTGTGCAATAAAGAGTATTTATTATTATTATTATTATTATTATTTGTTGAGTGTTTGGTCAAATATTCGTTCACAATGATGGCCTTGTGCGAAGGCGCATTATCGTGGTGCAAAATCCAAGAATTTTCTTTCCACAAATCTGGCCTTTTTCGTCAAATTTGCTCTCTAAAACGCCGCATAACGCTCAAATAATATTCTTTATTTAACCATTATCGTTAATTACAATATATATAACAGATGCAACTTAAATTCCGCGGTAAAATGAAAAACAGTTGTGCCAATCTAACAGCAACAAAAAAATCAAAAAACTGAATTTGGTACCAAACAAATCATCCATTCTCGATACTTTTTTGACTGAATGTAGCTTGCTACTATTATCTGATCTGTGACTGAATGTATTGTTTGTCGCATTCATAAATCTTCTGCTGACGATATTTTGAATAAATGCACTCCTAGCTCACGGATAGTTGTCACGTTTTCATTATGTTTTTCTAAGAATCGGCCGATTCCGATTATGAAGTTTTTTTAAATACAATTAAATGACAAACAAGCTTACAGCCCACCTGGTGGTAAGCGGTTACCGCTGCCTATAGACAGATATATAATTTTGGTGCTGGCACATAAAGAAAGAAGGAGAAATGAAGAGAATATTCTGTTACTGACTGAACACAATTGTCTTCTACTCCTTTCGGTTTCTTCTTGACTGCCATCACGTATTTGGTGTCAAACTTTCCCGAGATACAATAAAATGTGTTTTAGCATACCTACATTTCAATGAAATCACTGCAAAAGTTATAGACATACACATACTGATCAATCAAGGTGTTCAAGGCCAATCGAAGTCTATCTTGATGGTTTAATTGTCATCAAAAGTCATAAACAATCATTGCACGAAAATGTTCTCGCGTTAAATGCATGCTGACGTGACTTATTTTCAATTTGCCGCAAAATCGCAATCGCAAATCGTAAAACAAATGACAAATGAAAAATCTAGCGTAGCATTTTATATTCTCTTTGAATACAAACAATACTGCAATATTGATACAGTTCCATCAGTTGATCAGGAGGAGAGATGGCGCTAGTGCCACGCGACAAATACAGCTCTGTGTTTTTTACAAATATAAATTTAAAATATTAATTTCGTGCAATAAAAAATAGCTAAATCTAAAGTTGGTTGTGCATTTTATATGGGACAATGTTATCTCAATGAAACAGTGAGTAATAATTTAATAAATATCTTTAGAAGTATGAGGTGCTTGTGTTATGAAGAAAAGTGCCCAAAACATTAATATTACTGATTATAAACAGCGAAAGTCTACTTATCATTAATTACTTCAAAAGTTAGTGTAAAACTCACAACATTTAATTGCAACGGTGTATAAAAAAGATCGGACCCTTTCTTATTCGCTCAGTTCTAAATTCAAACTTACCTCCAACAGTTACATCTATAAAAAGTGTTTACACATCTTATAAACAAACATCGAATCGAGAGAAAAACCATGTGAATCATCTAAATGAGTGCTCCAGTGATTTAAGTGATAAGCAAAGATATAATTATTATTGAAACCAAAACATTCGTTCCTTTCATTGATTTTCAAATCAATAACTTGTTTCGACTAGTGACATCTATCGGGAAGTAGCAATAACATTTAGAGCGGTGAGATACAGCAGGCTTTGTAAATAGCATACTTTCAAGCTACTCTTGCTTTCCAAAGTACGCTTTCTGAAGCACGTTTTTTTTTTTTTTTTTTTGAACAAGGGAACTAATAAAAGACAAGAATCATCAGAAGATGGCGCTTCAATGTTCGGGGTGTTTACAAAATATAGAAGGAAGAGAATACCTAATTTGTTGCCTCTGTCAAAACACTTTCGATTTATACTGCGCAGGCGTATCAATTCAACGGTTTCTTAACACTTTGACCGCCGAACATAAAAATAAATGGAAATGTCCTAATTGCCTCAGTAAAATACCAAAAACTAATAACATCAACACGCCTCTTCGACCACCACCACTCGCCAATTCGGAGGAAAGTGATGATCAATGTAATATCACATTTAGAAAGAGACAATGCTACTCCAAAGAAAGTCTCATCTCCCAAGGCGATATAAGTATATTGGGAGATACTATAGATGAAAATATAACCACATCTACTCAAGTTCCAGGTCAAGTTCCAAATATTATTCAACAATTAGAAGTAACACTTGATAAAAAATTAGAATCGATTAAACAATCGTTGCTTATGGAATTAAGAACTACTATTCTGCCTGAATTTTTAAAAAATATTAGAAGTCTGGAAAATGAATTAAAGGAAACTAACAAAAAAATTGTAACTTCACAAAACCTTACTGAACAGAAGTTGGAAAGCCTGAACTGCCAAATCAATAAACTGGGAGCTGAAAACACAACATTGCAAAAACAAATCAAAGAACTAGAATTGAGAATTACATCACCCGGTAACCTTCAAAATAGTGCACTTTCTGTTCCTGAATATCAATGTGAGCATGATCACTCAAAAAAGATTGTTCTTTACGGTATGATGGAATACCAAAGAGAGACGGAACAAGAACTTTATGTCCGTATAATATATGCTTTCCAGGATATCCTTAATATCAACCTGACGGGGTACCTAGAAGACGTAAAAAGACTTGGAAGAAAAGGCAACCGCAGACCAATAATGATTGAAATGTTAAGTAAGCGAATGATGAAATATCTTCTTGCAAACAAACGGGCGTTCAGAAACTCAGGTTTAGTGTTAGCTGAATTCTTAGAGGGGAAGAGCTTAGATCTGCACAGAAGACGAAGGGAAGCACTGGCCAATGCAAGGCGTGAAGGGCATCACGCTGTAATTAGAAATAACGTTCTTTACATTGATGGAGCCGAACAGCATTCTAACCGAGTTGAAAGTTCAACTATTGCTGACTGCTCTGAAAATGAACTGTCAAACAATCCTGACCTTCCGAATAACGTATCAAAACCAGAAAACGATACGCAACCAATAGGAAAACGTATCTTTCGTAGCTTTCGAAACACGAGAAAATTTTGAAATAATGTATCAAAATATGCAAAGCTTCTACAATAAGTCACATTTACTCGATGAAATATGCAATGAAGAGGATGACCTACAAGTATTATGCCTGACAGAAACCTGGATTACAGGTGTAAAGAAAGATCTGTTACAACTAGAGGGCTTCCAACGCGCCACGTCTTTTCATAGAGTGAATTACGATTGCGGGGGAGTATGCATATTTGTAAGGAAGAGTATTGAATTTGTGGAAAGGGCTGATATTGTATCATTATCGATTGAATATATTTTTGAAACCTGTGCAATTGAAATACCTAAATTAAATTTAATTGTTGTTGTAGTATATTGGCCTGAAAAAAATAGGCAGACAGAATTGTTTCTAAACTCACTAGAAAAGCTTCTGCATATGTTAACAATAAAAAACCTTAAAAGAAAAATTATGATCGGTGGTGACTTTAATATTGACATGCTAGTACAAGATAAACTCGCAACCACCCTTATAAATCTTATGAAAAGCTATAACTACAAACAACTCATAAGTGAGCCAACAAGAATAACACCAACGTCAGCCACCTGTCTCGATTTATTATTTATTAACTTTGAAAGTAAACACATGAAAACTAATGTTACTGAATATGGACTCTCAGACCATAAAGGTATTTTAGTAAGCATTAAGAACACACAAACTGAAAGAAAAGTCTGGTTTGTCGAAAAAAGGCTTTTCAATTCTGCGAATATAGAAAAATTTAGAATTAACTTAAAAAATGTGAATTGGGACTTAATAATCGATAGGAATAGAAAAGAAAATATAAATAAAAATTTTGGATATTTTTTACAAACAATAACAAATATATTAAATAATTTTATACCACGAATAAAAATTAAACTACAAAACAAAACAAAAAAGACATGGCTCACCAAAGGTATTAAAATATCATCCAGGCATAAGAGACTACTAAAAATCCTAAACTTACAAACAAACAATCCAATTTTGAATGACCATCATAAATCATATGAGAAATTACTTAAAAACACTGTAAAACTTTCTAAAAAGATGGACTATATTCGAAAAATAAATAGCTCTGATAACATAACAAAAACAATGTGGCATATTGTAAAAGAGCGCACAAATAAACTCACAAATAAAGATAAAAATAATATTAAATTAAAAATAAACGGTAGTACAATAGAAGACCCTGCATTAGTATCAAATATTTTTAACGATTACTTTATATCTGCGGGGAGTGAGCATGGCGACAATATGACGTCACCAACGCTCCAACCAGCAATGGGTCGGCCGGTTATTATACCTTCTCCTAACTCCTTCTACCTAAACCCTACAGATTACGATGAAATATACCACATAATTAGAAAACTAAAAAACAAAAAAAGTTTTGGCGTTGATGAATTTCCTCCTATATTAATTAGACATTGTGCTGAAGAACTGGCTTTACCACTTATGATCCTAATAAATAAATCATTTGAAGAGGGTAGTTTCCCTGATTTATTGAAATCATCTATAGTGCGACCTGTATTAAAAAAAGGAGATCCTACAGATAAGCGAAATTATAGGCCTATCTCATTGTTATCGGTTTTCTCAAAAATATTCGAATCTGCGATGACGAGACGTCTATACTCTTATTGTAGTAAATATGAAATCCTGGATGAAAGTCAAAACGGTTTCCGGAAAAACAAGTCCACAACGTTAGCAGTTTACAAATATATACAGGATGCATTGAATATACTAAATAATAGAAAATATGCTGTGGGTATCCTACTGGATATGAGTCGGGCCTACGATCGCGTATCCTATAATATATTACTTAAAAAACTATATGGAATTGGAGTGAGAGGGGTTGTTTATGGGTGGTTCGAATCGTACCTATCTAATCGCACTCAAGTTGTTGAAGTAGAAAACCATAATTATCAATCGGGCTTTATAACTAAAATTCGATCTGACATATCAGATGTCAAAATGTCTATACCGCAAGGAAGCGTCATTGGATGTATACTATTTTTATTATACATAAACGACCTTCCCAAGATTTTACCCCAAAATACGACATGTGTGCTCTTCGCGGATGACATGTCAGTTATATTTCCTTGCGATAATGAAGATAGTTTAAATTCTAACCTAGATCAAATATTAAATAATATATCACATTGGCTAAATGACCATAACCTACTAATAAATTTCTCTAAAACTAAACTTATACAATTTAAACCTTTCCAGAAGCAGCCACTTAACATTGAATATGGTTTTGGAAACAATATTTTAGAATGTGTTAAGGATTTTAACCTATTAGGAATAAATATAGATAGCAACATAAACTGGAAGAGCCATATAAATAAAATATCCGGAAAATTGTCTAGTTTCACCTACGCATTATATCACTTAAAAAAATCTACCGATCAAAAAACAGCAAAGATTGCTTACTATGCCTACGCCCACTCCTGGATAGGCTATGGTATTATATTGTGGGGTAACAGCACAGACGCCTCTAAGATATTCCTTATTCAAAAGAGATGTATACGAATCCTTGCAAATATAGACGTGACAGAAAGTTGTAGACCCCATTTCCAAAATCTTAACATTTTGACCTTGACCTGCTTATATATTTTGGAAATCTCTAAATTTGTTAGGAAAAATATTCACTTATTCCCCCAAATAAAAGACCTCTACACAGGAACAATGAATCTTCGACATAAAAACCGCTTAGCGTTACCTCGATCAAACCTTAAACTCCATAGTTCGGGTACATATGCCCACGCCATAAAAATTTATAATAAACTTCCCAAAGCCGTTAAAAATGAATACAAAATAAATTCTTTCATAAGAAAATTAAAAAAGTTTTTGTTGGAAAACAGTTTCTACTCTATGCAGGAGTTTTTTGAAATTTGAGCTTAATTTTGTTAATCAGAATTTAACTCGAAATGTAACATGTTTCATATATAATTAATGTAGTTTATTAAATGGAATTGGTTAAGACTTATTTGCAAAAAATATGCTTTAAAAATTAAGAATTTATTGAATGATAATGATAGTTGATAGTTGAATGATAATTAGTTATATAATTTGGTGTAGATTAAATTGAATTTTATTTAATAATTTGATTTTAAAAGAGTATAATTCATTTAATTTGATATTTAAACTTGATTGTAAATATAAAATGATAATTGCTACTTTATTAATAAGTTTTATGTTAATATTGTTATGTCCTTACAGGGCTCATGTGTTAGAACTTAAATGTATATTGGACCTTAATTGTTACCACATGAAATGCAATAAAGTATTCTATTCTATTCTATTCTATTCTAAGTATTCTATTCTATTCTATTCTATTCCATTTTCAAAATTTAAACTTCAGTAACAAGTTCTAAACATTTTCAGTGTCGCCCACGTATGTATACATAATACATACACTCCTGCCTGCCCGTTCGAGACGCAACAGACAGAAAGGTTGAAAGAGATGAAATTATGTGTACAAATAATTTCACCGTTGCTATTTTGTTTGTCCTATAAATTCTTTAGTTTAGTACCTACTCTTCATTAGTCTATCTATTCTACTGAGATATTTGGGATGGACCAAGGGTTTAATCGTACAACTAATTCCTTAAGTATTTTATTTAATTTTGCAATTAATGCATTGAAATGCTGCTATAACACGTTTCAATGCATACTTGGAGAGGTTGGCACCAAATATTATGATGACGGTCTCCGTGATGTTATTTTGGTAAGGTGGATAACCACGATTATTAACTCTCAATGCACATCAAATTCGCCCTGATTTACAATGATCAAATCCACCACAAACACTTGCTTCACATAATTGAAATGTGTAACACCAGCATTTCAATGCAATAAATAAAGAAATACTGAAAATATGGCTGTATGGGCAGTAGTTCCCTTTGTAGAGAGAATAATAAAAAGTGTGACCTGAGGGCCTAGACAAGATGCCATTTGACAATCGCTACCGCTATCGCTAAATGGAAAATGTATGGAATTTGACATTTACAATCGAAAGTCAATCGAGAGCTTATGTCAAATCCCATACATTTTCCGCTTAGCGATAGCGATAGCGATTATCGATAGGCATCTTGTCTAGGCCCTCTGACCTGACAATCCAGGGCCTAGACAAGATGCCTATCGCTAAATGGAAAATGTATGGGATTTGACATATACAAACGAAAGTCAATCGAGAGCTTATGTCAAATCCCATACATTTTCCGCTAAGCGATAGCAATAGCGATTATCGAAAGACATCTTGTCTAGGCCCTCAGACATTACATTGACATTAGCATTGTCTTTAATCTGTGCCAATGACCTTACTTTGGTTGGGGGGAGTGGTTGGCGGGTTTTAATGGCGTCAGTCAAGATTTTGATTTTAATAATTTAAAATTGAGTCGGAGCGGACTTTGTGTTATAAAAGTGGTGTTGTTTTAAACACAAAGTGTTTGTGGTGGCGTACAACTTAAAGGTTATTAGAATAAAAGAGATTATGGTGTGAAATACGATGAGAACTTTTTTGTGGTTATCTACCTCATCAAGTAGCACATAAGGAGACTCTCATCATATATTTCGCGTCAAATACTCCCAAGATGCATTGAAATGTGCAACACTAGCATTTCAATGCAATAAATGAAGAAATAAGAAATACTTAAGTCTTGGCTGTATGGACATTAGTTTCCGTTGCCTTCCCATTGTAGGGAGAATTACTTTGGTTCGACATTTGACAAATAAATCAATCAAAAATACTTTATTTAGTCTGTGTTATTGATCTGTGATTAAAGTAAACTGCCCAATTTTCGCGCATTTTGCGATCGAAATTAATTGATTTATCTATTTATTTTTGTTATAATGGCTCGTAATTGCAATGAAAATGATGATGACAGCGTTGATCCTGCATCGGTGACTTCTAATGTAAAAAACACTATCAAACAAGTGAGTACAATGCAGACCAATTTTATCGCCAGTCAGGGTATTGCAGTATGCTTTTAGCATATTAATTAAAACATCATATTTCAGGAAGTGATAAAAGACCTACTCAACGGATCATTCCAAGATAACAAAACTAAACTTGGTAATGATGCTTTATCGCTGGTGGTGGAAGTGGCCAAATGCCTGGTCACCGAGACCTGCCTACGCGCCTCAAGTCAGGCACTGCGAGAGAGTTGCGACAAGGTCGACTTAGAGCATGTTGAAAAGTGCCTTCCACAACTGGTAGGTAGATAATATTCGTAATATTTACAGTCTCAAAAAACTAATAAATATTTAGGCAAAGGTTTATTTCTTTTGTAATTACCTTTACTGAACTTCATGTTGACAGCTAATTCATTATCAAAATATTTGGTACCTACTAATTCTTTATACACTAAATCAGGACAACTTACTTCAACTGTGACGCCCTTGGGAAGTTGCCATATTTTTGCGACGCCCTGGCCTTTTTGATATACATTTACCTACTAGTTGTAGTTCTAGCCTAATAACAATTTGTCAGAAAAACTCCAAATAGTATCTAAATTTTGATGATGCGGCGGATCACAATGCGCATGGCATGAAAGAAAGAAAATAATACTTTATTTAAATAGGTAACAGAGAAGAACTTTTAAATGCGCATTGTGATCCGCCGCATCACAATGTGCACTCGACTCGGTCGCATCGACACAGACAGCCAATCTATTAAGATTGCCTCACGAGGCCCCTGGGATGATACCGCGGCGCCCCAGGGCGTCGCGACTCACAGTTTGGGAAGCCCCACACTAAATATTATCATTCTCCTCTTTCTTACAGATGTTGGATTTTCCATGAAAAATATGAAAATGAAAAATATGTCTTGAATAAAAATCCGCCTTTGTTGTTGTCAAGCCATAGGAAATGATTTTTAAGTATTAATGGTTGTTCAGTAAAATCCATAATTTTAATACTTATGTTGTGGTTGTATGTCATTCCTGTGTGTAATTATGGCTTTAAAGATTTAAGCAACTTTTGTAGTTGTGTTGTTCAGATGTTTGTATCTTATTATTAGTAAAAAAGAGTATTGTTCCACTGTTGTTAGTAAATAATAGAAATGTGATAAATCAATATTTTCAAATTTTGCTGATTTTCAGTTGAGGATGATGCTGAATTTTAGCTAAAGTAAACCCTCATTTCCTTGTATTGTGATAGGTGCTCTACTGATTGTAACCTGTTTATGCTCCTGTGCAAATATCAGCTTGTAAAAATGATGTAGGAAATCAGGTGTGACATAAGACAGACAGATGGCCAAATGGTTCAAAATTAGAAGAGTTCTGCCTTTGCTAGCTACAGAACCCAGAAAATTGTAAATAAATTATTTTTTACTGTAGGTTCATTTATGAAAATATTAATTCTATGACCCACGGAGTTATCCTTTCTCACATGTCCAATCAATTGCAGAACAGTCTCTTGAGGTATATTTTGTTAAGTAATGATCAAAAATAGTCTTAAGGTCTGGGCAGACAGCTGGTAGAGCAGGTGTGATAGCATTTATCATAATTTATGTATAATTTTAATTTGTTCAGCTGGTTGTGACACTTGTGAGCATATGACATTAAAAAACCCAGTTTATCTGGAATGTGTGGTTGTGTCACAAACAAGATGCAATCTATTTAATTCTCTAAGATAAATTATTCACACCCTGCTGTTGCTAACTAAATACATATTTGCCCCGCTCGTATGAGACCCTGTCGCCGTTCCGCACTGCCCCCGCTCCACCGGCTGACTGCCCTTTTTTTTTACCAGGAGAAATCCATTGACGGACCTACCCACTACTGGCGAAAAAGCGGGCGTATGCGGGACTCGCCCAGCGTCTAAATTGACCCTGGGAATACCTGCTAAAACTCTTGGATAACTACCGTGCCTTTCGCGGAGGCGGTTTGGGGTCTACAAAGCAAATTCAGCAAACCACCCCCAGGCAACCCGGCCTTACGGCCCGGCTTCGCGCCGATGGAGATTGCCCAGAGTTACAATGGGCAATCTCAGACGTGGCGGCCTTTGTATTGCGCGCGTGGGAGCCACCCACCGGCTGACTGCCCTGCCGGAATTTATGTCAATTATTACATCCCTGTTATTTTTTTTTTTTTGGTACGGGCGGTTTCCGCAAAATCGACGACTGTTGAGCCTGTTCTGCGCCGGAGGGTGTATACTACCTATTATTTCAAACTTATTTAATTTTAGTAGGTTCCATTTTTCATGTAAATGTCGGTAAAATAAAATTATTTTCCATTAAATGACTTTTTTTACTCACTTAAGGAAATACCTTCAATTATGATAATAATATGCCATGCAATGCATACATAACATTTTGGCGCAAAAACGGTGTTGATATCACGAGTCTGGTATAAAAAACAACATCAATTATTTTGCAATTGATATTATTTATCTAGTCTACAGAGGGACGCTTTCTAATTAATTATATTTTTGAAGGTGGTTTGGAGTTATACAATAGCACAAGATAATAAAGTAGGTACTGCATACATGTGGACCGAGGGATCAACTCTGATAGTCCCGGAATAAGTGGAATTCGTAAAAGACCACCTAATAACTTCTAAAAATACAGCCGCTAAAGTGTATTTTCTCACAGACGGAGAGTGCTCGAAAAAGTTAAGGTATAAATTATCGTGTTCACTAACGTTTGCTTAGCGATTTTTATCTCCAGTCCATCTACAGGTGATAGAAAGAGACAAATGCCACCTAAGCCTAGGGAATTGTTAGTGAAAATGGACTTGTTACTTTAATTACAGACTTAAGTTTGTAAATGTTATTCACTGAAACGTGTGGAAGCAGTGTGATTTAAACCGCCCCCTTCAGTTCAGTTTAAATTCCAGATTACTCGACTTCTCGATGTTTGCCGCTAATGTTTGCAATCATTGGCGGTATTTCGTCGATAGCGGAAGTTAAGCAGCGCCCAAACATGTGCTTCGACCAACTAAAATAGTATTATGTAGTTATTAACAATGCGTAGCAAGATTATCAAGACTACAATCGTATTACCTATACAAATGTGTAAAAAATATTATAGCTATAAGAACGTCAAATGTACCGAATGTATGACAAGTATGGCCCTTAGAATAATAACTATTCTAAGGGCCTAGTCTTTATTTTCCATTTGAGTATTTTTATAAAGTTGTCTCGTAGGTAAGTTGATATGTTAGCTTCAGAATGGCTGGTTGCAAGTCTCTGAGAAGCTATATTCAAAAATTGATAATTGCTACATTATTATAATACGTCGATATCACAACAAGCACCTACAGAATAAATAGTAGGTACTAATCAATCGTAACAGCTTGCCCTTGTAATGTGGTACTAACTTTACGATGTTATAGCACCTCGTTTCCCTCCTTCCAAATTTACTGGCAGTATTGAAATCAACATAAATTCAAAATCCTGAACTTTGGCGTTTGATTCGGTTTCATTTTTCAAATCATTATTTTGCTGACTGAGAGGAGACGTACCCCCATTGTTACCCACCAGTTCTCGCTCTCGACGCCTACTGTTAGCTTGGGCGTTATTATATTATTACACTAACTTATTGGCCCTAATTCTGGCGAACACATGCTAAGTTTAAATTTAAGTTCAGTCTATTTCTTTCTCTCAAAATGAAAAAGGGTGGCTGTCATATAAATTGACATTTAGAAAGGTGCGTTCAATTTTCGACCATATTGAACGTGCTAAAATGCAGTGTTTAGGAGGCACCTCCGTACATGCCGTCTAAAATAGTCTATGGTTTCTTTGAAATTATCTAAATTTAAGTGACAGCTCTAAACAGATTCTTGCTATCTTTTTATATAGGTACTGTACTTAAATTTAGAATTAAAGTGTGTTCCCAGAATTAGGCCCATTGTTAATATTCTGGATTGCACATCATATTAAAATTAATATTTGTAATCAAGGCACTTTTAGTGCCTTATTTTTCTACCTTTGTTTTTCATTATTAATATACCTTGAAGTGACGTATTCTGGTATTGGGTAACCAGGGGAGATGGCAATAAATAATAAGGGGTAAAGTGAAAGATTTTTACGACTTTTATTAAAGAAAGTATTTCCGATTCTGTTTTAAAGTACACTTATTTAGAAACTGTACATATTCATCTTCACCATAAGTACCTACAGCACATACTTTAGTTTTCGTAAAAAACACATTTCATAATATACACACGATAGCACATCATGTGTAACAGTTGCACTACGAAAGCCGCCTTTATTACGAGCGTAGCAAGGACGGTCTCAAGGTAAAACTGTTACACTAGATGTGCTGTCGACCGTACATACTCATTTGTGGCTTTATTCTGTAGTCCACACGCTTACCTAATCTTAATTGTGTAGTGTATCTCGTAAAAAATATGAATGCAAAAAGGGCAGCACTATCAATAAAACCCTTGCCTTTAATTTTCAACCTTATTATTAGGTTTTAGAACGCATCACCATACACGTCGTTTAAAATTGTCTATGGTTTTCTAAAAAAATATTTGAAAGGTCTGATCGAATTCTTGATAGTTGATATCCTTTTGATATACATATTGAGAGATCGTGAAAGACTGTAATTTAGATTTAGAATTTGACTTCAGAACAGGACCCATGGGCCGATATTTTAAATACTTTAAAATATACAATCTTAAAAGTAGGTAGTTGTATACATGCACACGTGAATCTTTTTGAGGAAATTTATTCTTTGAGATGTCCCAATCGTTACGAATATTTATTCCAACCATTACATCAAATTCCCCGTCATTGTGATGACTAGGTATAATGTAAGTATACCTTAGACGCCTTAGAGGCCACAATCAGAGTTCAGGAAAGAACTTGAAATAGTAAGCTATTATTGTCTACTACTACTACAGCTATATTACAGCCAAATAACAATTTGAACCATTATACAATGGCTTTATTTATAAAAATATTTTATAGGCGGATGTGAACACCATAATGCCTAAAGGAGATGTTTCATATCTGGCCAGGTATATGTACACTATGTCAAAAAATCAGGAAAAATTTCCTGAATCCGGGAAAAATAATAATAATTCGTTTTCATGCATAGTTTATTTGCAACAAAGTTTAAATTATGCGCCGATTTCACCGTTATTCAATATGGCAATATGGCGGGCGACATAGAAGTCAACTAAACGTCATCAAAGTGACAAAAAACTGCAACACAGTCAAAATTCATTAAGGCGCCTGCCATAATGAATTTTGACTGTGTTGCAGTTTTTTTTTTCAATAAAAATTCTTGCTGGGTACCACGCAAGAAAACAAATAAAAGGAAAACGGACAATTGAACACTGTTCAGCATATTTTTACCCATTTTTCAGTATACTGTACATAGAGCTGGCCGGGTCTCCATACATTTTTAGAACATCTCTTTTACATTTTACATGTATTGACAATTTTTTAAACAATTAACTTACTACCATACAGTACACAGTGCCACATTCTTTTTCCTTTAGTGTAAATTGTATTTATTTCTCAAATTGAACAGATGAAACATTTTTTGGCTTAAGCGCGCGAAAGGTTAGAGCCTGTCCACATCTCCACGTCACGACGTCGTCAACGTGGGACGGTGCGGTGACGTACCACGTTGCCGCGTCGTGCTAGTGCACGGTACGGCCCAGTATTGTCTTTTCACGTCTTTTTCCTTTAACCTCTCTCTCCGTCTTTTTAACAACAGCAGAAGCAGAATACGTCCTATACGGTCCATATCTAAATAAGTAGTGAAGAGTGTAGCAGAATTTTACAAGGCACGGCGACATGCAACGTTGCTGCGTCGTGACGTGGAGATGTAGACAGGCTCTTATGTATTGACTTCGCATTGTCGAAAACTGCTATTGACAAGTCAGTCATAAAAACTTCTTGACCTAAAAACAGAGAATGGAGAGATAAGCTAATGTCAATAATTAATAATTTTCAAAACAACTTGTCCTGAAAAAGCTACTGTTAAGGGTCTAACTAAACACACGACGTTCGGAGATCGTTTGTATTCGAATCGATATTACTGAAGTTCTCAGTTTTTATCGATAAAAAAGTGCGTCGTCGTCTGCTCGTTTAAAAATATGAAGATCCTTTATGGTCCGTATCCACTCAAGCAGACACCAGCGGAACTTTTCTAATCAAACGAAAATCAACTCTCCTTAAGTTAACTTAGAACACTCTTTAGCGTTATTCAGTCACAGCTGGCACTTTTCCGCCACTCTTCGCTTGTAAATACTAGCCAAATTTTAACGTAAGTATTACAAATTATATCCTAATCTCTACGTAATAAAGACATTTGTTTTTCAAAAAGCACCGCTTCGGTCGTGTCCGCTACAGTGGAAACGCGTCCTTAGAATGTCTTTTTCTAAACGTGATAGCTTTAATCGTTTTGTCATAAATGATGCTTCTGTTATTCATAAATTGTAACACATTCCAATACATGAATGAATGAGGTGCGCCAAAGCGAGATGGGATGCGAGTTTTCGAATCGAAACGAAAACCTATTCCAAGATTCCAAATGTTACCTTTTTTATGTACTATATTGGTAAATATTATAATAAATGGCTGGCAATGGATCAAGTGGTCATTAGTTTTATTGCCGTCTTTTCATGCTTCACTACGGCAAAGGGACTTAAATTATTACAATATAATGACAGTAGGACCTTTTGAGAACACTTTTTAACAACTAATTACGGCATCAATGCCAATTTGTAATGTATAAGTGCCTACATATAGTATATCCACATACATTCATTTAGGTAGCTTGTTGGAAGTAGGTACTTATCTATTTAATTATAGTGGGCCAATATCATACAAATTACATGTAACTTTATCAACTTGACAAAGATTGACTCATTCATTACTCTATACCTAGTAAATAAATAATCAGATTCCAGAAGAATTATTCATCTTAATTTTTTAGTATAAAAACACTACATAATAACATTTCCATCTCTAAAATTACATCTGTCAGTCAGTGCTTACATTGGAAAATACTATAAGCATCCCTGTAGCACCTTTCTGACATAAACATACTTTTCATATTAGGCTGCTTTCTTTTACGATCGCTTAAAAATTACATAATTTAGTTTCTATTTACTTCATAAATACAGACACAGAAAGTTTATTTTTGATACAGTAGAGAAAAGACACAGAATTAGGTAAATCATGATCGTAAATATAGATGACTTGAAGTGCGGACCACACTGCGACCGCACTGGTTTCATCTTTTTAGACTACAGATTCGGTTCCCAAAGCGCGATCTCGAGCTAAGTACTGCAGCGACTAGATCGATGTGAACGATCTACCAATGTTGATTTCACCAAAGCTTTGGTTAGCTCTCATAGTTTCGCTTGCTTTTCTTCCGTCAAGTCGCTTAGTTCGTTTGTATAGTTTCACTCACAATGTGGCCTGCGTTTAAAAACGGTATGACATTAAGTTTATGACACAATGTCAAGTGATCAACTTAAAATTTCACATATTCCATCATCATGATTGCTTAAATCGCCGCCAGGTTGCCAGAGAACATACCTAAAGGTATGTATAAAAATTCAGTTTATCTTAACTATGTTTAACAGTTACCTTAAATTAATACATTTGGCATGATTTGGGTTGATCAGAGGTTGGTATTGATATTAGTACATTATATTATTAATGTATGCACAAATAGAAGAGTAAACCCTCAAAGATATGTTTACTGAATGTAGATTGTAGATATTTCACTAGCATTTTTTCTTTTACTAGGTGCAATGTCTTGGCAAAACTTTGGCAATACAAATAATGTGGCACTAAAATAAAATTTTATTCAATTCAGCCCGCCTAGCATGACCACCGAAACGCGACATGATAAAGCTATTTATCGCTTTGAACTGTCAAAAATCATTGGATATAACCGCTATTTTGAAATTTTATCGAAACTGCGAACATGTATATATATACAATACAAGTTCGCAGTTTCGATAAAATTTCAAGATGGCGGTTATATCCAATGATTTTTGACAGTTCGAAGCGATAAATAGCTTTATCATATCGTATCATATCGCGTTTCGGTGGTCATTCTAGGCGGGCTGATGTATAATTGAAGGCTAGCACTCTCAATGATAGGTCAAAGATGTGGTGTAACACAGAAAAATAAAGATGAATCAAATGCGTCTAGTTCAGAATGAAAAGAAAATAAGGAGAGCCAGAAGAAAAATTATAACAAGAAAAATTTTTGAACCAGAACAATTTTGCATTGAGGATCTGACTTCCTCCACCATTAAAGTGAAGATACTGGAGTTTGCTATACTAGATTTTTAAGTGGTTTAACATGCAAAACTATACTACAACGCATAGATAATTGTGTTGGTGTTGACTGTATTGTGATCAGGAAGAGAAAACTTCTGGCCTGTTCTTAGCGAACTGACGATGCGCCATCGTCAGTTCGCTAAGAACAGGCCTACGCCGCTTCGTCAATGGCGAATGGCGAAAATGTCATTATTTTTTATAGAATACTATACATTCATCTTCACGATGTCCAAGCTCGCGTTTTATTCACTTGTTTATGAAGACGTGTCGGTTGAATACATTAGGTGATAATTTTGTGTGGTTGCAATGAGAACTTATGATATGTCGCGGGTGCAGATCCAATGAACTGCACTTTGGAAATCCCACGATATTTCATAAAAACCACAACAAATTGAGACTTCAAAAGAATCGGGCAGCGATCGTGACATGTTTATCATTGTTGTGGCACATTACCTGCTACAGCCGAGTAAGATGTAGTCCAAGAATCCAGTTTAAAAGCACTGAATCAAATTCACTTTTGCACTTAAAAGTCCATGTCGCACTTTAAAACAGGTCCATTCTTTTGCACTTCAAAGTCCATGTCGCACTTTAAAACAGGTCCATGTCGTCGTTGCACATAACTTCGAGGAAGTCGTCGTCTTCGTAGCCGACCGGCCGCGTCCGGTCCGGCAGCGGCGATAGCGGCCGGGCCGGCGACGGCGCGTCGGCCTGCGCGTCCGTGTCGCTCGAGCACTCGCGCGCGTCTGTGGCGGGCGAAGGAGGCGGATTCGAGCCGTGCTCGGATTGGACGGTCGCCTCGCCACGTGACAATAATGAGGGTAGTTCTGAATCTGGAACAAATATTTTTTCTTTATATTTCACGGTCATCGTCAACCTGATCATTCATTAATCCTAATTAATATTATACAGGATAGTGCCGTTAATATGACAAAAAATTATTAAATAGAAATAGAAAATAGGCTATATTAGTAAATAGAAATGGTTTACCATATAATGCAGCCAATGGTTTAATATTTCATACAAATGTCATGAAATTATCAAATGAATGAGATGTTTTTGAAAGTGGCAAACCATTTCTATGAACTAATATAGCCCGTGTTTTAATTTTTTGTCGTATTGACGGCACTACCGCGTATATGCGAAAGTAAGTTTGTTTGTTTGTTACGCTTTCACACAAACAATTAAGATGAAATTTGGTAGGTATAGAGAATCTGGGAAGACCATAGGACACTTTTTGGAGCGATAACCGTAACTAGGTATTTACGTTCTGCTGTATGGTACGTTAAGCTGTTGGCGCCAGTTGCTACTGCAACTGCTAGCCCAAACTTCCTTATGTTTCTCTCATGTAGGAAGGCCCACTCTCTTTATTTCCTTCTGTA
This sequence comes from Nymphula nitidulata, assembly GCA_947347705.1. NCBI lineage: Eukaryota > Metazoa > Arthropoda > Insecta > Lepidoptera > Crambidae > Nymphula > Nymphula nitidulata. Next base: position 14,164,672 of record OX374634.1, on the reverse strand, counting down.
TTATTTCCTGTCACTCCAGAGGAAGAGATTGCTGCTTAGCAATAAGGCCGCCAATTGTATTGTTTTTCTTATTTTTATTGTTGTTGATGATGTATGTGTCCTATTGTGCAATAAAGAATATTTGATTGATTGAAAGCCTGTGGCCAGCAGTGGGACGTATATTGGTTGGTGATGATAATACATATCTATGAAAATATATTTTACTAGGTGGCCCGTATGTAGGGTCGCCTGGGTAGGTACCACCGCCATTCTTATTTCAGCCGTGAAACAGTTCGCTGTGTTTCGGATTGAAGGGAAATGTAGCCAGTGTAATTACTGGGCCTGGACGGAATTTCATCTTTGGCCTCAGGATGACAATGAACCTGCAATATCAAGTGATTTTCCCTTGTTATTTCCGGTGTTTATAGGCGGCGGTAACCGCTTACCATCAGGTGGGCCGTCAGCTTGTTTGTCATCTAGTTGTATTAAAAAAAAAATTTTACGAGAAAAATTAAGTCCTAAATTAAATACATACCTGTAAGGCTCTGTTTTAATTGCTCCATAACTTTTTGACGGGTATGAGCCCGGGACTTCTTAATCCTTCGCGCGGTTTCGCGTCGTTCCTCGTTAAAGATCTGTGTCACCATATCTTGGGAGATGTCGTCGTCACGCTTTAGCAGGAAGAAGTAGATGCCACCCGGGGTTCGGCGGCGGGTACCATTCTGAAAATAAGGTTAGCTTAGTAAGTATGTTAATGAGTGATATTATCAACTTTTACATACAGACATAATACTAAATTACAGAAATTGTTAAGTATTACAAAGTTTGACATTTATCAGATAATTAAGGTATAAAATCCTGTTAAAGTCCAAATCAAATAATACAACATGAACCGCTAGTTTCCGAAAGCGGCTCCGCCCGCGCAGGTTTCGTTTATCGCGCTAATACTTTCTCAGGGTGTAATGTTTTGATTTAAATGTCTAAGGTTGGGTAGTATCTATGGGTCACCGGGTTTAGGTGATCGTGTGTGTATGACTTTAATAAATCAACAGCTGATAGCAGCTATCACTGTATTGATTTACAGCACAGTTTGCACTACACACAATAGTTATTAGAAATGAAAGAAGGTTTTAGAAAATGGTAAGCCTAGAGCACACACTAAATACTATGCCACAATAACTAAGGTAAGCTCATTAGTTAGCACATTGATAAAGCTAGTAAGCAATAAATACAAGCTCCGTATCAAAGGTAGTATCTCGACTGGTGATCGAGCGGCCGGCTCCCACCGAACGCCTGCGACGTCACACGTTCTTTTGTCTAAGTACGTTTCCAAATGACTACGACAAGCAGGCACACAATGCAATCCATATAGTATTCGGATGTGTTTTGATTGGGTTTTGTAAATGTGTAAACAAGTTATTATAATGTATAATTGTTCTTTCTAGTAAATAGTTGTAATGTAAGTATAATGGGTTATATATATTTTAGACAATATAATGTTAGACTATAATATGCAGTGTACAAATAATTAATAAATGTGAGTTCCCTAGAGTTTCCCTAGAGATTGCGCATACTTAGGGCAATGTGCCAATTAAAATAAAATCCAATAAAATTGTCATATTTTTCTTAGTTTCATTACAAAAATTGTGATACTTTTCGAAGCCTAGGGTTAAAAATAGTTTTTCTTAGTTATTATGAATGTAATATTTACAAGAAAAGTGGCTCCACCTATATTATTTAGTTTCTATACTCGTCCCTAGATGGCGATAAACAGGTCAGTTGTTAGATAATATAACCTCAATTATTAAAAAATATAAAAGTATAAATACAAGGTAAACTTGGGTAACAAAAATAAATCTTTTTTCCAGTTAAGAAAATAAACATTTTATTCTATAATATAAAACAAAAATCTTCGAAGGACAACAAATTTTCATATGGACCCCATAACTTTCCAAATAGTTGGGCATTCTCCTTTCATCTGAATCAGTTCAGTGGCTGAGGAGTGAGAACGTTACAGACAGACAGGCAGACAAAGTTATTTTCACATTTACAATATTACGAATTTATGAACTATTGTGAATGGCCCGTGGTTTACGAGGAATGACGAAATCCACACCTATCTAAGCATGCCAACGATTATGCAAGAGATAGAGAGCTTTAAAATAAAATATGCCTGTCGCCTGGCAGTGCACCCAAATTCCTTGGCTACGGCTCTGCTAGATCCTACAAAAAGGATTAACAGACGGAAGTGAAGGAGGGTCCTGTGAATAAGGGGAAGAGGCGGCAATGGCCGAATCTCTCCTTACGCCAGAAACTACACTCCACGCATCCGCTTATGGTCTCCTTAGACTGATCGCAGATTATAAAACAGAAAAAAAAATATAATATTAGTATACATTAAAAATTTAATCTTACCATGACAAGCATGCCACCATCAGCTTCGACCTTTTGAGTTGCTTTGTAAATCTCAATTGCCTTGGGAGCACCTAGTACTTGAACAATCCTCCCTGCAAAAACAACAAATTATATTTATTGCATGTAATTCTTTTTATTTGAACATTCTTTAACACGTTGGTGGACAGTAACACCCACAGCCCGCCTAGCCTCGAAACTGCGAACTTGTATTGTATGTATACATGTTCGCAGTTTCGATAAAATTTCAAGATAGCTGTTATATCGCTGTTGATTTTTGACAATTCAAAGCGATAAATGGCTTTATCATATCGCGTTTCGGTGGTCATGCCTACGACTAGGTGGGCAGGCATTCAAGAGTCTAAAATGGTATGTCAGTATGCCGTACGACGTTAACATTTTTGTTTGTGTAAAATCACAACGCCTACCGGCGATGCAATTTCAATACTAGAATAAGGAATGGCACTTTTTAGTGTCACTGGACAAGTGATTGCCATCGACAAACATTCTTTTAATAAATCAAAAATATTAAAATGTATTTTATACCTAGAAATAACTTCATACAGCATAACAGCATTGTACAAATAAATTATCTATTTGTAGCGCTAATTTAGAAATAAACATAAGATTTGTCGTTTTACCTATACCTTTATTGTAACATGTACTAAATAAGTTCAATTTGAAATCATTACCTGTTCTTTAGTAAAGCAGAGTAGTACAAGTTAATAATGTATTTGTAGGTTTATCTGTATCCTAGTACGATTTTTTTGCATTTCAAACAAATTCAAAACTTTTATAGATGGCCAAGATAAATACCTAAGAAAAGTATGAAAAAATACTCCAAATTTGTTTGAAGTGTCTACACCAGAATCGAGTCAAGATCAAGACCAAGACCCTTACGCTGATGATGTTTACATAAACATCAGTACCTACTAGGTGACAGTACTCCCTACGACCGACGTTGACGACTAACGCCGTTGTGTCATATCTATAAATTATTGAAACATATATTTTACTGAGCAATCGAAAATTTATTAGTGCCACAGCAGCAAAAATTACAAACAACATAGTGTCCCCCAACGTGTTAACAGTTATACTTCTCAGAACTCTTTTTAGATCACATGTTACCCCGATATAAACATAATTATTGTATACTTTTTGATTAAGTACCAGCATAAATTATATGTAAATGTCGTTTCGGTTAATGGTGACAGATAAAAAGATTTCCTATTATTTACTACTATTATTTTATTGACATTTTTTGATAGACTAAAAGTAGTCGCACACACGACATCACATCAAGTGTAACAGTTGCACTACGAAAGCCGCCTCTATTACGAACGCAGTAAGGGCTGTCTCAGCTTGATGTGCTGTCGACTGTAAATTTAGTAATTATGTAACTAGTGTTAGTTTATAAATTAAACTCTAAGCTAGAACAGCTTACTTAATAACCATCTGAATGTTGCATTATGGCTACCAATGAATGTAATATTCAATTCCCTTTATTTCCCACTATACTTAAAGATTGTAAATTTTATACAGTCCAACTATGAGACTTTGGATGATTAAGTTTACAGGTAATAGGTAACAGTAAAGGTACTGATTTTAATTTGTAAAGTTCCTACAAATCAGAATCTAGGGCTCATAAAATAAATAAAAAAAGTTTAAACATTTTTTTTAATACAAAGCACGACAAATGACCCAACACCACCTGATGTGGTAAGAAGCGGTAAGAAGAGTCCATATGCGAAGACAGCTAGTGCAGTTCAGACACTGCTCTAGCCGCCTCCACCTTGCCGGCCCGAAAGGTGCTTTTTCACGCCTCTTTTGAAAGAACCCATGTTTTTTTTTTTATACAACTGGATGACAAACAAGGGCGGTGGTACCTACCCAGACGACCCTGCATACGGGCCTACCACCTAGTAAAAGTGTTATAGGAAGGACGGAACACATGTGCTGGCAAAGAATTTCAAGTTCTGGAAGTACGACAAAGAAAAGAGCTACTAAATTTCTTTGTACGTGATGTTGAGGTGGAGACAGTGAATTGATGACTCCGAAGACCGGCACGCGTGCTCCTTAGTAGGAAGGGGGAAGGTGGGATAAGGTCAAATAGCTCTTCAGAGCACTCTCCGTGATATAGCCGATAGAAGGCGCTAAGCGACGCAATGTCTCGACGCAATTGCAGAGGCTCGTGGTTGTTCGTGACCTCTACATCGCCAACGATACGGACAGCACGACGCTGCAATCTGTCCAGAGCATCGAGTTGGTACTTGGCGGAGCCATCCCACAAGTGCGAGCAATATTCCTGAGTTTTATAGAGTAGGCATAATTGAGCTTCCGTGAGGCTGTTTTGATCACGGTTTCGACGTAGTTCCTAGAATTCAGATCGCAACATATCTCCATGCCTAGCAAGTTTAGGGAGCCCTGTGCCGAAAGAGTCGTGCCCTGAAGAGACGGAAGGAGAAGGAACGGTGGCATTTTAGCTGTAAACGCACACACCTGTGTTCTCTTAGCATTGAACTCAACAAGATTGTTAGATCCCCATTCAGATACGAGGTTCAACACCCTGTTTAGCTCAATGGTAAGATAATCTCTCTGTCTCTCTCGGTTTCAGCGCGCCCAGCCCCTGGGCGACCGTAATATCCCCCATGCACTGTACTGTCATCTGCATAGCAATGAATGTTTCCTAACGGAAGCATGTCATTGATAGGAAGAAGAAAAGGTGTGGGGGATAGAACAGAGCCACAAGGCTCCACACCAGCATTCACTGACATGAACCGCAAAGCGGATCCATCTGAGAGCACGCGGATTCTTCGCTCATGCAGGAAGCCGGCAATCCAGTTACAGAGCTGAGCGGGCAAACCGTATGCCGGGAGCTTGGAGAGAAGAGCCCTGTGCCAGACCCGATCGAACGCTTTGGGAATATCAAGGCTAACTGCCACTGACTCACCACGTTTGTCAATAGCTTCACCCTAGACATGCATTAAGTACGCTAGAAGATCACCCGTTGACCGTTTCGGCCGAAACCCGTCCTGACGATCATTAATTAATGAGTGATCTTCTAGGTATCGGGTCAGCTGGTGGTTTAAGATCCGTTCCATGACCTTGCAAATAACTGAGGTGACAGCTTTTGGGCGATAGTTAGCTGGATCTGATCGGTCTCCCTTTTTGGGCACCGGTTGCACATTGGCCTCTCTCCAAGATTCCGGCACACACCCAGAAGAGAAAGAAAGACGGTATAGCCGCGTTAAGACGGGAGACAACTCCGCTGCGCAGTTTTTCAGTACTATCGCTGGAATGCCATCAGGTCCACTAGCTTTCCGGACGTCGATTGACTGAAGCTACGCACGTACATCACATTGCCTAATACGAATATCGGGCATTGTGTGGCCACAGTGGGAGAGTGTTGGTGGCTGTAAGTTGCAGTCATCGATTCGGGAGTGAGCAGCAAAGAGTTTTACCAAGAAATCGGCTTTCTCTTGCGGCCTGTGAGCTAGTGAGCCGTCAGAACATCTCAACGGGGACAGCGAGGGTTGACAGAAGTTGGACTGCACGGCTTTAGCCAGACGCCAGTAGGATGCGTAAGAAGTTCTTGGCCAACTCGTGCAACGCGCTGTGCATCCGCTCTGATGAAGGCCCTTTTGCAGACTTGGTGGCGTTGTTATAGACTGCTTTCAGTGAGTCAATGTTGGGATCACCGCAAGCTCGGCCCCTGATCCAAGCGCGGTATGCTGACTGTCTGTTTTCAACAGCTAAGGCACACTAGCGGTTGAACCAGAGGTTACGCTTACCCCTACTGATGAGATTAGTGAGGGGTATAGTACTCCATTCCTGACATTATATCATCAGCAACAGCAGTAGCGCTAGCGTTCGGGTCCACCTCAAGCCTCCAAGGGCCTCCTCCAAGCCTCCAAGCTGCCTCTAAGGGACAGATACGAAGTAATCCCGCATACCTACCCACTCTGCCGACGCATAGTGCCAGATGCGGCGTTTGGCAACCATAGGTACCGGTGGCGACGCCCGTGGCAACCCAGCGGATACCAGGCAGTGATCCGATGTTCCCAAAGGAGCACGAACCTCTAGCCGATATCCATACGGGCGAGTCGTCAGCAGAAGGTCCAACAATGAGGGCGCGTGACTGACAATGTCTGGAATCCTGGTGGGCTGGTTTACCAGTGGAGTCAGGTCGTGCGTGAGAGCGAAAGCGTGGGCAGTTCTACCAGCATAGTCAGTTTTAGAGGAGCTTAACCACGACTCGTGGTGAGCATTGAAGCCCCCTAAAAATACCAATTCCGCGGTTGGAAACTGCTCCTGTGCAACATCTGTCACCCGACTAAGATGTTCGAAAAGTCGAGTTGTCTCCATGTCACCGCTGTGGGTCTAAAGAGGCACACATAGACACGGCAATGTCTGCCCAGGTCCACATGCACCCCAAGAATAGAGTAGGAAAGGTCCTTCAAACAGCGCAGACGGCGACAGCAAACATCCGCCCGGACAAACAAGCATACCCCGGCCTTCGCTTTGAAGGACTCTTCAAGAGCGTAGCCGGGGTAATCCAAGTAGCTAGTGTCTGCCGGGCGGAGTATTTGCGTCTCCGTCAAAAACAGCATTGCGGGTCGAGACTTCTCTAGATGTTGGTGGACGGCATTGAGGTGAGCATGGAGCCCACGGATGTTAGTGAGCCCGACTTCAAACAGCGTGGTTGGGGTGGGAGTGTGCACCGCTGATCGACCGTTCATGTTCTTCAGCGCTGCCATAGAGTTTAATGGAAGGAGGAGAGGCGTGAATTTAGGGGACGTTGTCGCGATATATACGGTCAAAGCGTGAGGCCTGTTTCCCCAGGTAATAGCCGATAGCAGAGAAGCGCTGACCCGCCGAACGGAAGGGCCCCCGAACGCCCCCGGGAATGGTCGCCGGTAGCCCACCATCCGGTCACCAACCCGCACGACTGACCACCCCAAAATGATGCGTGGCATGATAGGGCAGCCTCACGAACTGGTTAGGTTCGCTTGGGCCCCTGTACTGTACCACGGGCGGCCAGAGGAACAGCCGTTTCTTCGGGTCTTCCTGGTCGGCGGGTCAGTGCAGTCCACCTGGCTCTGGTTCCACGGAAGCCGTCACTGACCGCATCTATCGCCGCAATGTCTCCCCAAGCTCTGGTTGTATGCTGACTGATCCCTGAACGCGACCACAAGTGATCACTTGGCGGGTTTTACGCCATGCGTACAGTGGTCACTAACCAGACGGGTGTTCAGACCCTACCACCAGTCGAGCAGTTGGTAGCTCGGTAATCCCTTAGTCGCCTCTTACAAACACCAACAGGAAGAAATGGGGCGGTGAATTGTATTCTTAATCCGTCACCGCACATTAAATTGTTGAACTTTTGCATTTAGCTACATTTATTTATCCACATATATTTGTGCTGTATTAACTTTAAAATACTTACCAACTAAATCCTTTTTCTCTTCAGACAAATTTTCTGCTATTTCACTAGCTATTGCTTCAACTGGATCTTGCTCAGTTACTGACAAATCAGGTAGGTATCTGGGATTTTGTTTCACTTCCATTTCTTGATGACTGTTCACTCTTTTACCAAGTCTCAACTTTAAATTTGATCTATCTGATTGTTTTCGTTTGTTGGAATTTCGGTTACAATTATCTTTGTCATTAGAAAACACTTTCTTAGATACAAAATTATCATCTAATCTATATTTAATAGTATAATCATAAGACTCTACACCATAATTACTGCTCCTTTTTGTAACATCACAGCCAACCATGTCTTCAGTTAGAAGATCCTCCTATAATTTTTTATTGGATATTAAAAAATGCAATAGTACTTGGTATTAATAGAAAAGCCTAATTTTAAGTTTTTTTAACAAACAATTTGATATACTGAAAAAGGAACACATTACTAATAGGAAGCATGGCCAGATATATATTATTTTTTGTTTTTGATGTACCCACAAATCAGACTGAATATTTTTGAGGATGCACTGTTAATTAAGGGTTGAACGGTATGGTAAATGAAGGGTACCTGTAAAGTTTTACACCACACATTATATTTGTCCTTTTTATTAGACTGCTCTTGTGGTTGCGGGCGACGAGGTCTCAATTTTGTACGCTTCGGGCGCCGACGAGGTTCGTCGTCGGAGTCAGATTCTGATGACTCTGGCCATGATACTTCGTCACTATGTTCATCTTGTATTTGCATATGCACCAATGAAGGCGGGTTGAATTCCTCCGGCCGTGTTAGCGGTATATATGTACCCTCCTCTACATCTGAATCTTCTAACTGAAACAAACAGCACCATCTCTAGACTATTACGCCCAAATGTCATGACACGAAACTTTCGTTGAATTAGTCAAAAACTTGAATTTGATGGTTTTATGAAACTAACGGAAATTCTACTGCATTTTACTATCAAAATTGTAGTTTTTATAAACAAAACTAGGCAAAGTGCAAAGAAATGTAACAGAAAATTTGCAAATTACTAGTACGTAAAAGATGCATTCTAACCTCTCCTTCTTCACGTTCATTCGATACCTCGACATCTAGTTCTCCTTCTGTGGTAGACATTATAATCAGGGGATAAAATAAGGGAAGGGTTGGAAAATAGACGATCATGAAATAATTTTAGCGAAATACAACAATTCCGCCTTTTAGCACTTTTGTTAGCTGTCATTCATTTGTCATCGTACTGTCATCTGTCATTCTAATTTTTTTTTGTTTTTTTTTTATTTTCCCTATAAAGGGAGGACAAAGGAAACTACTTCCCATACAGCCAGGTCTTCCATATTTCTTTATTTCTTCTTTTATTGCATTAAAATGCTGGCGTAACACATTTCAATGCTTCTTAGGAGTATTTGACACGAAATATATGATGACAGTCACTTTATGTGCTAGATGATGAGGTGGATAACCACAAAAAAGTTCTCATTGTATTTCACACCATAATCACTTTTATTCTAATAATCTTTTAGTTGCACGTCAACACAAACATTTGAATAATAAAACTACACCACTTTTATAACACAATGTTTGCTCCGACACAATTTTTAATTATTGTAATAAAAATCTTGACTGACGCCACAAAAACCCACCAAACACCCCCTCATCTCATTTGTTTTAAGTAGTACCCTACGGTCCAAATTGAACCTATTTGCGCACATAGTGCGCTTACAAACGAACCAAATGAACATATAGCCAACGAGATTATTGTGACGTCATGAAGCTGTGCTAATGGTGCTCACGAAAAAGAGGGCTGCAGTTCGAAACAGATTGCAGCGCTAACGATTATAATCGCTCGGTTCGAAATAAAATGTGCGATAAAAAGTGCTCACAGAGCTTTTAGCGTACTCACGATTTCGGACCGAAGTTTTAGCGTGTCAACCTGTCAAATGTCAATTTTCATATCAAATACTATAATATAATTGTGTTTGAGTATTAGAGTATAAAACAGTGTGATCTGTGTACTTACTTTGTGTTTGTGAATTCATAATCACAATACAACTTCTCTTTTCTGGACACCAACAATTCCGCTTACAATAAATATCCTAAAATAAATAAACAAACCACAGTTTGACAGTTCGCTCACAGAGATTTTCCTGGAGAGCATTAGCGCTCTAAGTGTGCTATGACGACACGCGGTTCCCCACCCCCGGATAGTATTAGGGCGCTTACAGTATTTCGGGACGCATTTGAGCGCGCTAATATCGCTGATATTACTTTTGGAGATTTTCGGACCGCAGCCGAGGTAGAGATCGTCTAATCTTAAATGACGCGCCCCACCACTGCATTACACACAAACGCAAATTCAAAATATGGGCGCAATACAGATAAACATGCAATTGTAATTGGCCATTCAGTTGCTGGTTAGATGTCAAAAGGTTCTGTCTGTTTTGTTTCTGATTAGTTGTCCAACTAGTCATATTTGGTCTGATCGAGCGAGAGAGCGGACGTCTTGTCTCATACAATGCGACGGCGCTGCTTCATACAGTGAGCGATGTCGGATATATCGCCGGACTATTCGACCGAGTTGTACGCATACAGATCATAGTCCACGAAACAGTCGACGCTGCCACACAGATGAAGATTCGTTATTAATATTTTCACTCACACATCTAAATAAAATAATTAAGCAGTGGGGCGCGTCATTTCAGCTTAGACGATCTCTAGTGCAGTGTCAAATTTGAGGTTATGACGTAGACTTTGTGAAAAATGTTGTAGTCAAAATTGGCAGTTTAACCCAAATGGCAACGTAATCATTTGCTGAAAGATATTGCGAGGGAAGAAGTTGTTGATTTTAGTATTTATCTACAATAAATGACTAACATGACATATTTTATGTTACTAAATCAATATGTTGCATAGAATTTTGTTTTTAAGTTACCTCTATATTGGTTTTAGTAAAGCTTTGGCACCATCGCTAGTGTATGACATGTTTACCTACTTTATAAATTATGATTGCCTTGATTTCAAATGCCCGTAAAGTTTAGTAGTTTCATAATGAAATGTTGGTTCCAGAAACAGCTTGCCTTTATGGAGTTGGGAATGTATTAATGAAAAGTGTGTTCCTTCGCAAGTACAAGATTCGAATACAAAATTACAATCGCTTCAAACTTGTAATATGTTATGCGCTTCTATACAGATATGGCCTCAGCCGACAGGACAAGTGAGCTTGTCTACAACAGCCGTCCCTATTCGTGCCGACTTAATACATCTTCAAAGCATCGAAGCGCCATCAGAGATAGTTAAGGATCATATAGATGACGCGTTTCAACTTATGCGGAGCGACCTGAGAGTTGTAGAAAGGAAAGAACGTGGTATCGAAGAATGGCGGAGCGTAGCGGTACGTGTTTCATTAAATGGCAGTGCGGACCCTCGCATGCGAATGACTACTAACGAAAGTTACCGAATCGCTGTGCGTCCTGAAACTGGCACAGCCAGCTCCTTGATTGCTGATATTATAGCAGAATCTTTCTGTGGTGTTCGACATGCTTTCGAAACTCTATCGCAGTTAATTTGGCTCGATCCCTACCAAGGCACTCTACTAATTTTTGAAGCGGCGAAAATAGAGGATGCACCGAAATTCAGTTACCGTGGTCTGCTCCTCGACACTTCTCGCAGCTACTTTCCAGTTAATGAATTAATTCGGATTGTAGATGCCATGGGCATTTGCAAATTAAACACATTTCACTGGCACGCTAGCGATTCCCAGGCATTTTCTTTACGCTTGAACAGTGTTCTACAATTGTCTCAATTTGGAGCATATGGCCCTACTGCCGCTTATTCATCTGATGATATTTTAGCTGTTGTGCGCCGTGCGCGATTACGAGGTGTAAGAGTGATAATCGAAATAGATACTCCCGCTCATGTCGGAAGAGCTTGGGGATGGGGTGAATCTGCTGGACTCGATTCCTTGGTACACTGCACAGAAGCAGAGCAAAGCACTTACTGCAAAGAACCACCATGTGGTCAACTCAATCCACGTAATGTTCACGTATTCGACATTCTAGAAAGAATATATGCAGAAATAATTCAATTGACTGGAGTGGATGACATATTTCACCTGGGTGGCGACGACGTCTCCGAACGGTGCTGGGCGGAGCATTTCAATGACACAGATCCAATAACCCTCTGGGCTGAGTACACTCGCTCGGCTATGCAGCGTCTCGAATTTGCCAATGGCAGATTGCCAAATCTTACTCTGATCTGGTCGTCACACCTGAGCGAGCGAATCAAGACGCATTTAAAAGAATTCGTACACGTGCTTGGACTGCAGTCAAGGAAAGTAGCATGGGCCCACAAGCAAGTATTCGGCTTACGAACTGTGATATCTCATGAGGATGCATGGGATTTGAATAGTGGTTTAGGGGCTTGGTATGAGGAGAGTGGTGGGGCGCCTTATAATTCGTGGCAGCGTGTTTATGAATATAGGCCGTGGTCTCGTAACTCCGACTGGAGGGTCGAAGGCGGGGAGGTGACTTTGTGGGGGTCGACGCTAAGCGGCAGTGGGCTGGAATCACGTGCGTGGCCGCGGGCGGCGGCGCTTGCGGAGCGGCTGTGGACAGACCGTGCTGAGGGCGCCACTAGGCCAGTTCACGCGCGTTTAGACGTACTTCGAAGTAGACTAATCGAGCGTGGAATCAAAGCTGCACCAATCTGGTCCATGTGGTGTACTCATAACACTTACACTTGTGTATAAATCTAGATCGAAATCAAATAAATCCCTATAGTAAATTCAAAATCTTCTATAATTATTTCTAATCCTGTCCGTGTTGTGATTGTGAATTAATAACCTTATAAATAAACCTTAATACCTTGTAAGTAACCTTAGTAGGTAGGTACTAGACCTGGATATTATTTCACAGATTTTAATGAAATCAAATAAGCATTCAGAACAATACAGAAAATTTTTCGAACAGGATGCAAAACCACGACGTTATAATCGGAATTACTGCTCTAACCATTGAGCTACTGAAGACTTTTAGAATTACTATTACAACTCTTACAACCAGTGTAAGTTTAAAATAAATTCCTATTTTGAAAAAGAAGGTAGGTGTAAATATATAACTAACCCATCAAAGCCCGACAAAACCACCAGACACAATTAAATTTTAATTGTTATGCCTTCAATTGATACGATGGATTATGAAAATGAAAATGAAAATATCTTTATTCAATTAGGCCCCCCAAGAAGCACTTTTGAATCGTCAACAAAAAAACCCTTATGTCTATCACATAAAAATAATATTAACTAACTAACAATTACATTATGTTTGTCTCACTGTCTTATCTGGATCTACGTAAGCTAAGAATGTTATAATGTCTGTCTATCGGTCTGTCTGTCGGTCCGTCTGTCGGTCCGTCTGTCCGTCAGTCAGTCTGGCTGTCTGTCTGTCTGTCTGTCTGTCTGTCTGTCTGTCTGTCAGTCAGTCAGTCTGTCTTTTTGTCAGTCTGTCTGAATTTACACCGGTTCCAAAAGTTGAACTACCGAGAAGATTCCGGCAACAAACTCGTGTAGTCACTCTTTTCAATTATTAAGTTACAATGTTTAATTACACAGTAATGGTTTTTAGCAGTGCAGTGTCGCACAGAGTATAAAAAAAGGTATATTAACGTACCAATAAGTACCTAATGACAAGCATATTTACTGTATTTAAAGGCTGTCCGACAATGCACCATCACAATATAGGTATTACAATACACAAAGGTCAACAATTAATATACAAAAACCTAATAAAGATAATCATCTTTCATTAATTTTAAACACTTGTCTGACCACGTCATTACAATAATAATTGTATTGTTTTATATATAATATCATATAATGCCATATACCTCAAAAAACCCTCAAAAATGATACTATTGATGAATATGTAGGTAAATTATTACAAAATCAAGGAAGCTTAGAGATGACCATTTCCACTAGTGGCACCTGTTCACAAGTATGACGCATGTGCCAGCCATCGCTCCGCTCAACCATATTATAGGGAACGGAGCGATTAAAAGTAAAAAACTTAGTATTAAATATTAAATAAAAACAATTTTGTATGCCAGTTTATAGAGCACTGAGTCGAGATTAGGAGTACGAGTAGAGTATCTTTACAGAATACATCACAGATTAATGATATATGTATCTACGATAAGTAGGTTCAATTTAATTTATAGTTTGTAAGAATTGACATGTGGTGTAACATTATTATTATTGATATCAAAAAGGTAAAATATATTATTCCTATGTTTTTCGTTTTACCATTTACAGCCTCTAAGTTAACAATTTAATAGGTAACGGGCCCAGGTGCGCTTTAAAATGGAAGGTTTGTCTACGAAATTTCAAATAGGACTATTGGGTGGCAGTAACTGGCCGACCAGGATGTATAAAGTCTCAATATTGCTAAGCAGCTGTGAACAAGCGCTAAAAGTATGCGAAGGTATACGATAACCAGTGCTACAGCGAGAGGGTGGTGTCGCAACTTATGAATTAGCTCTCGCTAAATTTAAAAATGGTGACATATGCGCTCTATTATAAAGTGTTAATACTGGCGACATATAGACGTCATAATCTGTTATTTGAATTAATCCCTTAATATATGTCCCCTGGGATGCCATCAGGTTCACGCGCGTTCAGGCGCGTACGTCGATTGACTGAAGCTCCGTACATTACATTATCTGATAAGGCTGATTTACATTTCCATAAGTACAGTAACGAGTTTAGTAACCGGACAGTTTATTCATTTATTTATTTATTCATTTATTTATTCAAGTGTGTACATGCTGACTTACAGTTACCCAAAACGCCAGTATGTCAAAATTATAACACATGTCAAGGAATTAATATTAACAATTGCAAAATATGTCAACTAGAAGTGAAATTATATTAATTAAGTCAAACGAATATAAATGAATACAAAATAATGTCAAATAAATGAATATGTCAATGGTAAACGAAACAAAACATAAAAAATAATATAAAAAATAATATAAAAGAGTACAACTACAGTCAATAAATGTTATATAAATAGTGATCAGATTAAATTAGGAAATTATATGATATTCATTTGATAAAAATTATTGCTTACATATAATAGAGCTCTCATACGCAACAGTCCCAAGTGGTCAGCAAATACGTCAATACCATAGTCATGAGCGAGCATATCTCCAATAAGGCGTAAAGCACGGGTGGTGGGTGCATGAACGGCGTACGTGGTACGTGCCGGAGGCCGCCGCAGCAGACGCGGCCGCTGCCGCGGTGCCACCGTTCCCCCTTCGCCCCAGCCCAGACGATTTGGAGCTAATAATTCAAATTTACCTATTATGTTTGGGCTATCTACCTGGTTATGTAATATAGACACAAACAGAGATGGATACAAGAACGGATAATACCCAAACTTTTTCTTGTACAACCAACGACCATACTTCTTTTGCACTCTCTCCACCATAAGACAATACTTATCTTCGTATGGATTCCAGACAATAGCACCATACTCAAGTTTGCTGCGGACATAAGCGTTATAAAGCACCGTTGCAACTGACGGGTCGTCAAACTGTGCAGAAGTCCTCATTATAAAGCCTAATGTTTTATTAGCCGCCTTACAAATTGCTACCACGTGTTTGTGAAAGTCTAATTGAGAGTCCATTACTAATCCTAAATCACGAATGTCACTTACTCTTTCCATTGGTGCATCATACAGATTATAAACGTTATTCAGAGGATAACGTTTTCGTGTAAAAGTTATTATTTTACATTTATCATCATTAAATGGAAGACGATTTAGCCTGCTCCATTCAGCCACAGCGTCGATATCAGCTTGTAGGGCTTTAGAATCTGATGCAGTAGCAACTCCCAAACAAAGTTTAAGGTCGTCCGCAAACAAAAGACACATCGAAGAACTAACGCCATTCGGAAGATCGTTGACGAAGATGAGGAAAAGCATTGGTCCTAGGGTACTACCTTGGCTTACACCGGATCTTGTGTAGTAATTATCAGACACAAAACCATCCACCCTTACGAACTGACACCGATTCCGCAGGTAACTAGAAAAGAATTTTAGGAGTTTGGGTGTAAATCCCATTATGGCCAACTTCTGCAATAAAACATCATTGTCTACTAGGTCGAATGCCTTTCTGAAATCAAAGTAGGCAGTATCCACCTGCCTACCAGCGTCCATTTCTGCATAAACATAATCCACATGAGCCACGAGATTAGAAGTAGTAGAACGAGCCCTACGGAATCCGTGTTGACAGTCATGCAAAGAATTTCGAATCTGCTTATTAAGTTATCTGCAGTTGAGCAGTAAGTCATAAGTAGTAAGTATCGTCCAAACGTTGGCTTAGCGAGTTAAGTTATAAGTGTCAGTTCCGCGACTAAGATTACAGCTATTGGTTCAGTTTTGTTAGTCAAACAGAAGTCGTTGCAACCTGTCCACTTATGAACTGTACTAAACTCGCCCGTCTACACGCACGGCGACACGGCGAGTTTAGTTGGCGGGGTGAGGAAGACGCACGGGCGGGGTGCACTTGCACTTAACTTGCCGAAAAAATAGAACATCATTCTATTCTTTGTACTTAATTGTTAAGTTACTACTTAACTAGCAAATTCCTGTCCAAACAATGTTAAGAACTTAACTCGCCAAGACCGCAAGTTAACTCGCTACTGTACTAATGCAAGTGTAAATCAGCCATATTGTTGCAGCTATTAATTCGGGAGTGAGCAGCAAAAAGTTTTACCAAGAGATCGGCTTTCTCTTGCGACTAAAGAAGATATATTATTATTATCTGCTATACATACAGGGTGTGAGGGTAACGCTCTCGAAAACGAAGGCGGATAGCAGTGCTGGTCATGGTAAAAACGACTTCTTAAAAAATAAATCAGCTGTTCCATACAAACAATTCGAGTAGGTAGATATTGCAATTTACGATTTAAAATGTTTTGTTTTCCAAGCACTGCATTTTATTACATTCATTAAAGTCGAAAAATGAATATTTTCCAAATGCAAAATTATAAGACAGTCATCCTTTTTAAACGACTTCAAAAAAGGAGGAGGTTATCAATGCGTCTGTATGTTTTTTTTATGTTTGTTACGTCAGAACTTTTGACTGGGTGAACCGATATTGATGATTTTTTTTCGATGCGGAATAGTTCCCATTTGGTCCCATAAAAATGTTTAGAAAATCCATTTGGAGGTTTGGTTTTTAAATAAAAAAAAACTGGAAAAATTAACTCGTCTACGTATGCGAAATTACGGATTTTTGCTTTCCTATGAATTTTTAGTGTAATGATACGATAGTAGAAAACAATATAAGGTCACGGTCACCCATCGAGCTTTGACCTTCAAAAGTTATCACTAAAAATTGTTAACAAAAATTAAAACCGAATCCAAAAAACTGAAAAGGATAAAATAATTAAATTTTAGTAGGTATACACTCATCCCTAAGTTCAGTGCATCTTGTTTCCAGTCAAAAAGTCACACACAAACACAAAAAGTCACATCACAAAAGCTCTTCGATTCAAATGACCTGCCTGTTGGGCATGCGGCTGGCGATACCCATGCACCATGTAGTTGGATGGTTGATGTGGATCAAAATATGGTTATAAAAACACTGGCGTTGTGTATACTGTTTATTACTATTAAACATTAACACACAACACTGGCGTTGTGTATACTGTTTATTACTATTAAACATTAACACACAAAAAACGTCTAATAATAGGATTCGAAAAGATTATGAATAAAATGCACTGGGGAGATACATTATCCATTTCACAGAGAGAATCAATCAATGTATCTCCCCAGTGCATTTTATTCATAATCTTTTCGAATCCTATTATTAGACGTTTTTTGTGTGTTAATGTTTAATAGTAATAAACAGTATACACAACGCCAGTGTTTTTATAACCATATTTTGATCCACATCAACCATCCAACTACATGGTGCATGGGTATCGCCAGCCGCATGCCCAACAGGTTATGGGCTCAGAAAGAAATCCGTAGAAGGACGAACACAATATTGTTGGCGCACCTCTACAGAGTGAGTAATAGATTAATCATTTAAATAAAATGGCAAGTGAGAACGGGCACGGGCCTCATGCCACGTTTTCCTTTGAAAAGTTGGATGGAGTGGCTACATATCTAAACTGGAAATTTCAAATGAAACATTGCCTTATGATGGATGGTTTATGGGGTTGTATTGATGGTACAGATGAAGATCTTATACGTGGACAGCGTGCGCTGGCGCGCATATGTCTCGCGGTCAAGCCAGTTTGTATTCAGCATTTGCGAAATGCCACTTCTGCTAGAGAAGCCTGGATTAAACTACAGGACATATTTGAAGACAAGGGTCTTTTTAGAAGAGTGGTTCTCTTGCGTAAGCTACACAGAGCAAATTATATGGATTATGGCTCCATGAGTGAATATATAGATGGGATTACCATGTTGGTGCAGCAGTTGGCGGATATTGGTCGATCTACAGATGATAAAGAGGTTGCTGAACTGCTGCTTAGTGGTTTACCACAGGAGTTTGATAGTTTGGTGTCCAGTCTTGAAGCGGCTAACATAGCAGAAACTTTGTCAAGTGAGCAGGTGCGAGCCCGCCTACTTCAAGAAGAATTTAGAAGAAAATCCTGTGATAATAATACTGTGACTGTTAGTAATACAGCATTCATCAGTAAAAATAAAAAGGCAGTAATGTGTCACTATTGTAAGAAAATTGGACACATTAAGTCTAAGTGCTTTAAATTAAAACGTGATAAAAGCAATAAACAAGATAATGTTGAAAATACAGTATTTGTATCTACGGCACTCGCTGCCTATAGCTGTGACGATTGGATTGTGGACTCCGGAGCCACCACACATATGTGTAGACATAAGAACTGGTTTGTATCTATTGATACTGATTATTGTAGTACCATTGTAGTTGCAAATAATGATAAGTTAGAATGTAAAGGTCTTGGGTCTGTTGAGATTATGTTAAATGATAAAAGTAAAAGGATAATTGAAAATGTGATGTATGTCCCAAACATTTCCACTAATTTGTTATCTGTCAGCAGACTGACTAGAAAGGGTTATGTGGTAGATTTTAGTAACACTAGATGTCAAATTAAAAATCAGAAGGGCCAATGCATTGCTAGTGCTTCATATAAGAGTGGTGTTTTTGTTTTGGACTGTTGTGCTTATAACAATGTTTTGCAGATTCATAATGCTTCTGGATGTGTACAGAGTGGGTACACTACGCCTTGTGCTCATAAGGTGCTTACTTCGTCCTCTGCCATGCCGGTTACTGCGTTTGATGGGCAACAATGTGCACGTGTTGCGTCTACCATTTCTCTAGAAACTTGGCATCGGCGTCTAGGACACCTTAGCAAAGCAGGTATGTGTGAGCTTCTTAAGTATTCTAGTGGTTTTAATTTTAGTGAGCAAGGTGAAATAGAGAATTGTGAAGCATGCATTAAGGGGAAGCAGACAGTTATGTCATTTCCCAAGGGTCAAGCAAAAAGGGCTACACAGTTACTCGAATTAATTCACTCTGATGTTTGTGGACCCATAGAAGAGTGCAGCTGGGGAGGTGCTCGTTATTTCGTGACATTCACAGATGATTTCTCACGCAAAACATTTGCTTATTTATTAAAAAATAAAAAACAAGTTATGTCTCATTTTATTACTTTTAAAAATTTAGTAGAGAATCAGATAGGCCTTAAGATTAAATGTGTTAGAACTGATGGTGGAGGAGAATACTGTAGTTCTGCATTTGAAAAATTATTTTCTGATTTTGGGATCATTCATCAGGTTACTATTCCATACAGCCCTCAGCAAAATGGAGTTGCTGAGAGACTGAACAGAACTTTGGTTGAGAAGGCACGCTGTATGCTGGCTGATGCTGGTTTAGGTGTGCGCTATTGGGGTGAGGCTGTAATGACAGCAGTTTATTTAAAGAACAGGTCCCCTACTGCTGCTGTACCCGGCGCAACTCCTGAAGAGAAATGGGCTGGTCACAAAGTGGACCTCAGTCACTTAAGAATATTTGGTTGTGAGGTCTTTTCTCACATTCCTGATTGTAATCGGCGAAAGTTTGATGTTAAATGTAATAAGTATATATTTGTTGGTTACTGTGAAGGCTCCAAAGGTTACAGACTGTCAGATCCCAATAATCCTAAGAAAATCATTAAGGCGAGAAGTGTTCATTTTATTGAAAAATATGACTGTGATAATATTAGAAATAATAATAATAATATTAAAAATAATAATAATAATGACAATATTTATGATAATTCTATTAATAATTCTAATGACTTTGTGTTAACTGAAATTAGTAATAACTCAATTCCGCAAAGCGGTAATAATATTTGTAATAATTCGGATTTATCTGTATGTTTAGGTCAGGATCCCTGCCTTGGTAGTGAGGCCACCAAGGATCAGGTCGAGTCCACCGACGCAGCCGATGGTTCCAAAATCAGCGAAAACCTGGTGCTAGATGAGCAGATGGGAAGCCCAGGGGAGTATTTGTCTTGTAGTAACAATGAGGACTCTGCAGAGGCGGATCCTAGTGTAGACGAAGCACACCGCTCACGACCTATCCGGAGTACAAGGGGTAATGTACCCAAAAGGTATGGTGATTATGATTATAATTTTTCTCTTTTGACTGAGGGAGGATATGAACCCCTTTCTTATTATGAAGCAATGGCATCACAAGACAGGGACGAATGGCAATTGGCCATGCAAAAAGAGTATGATGCTCTTATTAAAAATTGTGTTTGGACATTGGTAGACCGTCCAAATCACACCAATGTAGTAAAATGCAAATGGGTGTATAAAATTAAAGATAAAGCTTTAGGTAAAGATATGTACAAAGCACGTTTAGTAGCTCGTGGTTTTTCACAAAGAAGGGGGCAGGACTATAGCGAAACTTTTTCTCCAGTTGTCAGACATTCGACCTTGCGAATATTATTCTCATTGGCGAATGAGCTTGACATGGACATACGTCATATTGATGTCGCAAATGCTTTTCTTAATGGTGACCTTAATGAGCTTATTTACATGGAACAGCCCGAGGGTTTTACTACAGATGGTTCTAAAGTATGTTTATTACATAAGGGTATATATGGCCTTAAACAAGCCAGTCGTATGTGGAACAATAAAGTACATTGTTTGTTGACAAATTACAATTATGTGCAAAGCAAGTGTGAACCATGTATATACATATATAGATGTGATAAGATTCTATCTATTGTAGCACTATATGTCGATGATTTCTATGTATTTGGTAATGATACTACTTGTATTGACAAGCTGATTAGTTTACTAAAGAAAGAATTCAATGTTAAGAACCTTGGAAATTTGTCTAATTGTCTTGGTATGAATGTATTTCGTGATAGAGCTAAAGGTATATTACAATTGGATCAAAGTGACTATATAAAGAGATTGTTAAACCGTTTTGGGATGACTAATTGTAAAGCTGTAAGTACACCTATGATGTTAAATTGTAAATTGCAAAAATCAAGTTCATCATGTATGGATGGTGAAATTTATGAATTTAGAGAATTATTGGGTAGCTTAATGTATCTGTCGGTATGTACCCGACCTGACATTTCCTTTGTTTGCAGCCAGTTGAGTCAATTTGGTCACGCCTTCGATAAGAGTCATTGGTTAGCAGCCAAACGCGTCTTAAGGTATTTGGCGGGAACAATAAATTATTCCCTATGTTTTTATAGGAGTAATGATTTAAATATATCTGCTTATGCTGATGCAGACTGGGGTAATGACGTAGTAGATCGTAAGTCATACACAGGCTTTGTGATTAAGTTGGGAAAGAACACAATTAACTGGGCCCATAACCTGTTGGGCATGCGGCTGGCGATACCCATGCACCATGTAGTTGAAATGGATAATGTATCTCCCCAGTGCATTTTATTCATAATCTTTTCGAATCCTATTATTAGACGTTTTTTGTGTGTTAATGTTTAATAGTAATAAACAGTATACACAACGCCAGTGTTTTTATAACCATATTTTGATCCACTTCAACCATCCAACTACATGGTGCATGGGTATCGCCAGCCGCATGCCCAACACTGCCTAGGCGTCCAATTGAAAGGCTTATGGGAGTCATGGTGCATAACATGGCCGAGGCGCGGCAGCGCCGTACTGGTGTGGCGTAACGAGTCCAGGCATATTTATACGTCTAGAACGAGAGGACCGCCGTTGTGTCTCGCTCCCACACCGCCTCGCAGAGCAGCGTAGACAAATGGATGTGCGCACCAACCGACCATCGGCCGGGCACTGAGACGACGAACGAGAGGACTGGACATATTAATACTGTGCGAGTAGGACAGCCTAATTACCTATCTAGCCAACTCTGTCCAACAGTCGTTTAAATATAACACGCCTCTCTCAATAAACATTCATTAATCAGCTGACCATTGTTTTGCTTGCCACACTCTGCCCAAGCCTCCACATCTGGTGACCCCGACGTGATCAAGTCCGCTATACAACAGCAGCTCAAGAAGGACTCTGTGGAGCTCCTACTATAACATGGCAGAGGGACAGCAAGAAAAAAACTTTGCAGAGGCAAACTACGACGTCAGCGCTGTCTCCGTGCAATCAAGACTTCTTCCCTTTTGGCGAGAAATTCCCCGTGCCTGGTTCATCCAGTTCGAAGCCGTAATCGACCCATTGAGGACCTCTGATGACCAGAAGTTCCGGTACCTACTACAACAGTTACAGACGGTTGACCTGCAGCACCTGACCGATATCTTATACAATCCACCTTCCACTGGAAAGTACGAGAAAGTGAAGCAGCCTTTGCTTGAAGCTTATGACAAGTCGGACGTGAAGAACTTCCAGAAACTAATTAGTGGCCTGGAATTGGGAGACCAGAAGCCCTCTCAGCTTTTGAGAAAGATGCGAGAGTTAGCCAGTGGCATGATCACCGAGGAAGGTCTCAAGATCGAGTGGCTGAACCATCTACCCGCACAAGTCCGAGTCGTACTTTCGGTGAACAAGGAGTCATCGCTGGATACTCTCGCTGCGATGGCTGACAAGATGGTGGAGTATGCGGAAGGTCCCAGCGTCGCTGCAATATCGGTGTCAAGCCCGTCGACGCCAACGACACAAATTGAAGCCCTGGCCAAACAGGTAGAGAAGCTGACACTCGAGATCGCCGAACTGCGACGGGGCCGGCCGCAACGAAGAGACCGTCGCCGTCCATTCAATGCTCGATCCCGATCACGCTCGCAGACGACGCAGCGCACACACACACCTAAGCCTGGAGACGCCGACTGGGAGTGCCGTTACCACTTCCGCTTTGGAGATAAAGCGAGGCGATGCGAGTCACCCTGCTGCAGGAGGAAGAAGACTGCGGAAAACTAAAATCGACATCGACAGTGGCGGACGTCGGTGTCGCACATACTAGTCATCGCCTGTGTGTCTTCGATCGCGACACCCGAGAACGTTTCCTCGTTGACACAGGCGCCGACATCTCAGTTTTAGCCGCCACACATAAAAAAAACAGAAACAGTATTTCAAGCGCCTACAAGTTATACGCAGCAAATAACTCACCAATCAACACGTACGGTGATAAAACTTTGAGGTTGAACTTTGGACTCCGCCGCAGCTTTTTATGGACGTTCGTGGTAGCTGATGTGAAGACATCCATCCTGGGTGCTGATTTCTTGCGACACTTCAAGCTGCTTGTCGATTTGGACAAAAGGAAGCTAGTTGACAAAGTCACCGAGTTATCCGTGGACGCACTGGAAGTCGCAACAACTTCTGAGTCAGTGCACGTCGTTAGCAGCCAACAAGCCTACCACAAGATCCTCATGCAGTACCCTGATGTGCTCCGGCCAATGTCTCTGAAGCAGCCGAGCAAGCATGAGGTCGTTCACCATATTGAAACGACAGGCCCCCCACTCTCCGCTCGTCCGCGCCCCTTACCACCGGATAAGTATCAAGCCGCGAAACAAGAATTCGAACGCATGCTGGAGATGGGCATCTGCAAGCCATCCAAGAGTCCTTGGGCAAGCCCCTTGCACGTCGTGAAGAAGAAAGATGGTGGACTACGAGTGTGTGGTGATTACAGACGGCTTAATGCAGTTACACAGCCTGACCGCTACCCCATACCACGCATACAAGAGTTTACATATCAACTTCACAACAAGAAAGTCTTCTCCAAACTTGATTTAAAAATGGCATACTATTGGATTCCTATCGCCAAGGAAGATGCAGAGAAAACAGCCATCATAACGCCGTTTGGGTTGTTTGAATTTAATTGCATGACGTTCGGACTTCGCAACGCAAGCCAAACATTCCAGCGATTCATGCATCAAGTGCTGAGAGGGATAGATGGATGTTTTTGTTTCATCGACGACATCCTTCTGTGCGGAGAAAATGAAGATAGTCACCAACAACTTCTGCACCAGGTACTTCAGCGTCTGGACCAACACGGTGTCACACTAAATACAGAAAAGTGTGAATTCGGGAAAACGTCAATAAACTTCCTGGGCTACGACGTATCGGCGGACGGCATCAAACCTAGTGAAGATCGCATCAAGGCAATCGCTTCGTACCCCAAGCCGAACACTATCATTGAACTACGACGTTTTCTTGGCATGATAAACTTCTACCGAGACTGCCTACAACGTCAAGCCGAGCTGCAAGTTGAGCTAAATAAGTACCTGCACAACAAAAAGAAGAATGACAAAACATTGATCAACTGGACACCGCAAGCAGAAGAAGCTTTTGAAAAATGCCGGCAAAGCATCTCAAAAGCTACCTTACTCAGCCATCCAGTCGCCGGCAGCGCCCTTGCCATCATGACCGACGCATCTGATCGCAGCCTCGGCGCCGTTATTCAACAGAAAATAGACGGTGCATGGAAACCACTCGCTTTCTTCTCCAAATCGATGAGCGAAACTCAACGCCGCTACAGTGTGTACGACCGCGAACTATTAGCAATGTACACAGCTGTAAAACACTTCCGAAGACTCATTGAAGGCTGTGAAGTAGTCATTTATACAGACCACAAACCACTCGCTTACGCACTCACTAGATCAGCGAGCAACAGTGACACGCCCAGACGAGAACGACAGCTGCATTTTATTAGTCAATTCTGCTCGAAGATCTCATACATTAAGGGAGAGAAGAACGCAGTCGCCGATGCACTATCACGCCTAGATGAGATACAGTGTCCTAACACCATCGACTACAGACAGCTGAGTATCGATCAAGACAAAGACGAAGACCTAAAAAAATTAAAGTCACAGAGCAACTTGAAGTTTGGACAGATAACACTACCTGGTCTAGATCGGCCTATCACGTGCGAGCTATCAACTTCAATACCGCGACCCTATCTTCCAGCGACATACCGTTATGCAGCCTACAAAGCACAACACGAATTATGTCACCCGGGCATCAGAACTACAAGAAAATTGATGACAAGCAAATTTTTCTGGCCGTCCTTAAACAAAGAAGTTGGGCAGTGGACTAAAGCCTGCATAAGTTGTCAGCGTGCTAAAATACATCGACATGTAGCCACACCACTAGAAAAGTTTCCGCCGTCGCAGCGCTTCGAACATTTACACATCGACATAGTTGGCCCGCTACGTTTATCAAATGACTATCGCTACTGTGTCACTATCATCGACCGCTGCACGAAGTGGCCCGAGGCAATTCCGGTGCGTGACGTCACAGCTGAGATCGTCGCGCAAGCATTATATGACACCTGGATAGTAAGATTCGGCTGCCCACTGCGCATCACAACAGACCAGGGACGCCAATTTGAGTCCTCTCTGTTCAACGCGCTCATGAAAAAATTCGGCATCACTAGACTGCGCACCACGGCCTACCATCCACAGTCAAACGGCCAAGTTGAACGGTGGCACCGTACAATGAAAGCCGCGCTCATGGCTCGCGGCGCAACCACGAAGTGGACAGAGGAACTCCCCACCGTGCTACTAGGACTACGGACTGCACTACGGCAAGACAACAACCTCAGTCCAGCCCTCATGACATACGGCACTACACTTCGCGTACCCTCTGATTTCTTTACGCCCCAAGACGCAAGAATAGATGACGCCGAACTAGTGCGCCGTCTCGCTCACACGATGTCGTCACTCACACCCGCCCCGCCCCGCTCACCGTCGACTCAGCGTCCTTTTGTCTACAAGGACTTAGCAACGTGCACACATGTGTTCATTCGCAACGACACAGTCAGACCGCCTCTCACACCACCCTACGATGGCCCGTATGAAGTACTCAAGCGATACGACAAGAACTACAAGATCCAGTTACCACTACGGACTGCAGTTGTGTCACTAGATCGTCTGAAACCTGCTTACATCGTGACAGAAGACATGCATTCCGAGGCCTGCACTTCAAGCACCCAAACATCGGCAGCAACCTACCACTCGACGACGCCTCCCCATGACTCGACCACTGCATCTGCAAATCAACCCTATATTACGAGAAGCGGTCGTGTAGTAAAGAGAACCGTACGCTTCTCTTGAGGGGGAGTGATATGGGAGTCATGGTGCATAACATGGCCGAGGCGCGGCAGCGCCGTACTGGTGTGGCGTAACGAGTCCAGGCATATTTATACGTCTAGAACGAGAGGACCGCCGTTGTGTCTCGCTCCCACACCGCCTCGCAGAGCAGCGTAGACAAATGGATGTGCGCACCAACCGACCATCGGCCGGGCACTGAGACGACGAACGAGAGGACTGGACATATTAATACTGTGCGAGTAGGACAGCCTAATTACCTATCACGCCTCTCTCAATAAACATTCATTAATCAGCTGACCATTGTTTTGCTTGCCACACTCTGCCCAAGCCTCCACAGGCTTATTTAAACCTGACGGCTGACATGACGTTCCCCTATACTTACATGACTCTTTGGTTCAGCCATCTGGTTAAATGTTGCGCTCAATGACTTGGCTAGTTATCCTTCAGCCGTTTGATTGAATGCCGGTGTTCAATCAACGGGCTAGGGTCCAGTTAAGCGGCTGATTTAACTAGACGACTGCGCCAGATATATTGAGAGAATGATATCTTTTTTTTTTATACAACTAGATGACAAACAAGCCGACGGCTCACCTGGTGGTAAGCGGTTACTGCCGCCTATAGACACCTGCAATAACAAGGAAAAGTACTTGATATTGCAGGTGCGTTGTCATCATGACGCCTAAGATGAAATGCCGTCCATGCCCAGTAATTACACTGGCTACCTTTCCCTTCAATCCGAAACACAGCGAACTGTTTCACGAGTTTCAATCTTAAAGGACTTGATCGTTTTTGGTCCAATATTCCGAATAATTTTGAACAGCAATGTGATATACCTCTTTATAAAGCTGGTAAGCTACTCGATTTTTAATGAAGAGGATTTTTGAGCTACCCGTTTATCTCATGATGTAAAAAATGTTCCAGCAGAAACTAAACGCAGAATTGCTTATTCCCTCGTTTTTCAAGTCGTAATGGTGCATTTGTCTCAAGACGAAAGTCTTTAATTCGTGTGTGTTGCCAGTTGTAACATATTAGATTGGACATCACTAAGATGAGACTACATCACTATGGCGTGGGTTAGTTAGAATCTAAAACCAACTCACGCCATAGTGATGTAGTCTAAACTTTAGATTATCTTTGGTAAGGAAGTGAAGAATAAATCATGTGCTAAACAAAATACTTATCTTTTATTAAAATAAATAACATATTATGATACCAGTGATGACTTACGGAACTAGACGTGGCCGCTTACAATTGGCCTCATAAAAAGGCTCAATGTTACCCAAAGGGCAATGGAGAGGGCTATGCTCGCGGGTTTCTCTGTGTGATCAAATTAGAAATGATGAGATCCGCAGGAGAACTAAGGTCACCGACATAGCCCGAAGAATTGCGAACCTCAATGTCAGTGGGCAGGCCACATTGCAAGGAGGACTGACGGCCGTTGGGGCGGAAAGGTCCTCGAGTGGCGGCCGCGTACCGGGAGACGCAGCGTTGGTAGGCCACCCACAAGGTGGACTGACGATCTGGTGAGGGTCGCGGGAAGCCGATGGATGCGGGCAGCATCCGATCGGTTTGGAGATCCCTGGGGGAGGCTTACGCCCAGTTCAGTCTCTCGGCTGAAATGATGAGGTGCATTTGGCCCCAAATAATACCTCTAAAGTTGTAATCTTGTTATACTTAAAATAAATCCATTCTTCCGGATTCATCCAACTTACGAATTTTATGTTTTTTCGTATATTTACTTGTCATAATTTGTACTTTTTTTATATTACCTACCTTTTTATATTCACAAGTCTATAGCAATGATAAACATACACTATGTAATTGTATTCATTGTGAAAGGTTACAAAGTGTGCATTGGCAGTATTTATTGAAAATGGCGTATCCGAACTAAATAATATGCACAACACGAAACATTAGGAAAAGGAAATGACGGTATCAAACTATATTGTCAATGGTTTTTTTCATGCCTGATAGCTTTACTGAAATAAACAGCTGTAAATTGAAATCTAATATTTCCTTGTATTTGTAAAAAATATTTTATAGACAATCCATCAAAACACTATAAAAAGAGACGCCCGTTTTTCTCAATTTAGTTAGTTCAGTCAAAAGATGATAATGATATAAAAACTACTATAAAGCTAAAGAGCATGCACAAAAATACACATTTAGTCTATTACTAACATGGCTGATAACTAAACGTTTCAAGCGTCAACCAAGGCTTTTTGTGAGTTTTTCGGAAAAAGTTTTTTAAATGTTTTTAAATGTCAGCATAATTAGTAATACAAATCATTAATTATGAGCAGATATTACGATTACGGCAATGCGATATCATGGTGAGTATTCTGTACATTAATTTTAAGTAGTGACATCCATATTGTTTGAAATTTTGTGTACGTTTCCTTTTTTAAAATAATTTAGCTTGTTTACTTGTAGCTCATGAGTAGAAAGAAGGGTTTAGTAATTAAGTTAGTTGGTAAAAGTAAACTGACATGGCTTTTAGATGTTTCCCGGGCTTTTACATTATAACCGTAATTTACAACCCTTACGTTGAACGTGGTTTTTTACTTAGCAATAGAGACACCTAGATAAATTATATTATTTACTATTAGTAAATATAAACTACCTTGAATTTTTAAAAATAAACAATCAAATAACCTCCAATAACACAATATTTTAATTACCCAGCTTCAACTGCAACTATTGATTTTTCTGTAATTGTCTAGCGAGGGTTTTGTAGTTGCTATGTTAAGTACAATAAAGAGTAGTACCTATTGCATTTTATAATTGATTTTTCATCTTCATTTGGTCTTCTTAATGATATCATAAAATCTTCAAACAATACTTATTTCAAAATAAAAACCTGCTATATTCTAAGTCTAGCATTATTAGTAAAGCGAGGTTGGGCACTTGCCAATTAATAAATATAATAATAATATTATTAATTATTAGTATTACAAGGACCAATAGCTTTTAGTAGTAATACATATATTTTAAAACTACACAACAAACAATTTTGACTGAAGAACCATGTTGGTGGCTTCATTTATTAGACAAATTATTTGATTAATCGGCAGAAATGGTTGTTTTGATAAGAACGACCGATTGCCATAATTTAAAAAAAGTGAAGTGAAGTGAAAGTATTTGATTAATCACAATCATTGCCATTCTCCATACTGTTCCACATCAGTTAGTTCTCTCCCTAAGTGGTCCTATAAGTGTCTTGCTCATATGAGCAAGTTACTCTTAATCTTTTTTGCTGATTAGAGTTACTTGCTAGTGTCAATAGCTTTTCTGGAAAATTTCATTGACAGGACAGTCATCTTATTTCTCTTACAAACAGATCCTGTCATCCAAAATATAACTTATTTAAATCAGTTGTTGAACACTGTTTATATTCTTTCTGTCCCTAGCAAAGCTACTTCACAGCTGCAGTGGAATAATTTTCTAATTGTTAGAAATTGGATCACCGACATTGTTTCAAAACAAAATCATCAATTATGGACATTTGTGGTTTGTTTAGTAAGACGTTAGCGAATGCTGTAAGATATGTTTTAACCATTGATGACTAAAATAAGTAATTATTCAATTGCAGATGTTATTCGGGTCCCTTTCCCTTTAATTCAATTCCAGTTTGTGGTGTAAGAGAAATAAGGAGATATGGTGCTGATAGATTCACAACGTTGAAGAAATTTTCCAGAAAACCTTCAGTTTGTATAGTTTTTTTATGATTGTCCATTTTTGGACTCGTGAATTTCAGTTGACATGAGATGGTCGCACGTCAACAATGGTTAAAACACGATCTTCAGCGAGGGTAGGAAGTGCGGCGCAGAGTGCTCCCTCAGAAAATGGAACCACTTCTGAACTTAGAACGCGGCTCAGAACTACTGAGAACGGGCATCACTCTCAAAAGAGCTCTAATAATAGGCAAGTGTCAGTTGTACTTGCGTCTGCCTTACATCTTACAGTTGTCAGCATGACCAGCAGTCCACCCTTTTTTTGCCTAGATTATGTTAAGATTGAAAAAAGTGTTGATGCATGTCTTCTCTGGGCTTTTGGTGGTGGTATTAACATTTAAGTGAACTGTTATGGATTACCATAAACATTAGTTTAACAAAATGCAAAACATTCTAGTACATATTTTACTGTTTATAGCCTCAACTATGTTGTAGGTTTACATTTGGATTATTTTCCTGTGCACAAAGTTAATTGTTTTTTTATACAACTAGATGACAAACAAGCTGTCGGCCCACCTGGTGGTAAGTGTTTAACGCCGCCTATAGACACCTGCAATAACAAGAAAAAAATCACTCGATACTGCAGGTGCATTGTCATCCTAAGGCCTAAAATGAAATGCCGTCCATGCCCTGTAATTACACTGGCTATCTTTCCCTTCAATCTGAAACACAGTGAACTGTTTCACCGCTAAAATAACAAATGCGTTGGTACCTACCCAGCGACCCTACATATGGGCCTACCACCTGATTTAAAGGCGGATTACAAATTATTTCCACATTTCATATTTTAGCCCCAGAGTGTCAATTCTGCTATTTATTTACCTAAACGGATTGGCAGCAATTCGGTGTCGTTACTATTGCGGTTTTGATGTAAAAAAAAGGTATCCTACTTGGATACCTTTTTTTTACATCAAAACCTTTCTTATCAAGCCTGAACACTAATGAACCTCTCTCATTTGGTTCAACTATTTGACAACGGAAACATTTGTGATAAAACTTTTAAAGGTTGAAAAATTCAAAGTACTAAAACATTGTAACTGAAGTGTTTCTGATTTGTTTCAAATCAAAATACATCAGCAGAATTAGCATGCACATATTATTGCTGTTTAGAAATAAGACAGAATATATGTCTATTCAATAAACGTGTTGCATAGCGCTAGTTATGATATCAGTTGCTTTTTATGCCTTTAGTTCTGTTTGTAACAGTGTATAGTTTTTTTAAGGATTTTAGTGCTTTAAAAAAATTTTAATCACTGAAATCTTTAAAAAAATATATTAAAATTATGTAAAGTTTCCAAATACTTTTGTTTTAAAATATTTTATTTCTCTTAAATCACATCTATCACACTATTTTTTGACAGAGCGTTTACTTAGGGTACCTTCCGAATCACGCTCATTGGCACTCACAGGCGCTGTGAGCGCAGTAAGGGTGCATTCTGAATCATGATACCATGCTCATTAGCACTCACAGCCCTGTGAGCGCACTAAAAGTCGTTTCAATTCGCGTTACACTGCTCACAAGAACTCCGTTCCCATACTGCTTAGGAAAAAAGCGTCAGCACTCTGAGCACACACGTCAACGTCAAAATTTCCATTTGATTTCTTTAATTTTCTCTTTAATATTTTCTATAGTGAACAATTAGTTCCATTCTGCAATATTAAGATAGGTAAGGTAGTAAAGTAATCTAGTGTCAATTTTTAGGTTATGTTTTGCTGTCAGATGCGCACGCTCGAGCGCACTTACAAACAAAACGTTCCAATCAAAAGGTTATTACACCAATAGTGACGTGAGCGCGAAAATCTAATCGGATCGCGCGTTAGCACTGTAATCAATCACCGTGAGCAGTGTTCAATAAAAACGGAATGCAGTATACAGGTGGTGACGGCAATACGACAATAAATTAAAACATGTGCTATATTAGTTCATAGAAATGTCATAAAATTAGCAAATTTTATGACATTTCTATAATAAGGTGTATTTCATAGTTGCAAATCATTTCTATGAATTACTATTGCGATAATAGCCCAGGTTTTAATTTATTGTCGTTTTGACGTCACCGCCCTGTATAACTCATTTCATTTCGTGCTTACACTGCTCACACTTACTGCTGTGACGTTATCAATGACGTCACTAATAGTTCATAAATTGCTCAGAAAAAAGCGCCAGCACTGTAAGCACGAACGCCAATGTCAATTTTTTTTTTTTCAATAGTAAACAATTAGTTTCATACATTCTGCAATAATATGTAGGTAGGTAATATAAATAATAAAGAACAACGATATCGTTAATCACAAACAACTTATGCTACGGCTGCAATACCTTTACCGTCTACCGCCTGTTACCGCAATAATTGTAGCATTTAGTTGTCGCCTAAATTAGCGCCTCAAGTGGTGTGAAGTTAAAGCGTCACTAATGTATGTAAGTCACAAAAGTATCAGTTAAAATGCTTGAGCATTACCTGGATATGCTCGAAGCTGCTCATGAATTGGATGTGAGTGAGGACAGATCATCCAATCACAGGTATTTTGCCTTAGGGGCCACACTACTATTGCCATGGGGTGTGGGGAGTCATTGTATGTCTCTTCTTGGGCTCTTAGTAATTAATGAATCTCACTAATGTCTTATAATTTTTGGAGAAAAGATCTATTTAGAAAATAAAATAGCCATGTATATCTTGTAAACGATACCACAGATAATGATACCAATGATGCCAGACAGCAATACTAAGTATTTCTTGGTCGCAATATTGCTATCTGGCATGGACTGATAAAGCCATAATCAGATCTTTTCCACTCTCTCCTTCTATGAAGTTCTATGAAGGGCAACGTTACAGCCTCATAACTCTTTGTGGCAATTGATTTTTAACTACAGATTAGTTAAACAATATGTGTCTGTACATTTGGACTATGCTACAGTTGTTCCTTAAAACCAATAACGACCTCTATATGATTAATCCAAAAATAGGTATAAGCAAGAAGTGTTTTATTTATGCCTTAATAATACTGACCGTTTCGATTTATGATTTCTTTGGAACGGTTTATAGTTCCGTCTCTTAGACCACCAACGGCCTCGTACACAAAAATGTTACATTGTCTTGTGTGGGTAAAAACAGCGCAATTCTGTTAAAACATTTAATTAGTGGAGCCAAACGTTCTTTTAATAAAGGTAAAGTTGTTCAAAAATAGCGTGAGTGATCCCCAGTTTTGCACCCATCAAACCCTTAAGCAAGCCAGCATCAAATTTTACACCTAATGCGAAATTTTATTGTTAGTAGAACTACACGTGGACTGCAAGCTGACGGCTCAGTCGGTCGGCCGGCAGTTTCAATTTCAATGCAGTTATGTCATATGCATCAAACAGCAGCTAGCTGCAATAGGACTGCAACTACTGCATGTTGCAGTCCAAATACAGACTGTAATCATAACCCTAAATGCATTGATGGCGTGACTTTTATTCGCTTCTGACTAACTTTATGCATTCTGTTTTATGATCTAAGGACACGACTAGCAAATTGGAGAGGAATATGCCACAAATTCAATCTCATTTTCAATGTCAATCTAATTTTTGTATGCCAACAGGAACAACCTGGGTTTGCCTTCTGGAGGCTCGGGGCACGGCGGCGGCTCGCAAGGCAAGGACCCGCTGGCTCCCGCGCTTTCAGGCTCGCGCCAGTCTAGTCAGTCTGCCGTCGGCCAGATGTCATACCAGCACCCCGCTGTCACAGGATACAACACACAGGACTCCAGAGCACAAGCGATGTCTGTCTCTGTAAGTCGGAATCTCGAAACGATGAGCTACGTCATTTGTGTTGACTACCCACATTATAAGTTAAAAATATTCTTGGCTTGTTTATTGATAACTAGCTTTTGCCCTCGGCTTTGCTCGCGTGAAGTCGGATGGAACCGTACACTTATTCGAGATAAAAAGTAGCCTTTGTCCTGTTTCAGACTATAGTCTATCTCTGTGCCAAATTTAATTCAGAAGTGGCGTGATTGAGTAACAAATATCCACCTAAACATCCACATTTATAATATTAGTAGGCTTTTGTTTTCATTTGCATGGAGCTTGTGAATTAACTTTTCATAACAGAGCTTGCTGTGACTTGCGAGCTTTCCCTTCTCCACATGTTTTTTTCAAAATTTACTCCACATAAAATATGTACAGAAAACGAAATATTATAACCATACTAATTATAATTAAATGGTTGATGTACCAAATTATTAGGGCATATCACCTTGTGCTCCTGGAATTCATTTTCGCCGTAATAAACGATATCACATGTCATTATCACTGGAGTAGAACTATTGCCGCGTTCCAACATCATACATACAACCCTTTTGCCATTGGCTTTCGCATAACAAAGCCTTCATGGAGTGAAATAAGACAGAAGTACACCTGCAGGCGCGGCAGAACCCAATGTACGCGAGTGGCATGTACCACGGGTACGGGCACGGCGCCGGCGGCGCGACCCTCGCGCCCATGCCCTCGCCATCACCTACTGCCTCGCTGCCGCCGTTCCCTATACACCCGGATGTTAAATTTAAGAAGTAAGTGATATTCAATGCCTTAAAAATTGCCATAAATTGTAGTGGACTCGAAAGATAAATTGATAGAAACCTCATGTGGAATGAAAAGAGACTGGTTTCTTTGTCGTACATCCAAAACTGCTAATGTGTTTCTCCCATGTAGAAATGTCTGTGCCATCCAAAACATGGAAATTTTTGCCAGCACATTCGTTCCTACAAAATGAGTTTCTTACTAAATGGTGGAGGCGGCTATGACAGTTCCATTCCGTACTAGGACGTGTCCATGCATATTATTAATATTCAGACTCCTCTCACTGAAACTCAATAAACTGAAAAAAAAACGTGTCCTGGGACGAAACCCAAAACCCGCGACCATAACAATTTGCGGAAAATTTTGCCAGCACATTCGTTCCCACAAAATGAGTTTCTTACTAAATGGTGGAGGCGGCTATGACAGTTCCATTCCGTACTAGGACGTATCCATGCATATTATTAATATTCAGGCTCCTCTCACTTAAACTCAAAAAACTGAAAAAAAATTCGTGTCCTGGGGCGGAACCCAAAACCCGCGACCTTAACGATTCGCGTGATTGCTCTGACCACTAAGGTACGGAGGACTTCTCGTTTTACTACATTATCTGATGGTGTGGAGTCATTTCGCGTGCTAAGTTAAAAATTTAAAAGCATAAATTAATATATACACAAAAAAGTTTCTAAATGAGTTCCTATTACAATCTTAATTTTGTATATATTTAAAAAACAAAAGAATATAAACTTTGGTAGATATAAATACGTTATGGCCCGCTGATAGGCAATGCTTTGCTTATAATTTTAACACTACCACCTATAATAATTATTTGTGCGTCGCCAATCCTAGATTCCGTCAGTTATAAATAAGTAAGTAGTTAACGTAGGTGTTAAATTTTAGCATGTATTCTCTTTACCAGACTCCCCTTCTATGACGTGCTGGCGGAACTGATGAAGCCATCGACCATGATGCCGATGCAAGCTGGCCGCATGCAGGAAGGCACCTACGTATTCCACTTGACGCCGCAGCAGGCCACAGAGATCGCTTGCGGCAAGGATATTGTTGGAACCAGTAATAAATTAGACTATGTAATACAGGTAAGGATGGACAGTGATAAAGGAAATTGTGTTTTAGATATTTAAAATAAAGTCTAAAGTCGATTTTCCTGATTTTTGGACTGTTGTTCCAGGCCCAATTGAGATTCTGTCTTCTTGAGACTTCGTGTGAACAGGAAGACCATTTCCCACCTAGTGTTAATGTTAAAGTAAACAATAAAATGTGCCCACTACCAGTAAGTATACGTATATGAATGTTAAAGTACGTCTATGATTTTTCGTCAGAAGCAGTTCACACACGGCAGCTATAATGTAAAAATGTATATTATAGCACGATACACCTCAATACATCTTACCATAGAAATCATCAGGAGCACACACGACAGCTATAATGTATTGAACATTTAATATACTTCTTAATGTACATTAATATTATACATTATAGCTGCCGTGTGTGAACTGCTTTATCGTTATCACAAAGCTACATAAATTTCACAGGACAATATTTACAAATCAAAATTATTCTCATAAAACTTTGTTATCTATTCCGACCCATTGATGCCATCCAACAGAATCCAATCCCCACGAACAAGCCGACACCAGAGCCGAAGCGGCCGCCGCGGCCCGTGAACATCTCGTCCCTGGTGAAGCTGTCGCCGACCGTGGCCAACACCATCCACGTGAGCTGGGCGGCGGACTTCACGCGCGCCTACGTCGTCAGCGTTTTTATGGTGCGGAAGCTCACGTCCAGCGAGCTGCTGCAGCGGCTCAAGAATAAGGGCACCAAAAATCCGGATTACACGCGTTCGCTTAGTGAGTTTTGTATAATTATAACAAGTCTGTGGTCAAACACAATATCGCGAGGACTTCACGCGCGCCTACGTGGTCAGCGTCTTCATGGTGCGGAAGCTCACGTCCAGCGAGCTGCTGCAGCGGCTCAAGAATAAGGGCACCAAGAATCCGGATTACATGTCAGTGGTCGTGAGCCTGTTATGAACAAGTTGCATGGTAAATATCCCGAATATAATTCTAATTCAAATGTTTATCATCATCATCACCAGCCTATATACGTCCCACTGCTACTCACAGGCCTTCCGACATGGGAGAAACACATGAGGAGTTTGGGCCATAGCACCACCACGCTGACCCAATTCGGGTCAGGTGTTAATTAAACAGCATAGGAGATAATTTCCCCGTGCTCCCATCCTAAGGTAACAACCTGGGTAAGGTTTAACTATGCTACTCTGATGAGCTCTTCCGATTACTCCGAGGAGAAACATAACACTAGTGCTATACTGTGAACTTCTGTAAGGAGAAGATCCGACCCTAGTCGGGTGCTCTTAATACTTTTGTCAGTAAATTAATGTATTCAAGTCTCATTACGTTGAACTTCAGGAAGATATCAGATCATGACAATGTATTGAACTTACATTTTATTAAAGTATTATCTAAAGTACCTACTCCTATTACAGACAATAGGTTCTCTAATCTACAATTCTTTTACAGTCTTATTTAAGTAAGAAATATTTGCAATGGATTCTGGTTCACACCCACTAAGCCTAGATTAAAATACAGTATGTCTCTTTCATCTTGAAGTTAATTAAATAATGTGGGGCCATGACCAAGCCACAGCAGTACACTTCCACTCATTGGGATCTTTTGTTCCTTCCTTGCTCCCTTTTACTGTGTCCAGAATATTAAACCAGGCAGGAATATTAAATAGCCAGGGCATCACAATGACACAAGAGATGCATCATTGATTCCTGGCATTCACTACAAGCTCGACAAAGTTGTGGTGGGGTAGGGTTGCCAGATGATAATTTGATAAAGTAAAGCAGATGGGTCTAAAAAGGAGGATTTTCTGCAAAAAAAGGAGGACATTCAGAAGATAAACGATTTTTTAATATTATTTTACTTTTTTTTAATCATATTTAGCTGAGCTGCCAATTTTGGAAAGGAGTTCTTGACTTTTTAACAAATAATTATGAAAATCTTCTCATGTTATATATTTGTAGTTGTATTGATTAAGAATTAAAGATTTAAGTGACTGCACACTTTGTCTATTCCTTTCTTTCCACTGAGTAAGTTAGCAAAAAGGAGGACTTACAGTAGGTAACGGAGGACGGGAGGATAAAACATGGAATATGTCTTCCTTTTGGATACCATCTGGCAACCCTAGTTAGGGAGAGTTGTATTTTGTAATGTGGTTAGTAGCAAAACGCCCTGTGAGCATCTACCATTTGCATAGATAGGTGTTGTTGCTCTATTCTCCTATCCCTTCTAGGAAGAATTAGGATTGTTTTAATCCCTGCATTAATGTTAACCCTACCTTTTCAGTAAAAGAGAAGCTGTCAGAGGACTACGACAGCGAGATCGCGACGACTTCCCTGCGAGTCTCGCTGATGTGTCCTCTAGGCAAGATGAGGATGTCATGCCCTTGCCGGCCGGCCAACTGCCCCCATCTGCAGTGCTTCGACGCCTCCTTGTTCCTGCAGATGAATGAACGGAAACCGACCTGGCTGTGTCCTGTTTGTGACAGGCCCGCGCCCTATGACTCCCTGGTCGTCGACGGGTAAGGACTTTGTATTTGGGAATTAATTGAACAATAATACATAATGTGATTACTAAATAATAGTTTATGTAATTGTCATATAATAGAGGTCATTAAAATTTATAGGTACATTCACACTTACGCAAAGTGACGATAGTTAACTTATAAACTTATCAAAGACAACTGACATCTTGAGTCTTCCCGTGACCGCGATAGGTTTATTTTTTAAGAGCACACGGCTGATGGTAAGCAGTTACTATAACCCTATGGAAAAAAATAAAATTTTTGAAAAACCCCTACAGTGTAGAAATAGTTGATTTGTGGTTGTCAAATAAAGGCCAAAAGGTATACTACACAATGCTACTTTCATATCAAATTTGACGACCGGCTGGCCGAGTGGTCTGTGCCCCTTGCTATACAGGCTACTTGTTCGGGAGGTCCCGGGTTCAAATCCCTGTAGGAGCAAATGTTTGTATGATGAATACGAGCATTTGTTCACGAGTCATGGATGTTTATATGTTTATTTCGTATATTTCTAATATTTATTATTATTATCATTATTTATCCGTTATCTAGTATCCATAACACAAGCTCATAATGATGCTTACTTTGGGCTAGATAATAGGTGTGAGTGTATGAATATTGTTATTATTATTATTATTAATGCTACTAAAATTTGAGAATCGCATAGCAGGTCTGTTTTTGATCTTTAAAGTGATGAAAGTACCTACTTGTTATTCAGGTATTTTCAAGAGGTGTTGACATCGTCGCGGCTGGCGAGCGAATGCAACGAGATCCAGCTGCACGCGGACGGCAACTGGTCCGCGCACGCGCCGCCGCCGCGACAGCCGCAGCAGACGCAGCCGCAGCCAGAGGCTGTCACGCTCATATCTGACGATCTGGGTACGGTGCACTCGATTCTTGTTCAACTCTAATGCTCGTTCTCACTAACATTTGCTTAGCGTTAAGAGCACGATTTTTATCAGACTCATCATCAGAGGTCGAAATTAGGTAGAGTTATTTATGTACTTGCAGTGATATGTTGATATTAAAATGGACTTCAAATTTTGCAACTTCGGACATCCCATGTTGTTGATGTAAATTTGGCAGCGTCGCACGTGTAGTGGTTTAAAAATTGTGTAAAAGTAGATAACTTTTTTATTAAATAAATCACTGTATTTTTCTGCTATTTAAAATTAATCTCGGGATTTGTGGCATATCCACTTTCATCACATAAATAACTCTACCTAATTTCGACCTCTGCTCATCATCATCATATCAGCCGAGAGACGCCCCACTACTAGGCATAGACCTCCCTAAGGATCTCCAAACTCATCGGTCCTGCGCTGCCCTCATCCATCGGCTTCCCGTGACCCTCACCAGATCGTCGGTCCACCTTGCGGGGGCCTACCAACGCTGCGTCTCCCTGTACGCGGCCGCCATTCGAGGACCTTTCCGCCCCAACGGCCGTCAGTCCTCCTTGCAATGTGGCCTGCCCACGGCCACTTGAGGCTCGCAATTCTTTGGGCTACGTCTGCGACCTTAGTTCTGCGGATCTTATCATTTCTGATTCGATCACGCGGAGAGACGCCAAGCATAACCCTCTCCATTGCCCTTTGCGTGACTTTTGTAAGCGGCCATGTCTCGGTTCCGAATGTCATCACTGGCAACACACATGAATTGAAGACTTTTTGTCTAAAGGAGATGAAAGAAACAAATATCTATGCCTAGGAAACGGTTAGTGAAAGAGGATATAAATATTTCTTACTAAACGCCATAATCTTTTGCTATGATCGATCCCGGGATGGGTCAGTCAAAATTAAGTCGTTGGTCCCGGTTGTTTCTGCAACGGCTTTA
Organism: Nymphula nitidulata; assembly: GCA_947347705.1. NCBI lineage: Eukaryota > Metazoa > Arthropoda > Insecta > Lepidoptera > Crambidae > Nymphula > Nymphula nitidulata. The sequence continues at coordinate 14,124,530 of OX374634.1, read as the reverse complement.
ACCCATCATTATGGGGATATTATTGCTATATTCCATTTTCGAGATACTGACTAAAATAATACCGATGATCTGGTGAGGGACAGGACCGATCGGTCTGGAGATCCTTTGGAGAGGCCTGTGCTCGGCAATGGGCGTCCGTCCTTTCTGCTGATGATGATAATGTTGATTAGATATTTCATAGGAAAAAATATAAAACGGATAATTAATAGACTTAACAGTTCTGTTAAATAATAAATGGTCTGTCTTCAGCCACGTGCATGTCATAAGCAACTTCAAATTTTTTTTTAGATAAAGGTAACTACAGTTGGACGTTATATTTAATGTTTTTCTGCCCACAGAGGTGATACCCGTGGAGGGCGGCGGCGGGGGTAAGCGCGCGGCAGTAGGCGAGGGTAGAACCCCTAAACCAGCGGAAGCCGTGGTGGACCTCACCTCAGACTCTGAAGATGAACTACCCCTTAAGAGGAAGGTGCCACTGCCGAAAGTCACCCCACCCACTCCTGAATCCACAATCAAGACTGATGAAGTGTATAACAATACTTCAGGTCAGTGTGATCATTTAGTTTAAAATCTTATTGGTATTAATAAATTCCAATTGTGACGTCATGATGTTATTTTTACTATATTATTGACCTCAAAATTTTGTACTTTATCAATCCGGGAAACTTTTAAAATAAATAAAACTCATTTGTTATTTTTTATCTATGTAAGAATCAAAGCGAATTTCTGACGGCTGAAATAAGAAAGGCGTCGGTACCTACCGGGCTTACCACCTAGTTTATATTTGAATACAGTCAACGCGCAATTGGAATGTTGCCTAAGTTTGAATATGGCGCTATTATTCACAAATTCCGAAAATATACGCTACTGTTACTCACAAAAACAATTAAAACAGAATATATGGAATATTGTCGAAGTTGTACTCTTTAAAAAATTCATAAAAATGAAAATTTCTAAAATCAAAAATTAAGAATATTTGAAAGCACTGCCCCAACTTAGCCGAATCGTAGGTATTTGTAAAAATACTCGTTTCGGATGTTGAAATAGAATATTTTGACATTGTAGGGTGGACGTTAGCTCATAAACGCAAAATACAGATAGACTAGAAGAATTTCACAGGGATATCCCAAGTCCTGGGTGGCCCAGTTGGTTAGAGCAGTCGCCCGGATTGCGAAAGGTCGCGGGCTCGATTCTCGCCTGAGTACGTGAAATTTTTCTAGTTATATATTTTAATTACTAAATGAATAATATGTTTTTAAAAGTGGCAAACCATTTCTATGGACTAATATAACCCATGTTTAAATTTATTGACGCATTGACAGCACCATCCTGTATACTTCTTATTTATTAAATAAAAATAAACAAATAATAATAATAATAATAATATTTATACACTCACCTATTATTTAGCCCAAAGTAAGCATCATTAAGAGCTTGTGTTATGGATACTAGATAACGGAGAAATAATGATAATAATATGTATATAAATATTGGAAATATACTAAATAAACATCCACGACTCGTAAACAAATTTTCGTACTCATCATACAAACATTTGTTCCTACCGGGATTCGAATCCGGGACCTTTTGACCGAGTAGCCTGGGGTACAGACCACTCGGCCAAGCGGTCGTCGAACAAAAGTTGTTAACGTCGCAATTGTTTGTGTCGTGCAGTGGAAGCGGTGTCGTCTAGCGGGTACCGGTCGCCGGGCGGCGCGGGCGGGGCTCCGGGCGCTCCGGGCGCGGTCATCTCGCTGGACAGCCCGTCGCCGCCCGCGCCCGCCAGCCCGCAGCCAGACCCGCTGCCCGACCACCCGCACCTCTCCATCACGCCAGTCGAACGATGTTAGTGCCGCAACACCTTTATTGGTTATTACACACACACCATACACACACACACACACACACATACACACACACACACACACACGTACACACACGCAAATTTAACATGAGAAAAGGATAGAGGAGTTTTTTTTTTATACAACTAGATGACAAACAAGCTGACGGTCCACCTGATGGTAAAAGTGGTTACCGCCGCCTATGGACACCTGCAATAACAAGGAAAAATCACTTGATAATGCAGTCATCCTGAGGCCTACGATGAAATGCCGTCATGCCCAGTAAATACACTGGCTACCTTTCCCAGCCACACACAGTTAGATTACAGTTAGATATATTTTACTAGATGTTTAGATTAAGTTTATTGCTTGTTTTATGTTATTATATCGCAGCAAGCTAGCTACTGATGATTGGTAGCTAATAATGGTAGGAGGAATCGCTGCCGACTAAGATACAGGATTGTCCTAGTTTAGAAAGCAGAAGTTTCTGATATTTTTTACGCATTTATTAAAAAATCAAAATAGCTATACATAACTGTTGATATAACTGTACTGGTAAATAAACTATTTTATTTTATTATTATTTTATTTATTTATAACTTCAGGTACACACACTAAATAAAAAGAAACAAATTTTAAATAATCTTTGTACAAAGGCACTGCTTATTTCTAAAGAAATTTCTGCCAGCAGACCTGCGAGAAGGATATGTTAGTCACAAATTATTGTAGACACAGTGTGTAAACAAATATAAATTGACTAAAAATAAAATAATTAAATATATACATATATATATAACATAGATATAAAAGCATTTACGGAAGAGAGGAAACATAGTGTTCTTTGACGTGTCGCTTGAAGAGGTTAATAATAATTCTGGTAACTAAAAGTACTATGTTCAACGCTACTTCAATTTCTTAGCACCAAAAATGTACACTTCCTTATATGACAAAAATAATATTTTAAATCACCAGCTTAACACAAAATTATTCAAATTCATACAAAGTTTGGGATTTGAGGAAATTGAAAGCTACCATTAACCAATAAGCTAATGCAACACTTCACACCAATTCACTATGTAAAAAGGTTGCAAATAGAAAGCTGTTTATTGAAAAAACAGTCCACTTTAAATTTCAAAAATTGTGCATTCTTTATCTGTATTTTCCGGCGACCGATAATAACATAGACGAGTAACTAGCTATCCAAAATGACATCCCGAAAGAGACTCCAAAGTGGGCGGGGCTTAAATCGGACTCCGCGCCATGATTTAGTTTGTCATTGACTGCGTCACGGTGATGTACTCGTAAAAAAACAATAAAATCTCAGTAAATATGTCCAAAAGTGAAGTAAAATAGTGTGTCAGCCGCGTAGGTGAACATAATAAGAGCACTGGAATCAAATTTTACATGTAAGTCTCTCCTAAACCTTTATAATAGAGTCAAATATAAACAATAATATTGGCCGCCATGTTGGCCCAATATTTGTGGACAATTTGAACAAATACACGAGTGGATGATGTTATGCAGTCATTTGTGTGTGACAGTATTTATTTATTTTCAACTCAACTTTTAACTTTGCAAACTTTTATGACGACTTATTGTTATTGTGTATGTTTAATTGTTAATTTACCTACTAATAGGCAATTATGGCTTTATACAGCGTTGCCTTATATGATTTTTGTAAGAATGATAAACAAACCTCCAATTTATGGATATTTCGCCACAGTTCCTTACAATATGATGCCACTTTCAACACATTTCTCTATAAATTTAAGCATTATTATTTTAACATGTGTATGTTTAGTTATTACTTTAATAATTTACTTATTTACAAAATGATCTGGAAATAGTATAGGTATCTATTTTAAACTGTTAAGGATAAGTCGTAGTAAGTAAAGTTGTAAACTGCAAGATAGTTTCGTGAGGTTATAGAGAAGATATTTGGACCACACCAGCTTGGGATCTTATCATGACAATTACAAAGTCTGAAGCCCGTATTTACTCTTTCCGACCTTCGGGCACTGTAAGCTCCTTGGCGTTAATCGGAACACTCAAAATATAACTATAAAAATATGACGGTATTTAATATTAAACTTATCAAAGACAACTGACATCTTTACTTCAGTCTTCCCGTGACCTTGAACGCTATAAAGTAATCGAAACATTTAATAAAAAATCATAATGTGACATCTAATTAAACGCAAGTTAAATGCGTGGTTTTATTTCAAGAAATAAAACCTCTTGATGACAATTTTTTTTTTCTTATGTCCTTAATACCAATAAATAATATCATGACAGATATTTCAATTTTTTTTATTTAAATAATGAAGCGAACCCATTTCATTTCTGATTTCTGATCTCAACTCTAAAATTGAATAAGTTTACCGATTTACAACGTTACTATATTTATTAAAAATGACGATATACAATTATTAGTCGTTAAAAAAATTTGCATGGTTACATCCTGCATATATGACCCGTCCGGCGCGTGGAAATCAGAAGAACGAGAGGGCGCTATACAATTTCGATATTAGCCTATTTTATCCGACGTGCTCTTCTAGCCGCCGAGGGTACCCATTTTGCGGAGAGTTTTGTATGAAGTTATGCTTCTAGGCTCTCTACGTTCGCCGGTATTTTCAAATAAAAAGTTCTGCCTAGGTACTATTTAGTTTTAATTTCTGCGCATTATTTGAGAAAAGTATTATACAAGCCTTGGCCACAACTAGGCATTGATCGACTTACGTATGTCGTTCGTCCATCAATGCCTCTTTTACTAGCCGCTGCAGTAATGTACTACACTCGGCGTCAAAAATATCGCACCTTTTAAAAATCTTTAAAAATTCTTAAACCATATTTATAGAATAGTGTTGGGTATCATTAGAAAGGTAACAAAGAGGAGTATCAAAAAACAATTAAATTTAACTTTTTGTTTAAATTTTATTACACAAAAAACATTAAAATTTTAAAAAATAATTAAGTCCTAATTTAAAAAAAAAAAAATGTACAAAAAGTGGCTTAAAATTAACTTAAAATATAGTGTTACCCCCCTTGCCCTAATGACGGCTTCCATACGGTCCCTCATTGACCTCACCAATTTCAGGAGTTCTTCTTGAGGGATAAGCTCCCATTCTTCAATTACCGCGTCTTGGAGCTCCTGAAAAGTCGAAGGAGCGGGATCCCGAGATCGGACCTTCTGCTTCAGATGGTCCCAGAGGTGTTTTATCGGAATTAGGTCCGGACTTCTCGCTGGCCACTGCATCACAGAGATTTGGGTCCTCTGCAGGAAGTCGCCCACGATGGCTGCAGTGTGAGTGCGAGTTTTGTCGTGCATTATTAATGTGAACCCCTCGCCAAAAGTATCGGCAAAGGGGACTACATGCACTTCGAGGATCTCTGTTACACAGCGGTGAGCAGTCAGCGACCTTTGTCCGCGAGCACCTCCAGTCCGGGAAACGCAGACAAGGTCGGTTATGCTGGCAGCCGACATGCCGCCCCAAAACATGCAGGATCCGCCCCCATATTCCACCGTCTCTTGAATGCAGGCTAGGGCGAAACGTTCACCCTGCCTTCGGTATACTCTTCTGCGTCAGTCGTTGCAGAAAAGACACACTCTGAGAAGAGAACAGCTGTCCACTGCCCAAGGGTCCAATCGACGTGGTCACAAGCAAACTGCAAGCGGGCTCGCCGATGCGCTGCAGTCAATGCTGGACTCGTAGCAGCTCTGTGGGCTGCTATCGTCTTCTTCTTCAGTTTTCTTCTAACCGTAGAGATGCTCACGGCGCGTCTGCGAACTGCCTGGAGCAGCTTTTGCAACTCAATACATTGGAGAAACGATTTCTCAAAGAAATCGACTCAATGAACCGGTCGTCTCTTTCCGAAATGCAGTGACGTCTATCGGACCCATGTCTCCGGATGTAGCCATCTATCTCTATGAAGCGCTGGTACACTCTTCGAACCGAAAAACGGTTTGAATCGACCTCAGTTGCCGGGCGACATCAGACTACCGCATCCCTGATTGCATTAGTGCAACCACTTGGGCGGCTTCATCAGCTGTGGTATCCATCTTCGAAATGTTTCTTCTTCTGTAAAATCTCGAGGGGGGGGGGGGGACCGTTTGGGGCAATGGCTCCCTTCGGTGGTATCAACTCATCGGACGGGGCCTGGGGTGTGATTTATCCGGTGGTGGTATTAACTTCCGACCGCTAGCGAGATCGAGCCCGCCGGGTAGAACCCTTTGATGGAGAGCCCAGCGGGCGACACTCCGACCCTGCGGGGTCAGTCCAGTAGGGGTACGCGGGCGTCCGGGTGTGGTGTTGTCCGGTGGGGTCTCGATTTTCCTCAGCGCTCAACGCTAATCTTTTCAATAAAGATCGGCGAGAGGCCTGAGGATGATCGGGATCGGGTACTCGCCCTTGTGGAGGGCTTGCAGGACGTTCTGGAGCACTGTTATCCACTCGCCGACCGCCTGCTGCCGCTTCGGGTTCGCCTTCCTCTCCTGCTTTGCCTTCGTCCTCCTGGTGGGGTCAGGTTCTGGTGGGGGCATTCCCAGAAGCTCCCTCACTTCGTAAATTGCCGAGATGGTCTGTGCAGTTTCTTATCTGGGCGTAGAAAATGCAGCCCGGTCTACTGCTCCTCGCTCGTACCTGGCGTACATATTCCGAGTTGAAGCCATGTCCCCGGAGGTCGTCCTCCATGGCTCCCGGCTAACACCAGTTAGCCGGTAGCCCCCTGATGGCTACCTTCAGGTTTTTTTCGGCTGGCAGGGAGTAACAAAACCACGAGATCTTCTCCTCCCTCTCGAGATTTGTCAGGTAGCGCTGCACAGCGCGGTACTCAATTTCTTCCTTTGGGAGGGACCGGATTCCTCTTTCGTATAGTCGGGCGTTGGGTGCGTGGCCGATGATCTTCTGCAGCGACTTAAAATGCCTTGGCCAGTCGGGCAGGGCTCGACTACCAGGGGCGAGTACCTCTGCGTCCTTACTGGTGGGGCTGGGGCGGCAGGCGGTGGCGGCGGGGTCGTTGGTGACTCGGCCGTGTCCATCGGGGACAGGTCCAGGTGGGGCAGCGACTTAGTTGGGCTAGTGGTGCCCTCGTTTCCGTAAGGGTCAGCGAAAACGGCGAGCATCGTGGCGTTGTCTTCGATATCACGAATGGTGGTGTAATAGGGCAGGTTTTAGGCGCGGTTAGTGCGTGTAGTGAGGGCGGCGCTCGAGAAGCGGGCGCGGGGCGAGGGTCGCGCGGTCGGAGGGGTTCGCGCGGTCGGCGGAGATTGCGTGGTTGGCGGAGGTCGCGCGATTACGACTCCAGCCACAGCCGCGAACGACGGCTGGGCGAGCGTCGCTGCCAGTGGAGCGGACGTGGACGCGGGGACCGCAGCTGCCGACGCGGTCGGGGTGCGTGCGTACGGGGCTGAGAGGCGATTCCTGGGCGACGCAACTACGCACCTGAGGACATCTGATGGTCTGGGTGAGGTGAGGGCTTCTCCTTCGACGGTAGGCGACACGGATCCCTAGCCGGCTGAGAGCAATAGATGCATCAGCCACTGCGCTTGGTTTCCCTGGTGCGCTTCCCGCCGAAAGATACGGGGACGAGTTGGCTTCCGCAGTGGGAGCTGAGGCAGCGGCATGCTGGGCTTCTTAGCCCTGAGAAGGGCTGTTTGTGAATGCGGTAGCGGAGGTTAAGAAATCTGTGCTCCCCTGATCGTGGCAGTGGTCTTCCGATTGATCGATCCGTACGAGTGGAGCACAGGGCCGATCCAGACCCACATTGAGCCCGTGTTGACCCTTTTATACCTACAAAGGAAGCGCAAATAGCGACTCTTACGGGTAGCGTAATTTGCATTGAATTGACACTTTATTTGTGGCAGTAGGTTTTGTTTTTTTAATGATAAGTAATGTTTTTATAAAGTTAATTTAGTAATCTTTTAAATAAGATCATAATTAGTGCGGCTACATGTGCAAATCAAGTGTGATTTTCGCAGAGGTGTGATTTTTTGACGCCAAGTGTATAATGATTATTTTTTTTATCAATGTAAGGGAAGTGTTTAGAGAAAAAAAATCAAAATCTTATGCCATTTGTAGGACATAATAATTGTTATAAAGTGATAGTTTAAAATATTTTTACATCACCCAACCCATATTTCGTGATGTAGAAGCAAACTTCACGGACTAACAGCTCTATGAATGGTGTATGTACAGGCACAAGTAACACAAGCACGGAGCGCGAGGAGGCGGAGGCGGCGCCCGCGCATTGGGCGCCCTACGCCGACTCTGACCGGGAAAGTCACGACAACTATAGAAGGTACATATTACCGCTACATTTGACTGTTTCTGTTATACTCTAGACAAGGGATGGCGAACCTTTACGTATCAACGTGCCATTTTTTCAAAGAAATGTTTAATGAGGTCATCGTGGTCAACGTGGTCAACGTGCCATCAAATAATTTTGACTCTGTGGTTATTGGGAAAATACTAGTAATAAATACTATCAACTCAAAACTGTTTATTTATTACAGAAAAATAGTAACATTTTGCAATGTTTCAATTGTACGAGTAGTTTAAATAAAGTAAAAAAAGACGTGTGGCACTCGGGGACTGCCGCGGTAAAGCTATTGCATAGCATTTTGTATCAACTTATGCAATTATAATTTTATTTATTTATTTTATTCATGCAGTATTTCTTTTTCTTTGATATTAATTCAAGTTACAATTTTTGAGCGTGGTGACCGATAAGAAAACAAATTTTTCTATTATTAAATAAATAAAAATTCAAGTTACACTTTTTGAGCGTGGTGATCGATAAGAAAACAAATTTTTCTATTATTAAATAAATAAATAAAGTTAATATTGTTTAAAATATTTTTTATTATTTTACAATACATGTGGGTTTTATTATCTTACTGAATGAAACTATAGGTTTATGATAACTGAAATAAGAAACATAAGTTTGCGACTTAATATCCTCTAAATACCTAGAAAATACCGCGTCAATGGTGGTCCCATATTTTGTTGTGGACTCTTGTGGATCATTATTCATTTTCAAATTCAATGTTTTTGATAGAAAAGTTGTCAACCGCTCTGATTTTTTATCAGCGAAGTTAATGTTGAAATCGCCAGCCAAGATAAGTGGAAATTTATTACCATTTGTACCAAGTATTTTCGACCCTTCTTCAGTGTACTCCAGTAAAGTGCGATGAATAAAATGCTCTACCTCGTCCAATTTTGGATTCGGAGAAATGTAAATTGCTACCATAACTATTTGTAGGCCATTTCTAAGTTTGCATAAGCACGCACAAATATCTCCAACAACTGAGCGCCTAACATTAACATCGCTAACGTGTGCAATATTTATTTTAATATTTGGAGTCATAATATTAGTAATATCATTTTCATTTCGGTAAATAGCTACCCCACCTTTTGAAACAGTATCTCGTTTGAACTGAACAATACAATTAAAATTAGGTATTTCAATCGGATTATCATGCGTCATGCAAGTTTCGGTAAGAAGTAACACATTTGTTTGTCTCGTAACTGAATCTTGTAAATCGTATTTATGACTATTTAGACTTTGGCAGTTGAAAGTCATTATTGAAATGCCATTTCTATTACTAATGAAATCTAATACACTTTGAGCTATCGTCTAAACACTATTTAAAGACAGTCTTTTGAATTCTTGCAACAAAAATGCAGTCGATGCAGCTTGCTTTCGATTATGATAAAACTTGAATGTAGAATTGTCGTTTTTTGTCATGATATACAATTTTTCAATATTAGTCACCCGAGAGAGCGCAACATAAACGAGTTCCTAAGAATGTGCTTTACTATACTCATATACTATTTCGTCAAAAGTTCCACCTTGCGACTTATGTATAGTTAGAGCAAGAGCTGAAGTTAATGGAAAATGTTTGCGTTTGGCTATACATTTTCTATCCGATGTTAATGAAATATTTGCTGTTTGTAGTTCGTAAGTTATGTTGTAAAAACAATAATGTACACAAATATTTTGATTGTACATTTTAGAGAATAAGTACAAACAATCCAAATCTCCGTAATCATTACTGCTTGATAGAATGTTATATGCTTCTTGCGGATTGTGGCAGGAGTTTAAATAGGGTGAATCGCGTAACTGATTTCTCAAGTCACAACTCTCAATTTGAAGTTGCAAAACACTTATCAGCGAGTGGAATAGACAATTACCATCGCCAGGAATTCCTGTGTTTCTGTGTAGAATAACTTCGGGAGTAATGCATTAATTACGCTGTTCATAAATATGAAGTTGTTGGCTGTGAAATTGATTTTCTTGTAGCGTTACATTTTCTATATTTTCAACAGCGCTACATCGCACGATATTCTCTTCATTACTGCACAATTTTCGTCTTTTTCTGTAAAAAAAATGATGAAATCGTTAAATTAAATAATATTGAAGCATATATTACAATTTGTTTTTAAATAAATAAAATAAAAATATTATTATTAAATCAACTTACATATTCATGTAAGATTTTTCTGCATTACGTTGACGAAATTTCCTTTGACGTTCAGCATTTGATTTTGGTACTCTTTTTATTATTTCATTTTCTTCATTTTTCTTCAAATCTTTCTGACGATGATAATATGCCCTTTGACGTGCATTAGTTTTTTTTCTTCTTAGCTCTTTACGCTTTTCTTCTCTATAAAACGAAAATATCTAGGTATAAATAATAGGTATAAATAGTGTAATTACACACCAAAACAATATTCATTTATAAAAAAATAACGATATTAAGAAGTGATTATCGAATTTCGCGCGATGTACATTTATATAGATATAATATCATATATACTTTCTCTGCGCGGCATTCATGTGCATTATCTATAAACCAAAAACAAAGGTACTGAATAGTACACGTGCTTGGTTTGATGGTTTCTGTTATATACATAATGAAGAATGAATTTGTTTTTTTTATTTTATTTCTTAATTTGAATGTTTTATTTATTTATATTGAGAATCTAAATTTAGAATTTAAACTATACGCGTGTGTGTGTTTGTGTGTATAAAAGAGGGCTACTTTTAATATCGCTCATTTTGATATCAAAAGTTTAGGTTATCTTTATAGCAGTATTATATTTTCAATTCAAAATTAATACTGCATTTGTGATAATAATGTACAAATACCTATACACCTATATACTTTCTCATAAACAGCTGCTTATGTATTCGTCCGATTTCGGAGCAGCTCGTCTCGATTCGTGCGAGTTTCGTAGAGTCGTACAATACGTCTAATCGCACGCACACAACGCCGTGTCGAAGACTGCCGAACTGAAACGACGTTAGACGATGCACGGCCTTCAAGCCACACCTCCTTGCGCATCGGAGTGGGGAGCGTGAGGTTTTTTCGTTACGGAATTTCTGGATTCGGTCCCCGCGCTCCAGGCCCGCGATAGAAGCTATGCAATAGCTTAAAAATTAGTGTGACTTCTGTTGTTGCAGATCAGATGACAAATAACAAATGTAGATGTTACTTTTAGCAGAATACATGCTGAACTGGAGTCATCTGTCGAACGATTTCTAACCGAGTCTTTAATGTTATTCTTCTCTGAAAATGACTCGCAGGCATAGGTTGACGAAAATATTGTTAAAATAGCATGAGCTAGCTTTTTAAAACAATTAAATGTGTCTCGTGCCCAAAATATTGTGTCGCGTGCCACTACTGGCATGCCATTGGTTCGCCATCCCTGCTCTAGACTCTAGATTCAGCCGAGAACAGCGCTGCCATTTTTGTGTCGAAACCGCCGTCAAATAGCCGCCATATTCAATGTAACGTTTTTATGAAAAATAGTTCTGCCATCATAAGGATAAAGGACACAACTGACAATTTTTTTTAAATATCGTATTTGGATGTGAAAAGATGCATCCGCACTTTTTAAGCTATTGCATAGCTTCTATCGCGGGCCTTGAGCGCGGGGACCGAATCCAGAAATTCCGTAACGAAAAAACCTCACGCTCCCCACTCCGATGCGCAAGGAGGTGTGGCTTGAAGGCCGTGCATCGTCTAACGTCGTTTCAGTTCGGCAGTCTTCGACACGGCGTTGTGTGCGTGCGATTAGACGTATTGTACGACTCTACGAAACTCGCACGAATCGAGACGAGCTGCTCCGAAATCGGACGAATACATAAGCAGCTGTTTATGAGAAAGTATATAGGTGTATAGGTATTTGTACATTATTATCACAAATGCAGTATTAATTTTGAATTGAAAATATAATACTGCTATAAAGATAACCTAAACTTTTGATATTAAAATGAGCGATATTAAAAGTAGCCCTCTTTTATACACACAAACACACACACGCGTATTGTTTAAATTCTAAATTTAGATTCTCAATATAAATAAATAAAACATTCAAATTAATAAATAAAATAAAAATAAAAAAAATCATTCTTCATTATGTATATAACAGAAACCATCAAACCAAGCGCGTGTACTATTCAGTACCTTTGTTTTTGGTGTATAGATAATGCACATGAATGCCGCGCAGAGAAAGTATATATGATATTATATCTATATAAATGTACATCGCGCGAAATTCGATAATCACTTCTTAATATCGTTATTTTTTTATAAATGAATATTGTTTTGGTGTGTCATTACACTATTTATACCTAATTATTTATACCTATTATTTATACCTAGATATTTTCGTTTTATAGAGAAGAAAAGCGTAAAGAGCTAAGAAGAAAAAAAACTAATGCACGTCAAAGGGCATATTATCATCGTCAGAAAGATTTGAAGAAAAATGAAGAAAATGAAATAATAAAAAGAGTACCAAAATCAAATGCTGAACGTCAAAGGAAATTTCGTCAACGTAATGCAGAAAAATCTTACATGAATATGTAAGTTGATTTAATAATAATATTTTTATTTTATTTATTTAAAAACAAATTGTAATATATGCTTCAATATTATTTAATTTAACGATTTTATCATTTTTTTTACAGAAAAAGACGAAAATTGTGCAGTAATGAAGAGAATATCGTGCGATGTAGCGCTGTTGAAAATATAGAAAATGTAACGCTACAAGAAAATCAATTTCACAGCCAACAACTTCATATTTATGAACAGCGTAATTAATGCATTACTCCCGAAGTTATTCTACACAGAAACACAGGAATTCCTGGCGATGGTAATTGTCTATTCCACTCGCTGATAAGTGTTTTGCAACTTCAAATTGAGAGTTGTGACTTGAGAAATCAGTTACGCGATTCACCCTATTTAAACTCCTGCCACAATCCGCAAGAAGCATATAACATTCTATCAAGCAGTAATGATTACGGAGATTTGGATTGTTTGTACTTATTCTCTAAAATGTACAATCAAAATATTTGTGTACATTATTGTTTTTACAACATAACTTACGAACTACAAACAGCAAATATTTCATTATCATCGGATAGAAAATGTATAGCCAAACGCAAACATTTTCCATTAACTTCAGCTCTTGCTCTAACTATACATAAGTCGCAAGGTGGAACTTTTGACGAAATAGTATATGAGTATAGTAAAGCACATTCTCAGGAACTCGTTTATGTTGCGCTCTCTCGGGTGACTAGTATTGAAAAATTGTATATCACGACAAAAAACGATAATTCTACATTCAAGTTTTATCATAATCGAAAGCAAGCTGCATCGACTGCATTTTTGTTGCAAGAATTCAAAAGACTGTCTTTAAATAGTGTTCAGACGATAGCTCAAAGTGTATTAGATTTCATTAGTAATAGAAATGGCATTTCAATAATGACTTTCAACTGCCAAAGTCTAAATAGTCATAAATACGATTTACAAGATTCAGTTACGAGACAAACAAATGTGTTACTTCTTACCGAAACTTGCATGACGCATGATAATCCGATTGAAATACCTAATTTTAATTGTATTGTTCAGTTCAAACGAGATACTGTTTCAAAAGGTGGGGTAGCTATTTACCGAAATGAAAATGATATTACTAATATTATGACTCCAAATATTAAAATAAATATTGCACACGTTAGCGATGTTAATGTTAGGCGCTCAGTTGTTGGAGATATTTGTGCGTGCTTATGCAAACTTAGAAATGGCCTACAAATAGTTATGGTAGCAATTTACATTTCTCCGAATCCAAAATTGGACGAGGTAGAGCATTTTATTCATCGCACTTTACTGGAGTACACTGAAGAAGGGTCGAAAATACTTGGTACAAATGGTAATAAATTTCCACTTATCTTGGCTGGCGATTTCAACATTAACTTCGCTGATAAAAAATCAGAGCGGTTGACAACTTTTCTATCAAAAACATTGAATTTGAAAATGAATAATGATCCACAAGAGTCCACAACAAAATATGGGACCACCATTGACGCGGTATTTTCTAGGTATTTAGAGGATATTAAGTCGCAAACTTATGTTTCTTATTTCAGTTATCATAAACCTATAGTTTCAATGATAAATATTCCTGAATAACCAACAGCTACTGTAAGATAATAAAACCCACATGTATTGTAAAATAATAAAAAATATTTTAAACAATAATAACTTTTTTTATTTATTTAATAATAGAAAAATTTGTTTTCTTATCGGTCACCACGCTCAAAAAGTGTAACTTGAATTAATATCAAAGAAAAAGAAATACTGCATGAATAAAATAAATAAAATTATAATTGCGTAAGTTGATACAAAATGCTATGCAATAGCTTTACCGCGGCAGTCCCCGAGTGTAACACGTCTTTTTTTATTCACTTTCGGTTATCGAGATTCAAGAACGATAACCTTTGAAAAATCTTTTTAACAACACCTAAGGACCGTTCTCAGACCTATACTAAGCAGTGCGGAGAAATACCTAGGCTGAAATGCTAATTGTCAGTAGTGCCCTTTCTTTCTAAGATGGCAGAATTATACAGGTTGGTACCGTCAATACGACAATAAATTAAAACATAGCATATATTATATAGTTTGCCACTTTCAAAACATGTTACTAATTTGATAATTTCATGACATTACCATGAAATAATGCAGCTAATGTTATATTATTTCATACAAATGTCATGAAATTATCAAATGAATAAGAGTTTTTGAAAGTGGCAAACCATTGCTGTGAACTAATATAGCCCATGTTGGAATTTATTGTCGTATTGACGGCACCATCCTGTATATGGCCGCTTATAAAATATGATGGACTGTTCTAGGTGGAACCCTTATTATGCTTTAACTTGGCCCTTACACTTCGGTCGTTTGAACTTGTGTTACCTATGATTACCCTCTCAGTACACCGTAATCTGCTGAGATGATTGTACTTAATGCAAAAGGATAGAGTTACGTCAGATGTCTTTGATGTTGTAAAGTATGAATACTCTATGTATCGACATAAATATGAGAAAGTTCTTTCTTGCACAGTGTGTCGAGAGATGGAGGCAGCCCTATAAATCAAGTACAGACAGGTCCATCCGATGACTAATTGGTATGTTCAGAAATTCAAAAACATTATCAACACTTCTTTGACGTTTGTTTTGTACAAATTATAGGAAAAATATTGAATGCAACATTTGTAGAATCTTTCAATGTGATGAAGTAAACCTTCGATGATATTAGAAGTAAAGTAGCGCTGATCTCTCTCTGAGGGCCTTATGACAAGAACACTTAAGTTATTTCGATAGGGATTCCCTGCCTCTTATAAAAAGACATGCATAGTCTTGTAAGAAGAACAGTAGAATATCTGTGAGTTTAATTTAAGTATATAGTACATAGGTATCCCTGTACGTAAAAACAAAGTGCATTATTAAGCTCTATATATATTTAATTTCTGCAATATTATATCCAAACCTGTTGTCAATTATACTGCCATAAAATAAAGTGCGCAATGGAAAATCAGCACTGCTGAATATAGGTGTTAACACAAAGTTATTCGATTGAGAAAGTGTTTTTGAGAATATTTGTTTTGGTAATCTATCTCTAATCTCAATTAATTAAATGAAATAAAAAATGCAGATTTTTTTTTAAATTCCAAATTAATTAAGTTTTTTTTTTGGAAAATTTACAGTAGTGCCTTGTTATTTTCTGATGGCAATATTCAGATTCCTATTTCCATCCCATTCTTTTATATATTTTGTTGCGAGAGTAAATGTCACGGTTTCGTTTGTGGGTGGTATTCAATTAGATTATATTACAGCATTTCATACATTTTTAACTAGTATAAATCATGTAATGAATACTCTTTTCTCCTTAATTTAAGATTACGTTTGTTCTCAGATACTGACTGAGGGAGAAGAATGGCCGCCCGTCGTACGCTAGCGGTCATTCTTCTGAAGATGAGCAGGAGCCCTCGTACCCTGAAGTACCTCTCCTGCCGCCCTAAGCGTACACGCGAGCAAGCGATCTTCCGCCATCCGCCTCTTATAGTTTAAATGCATTTCGTGTACAGGCCGCGGCTAACATTATAGTCGCTCGAATGTAGATTGCTTAGCAACGGGTATTGAATATAACTGCAAAGCTAATTAAAATATGATGTTTCATCTAGAATTTTACTTTCTAATTAGAAGAGAAGTATTAAATTGACTAATTGAAATTGATGAATGATTACAATTAAAGTATCATTTATAAGCAGATAGGGTTAAGTAAAAGTATGAGTTACTATCTAAGTTTCCCAGTAGTTCCTAATTGGACTAGTGACACACTTTCAAAAGTGTACCTATCATATATTTTTGTTGACTTCTAGAAAATAAAAACAGTGCTGTGTAACTTGTTGTATGCTACTGAAATGATGACTCGCAGTCATATCTCTTAAGCATGTGATCTTCGATGAATGTACATATTTTTTAAATACCTAAATAAAGCGTGAAAATATCGCGGCCTGTACCTAACTCCATACTTCTTAAAATAGTTAAAAAATGAAATCTCGGTCTTGAACTGTGCTGTGCAGCAAATCAAAGTGATAGCTTTATATACGGCTAAGTTTATTACTTATGGACTACGTTTAACCTTAGATATTGGAAATTGGTTACAAATTGTGAAATGGACACTATTGAACACATGAAGTGAGTGAATGTGATGTAGGTCGAATATGTTCAGTTAGTTATATCAAAATTTTTGTGAAAATTAAGTGACTAAGTTTTTCTACTTTTTGAATATGGTATCTAAAACTTCTTTTGTAACTTGAGAGTTATTATGTTAATGGTTAAGTTCATTATTATTTGCAATAAAGTGTGAGAATAAATGTTTCGCTTCTATGTCACGTAACATTGTAATTAATTCAAATGTACAATGTTGCATTGTGACAGCACCGACAACTCGATGTTCTCCTCACTGTGGTGAGGTTCAAAGAGGATTTAGACACTACGTTAGAAGAGTCGGCACTTTCCTACTGGCCCTAAACCAAACTATGTAGGGAATTTGTGCCAACCTTCGAAATATTTAATAGTACCAACATAATCAAAAACAACTTCGTTTTGACAATATACTAGGGATTGACACACTTCACCATGCTTGTTTATCGATATCGATAAATCGGCGATTACGATTAGCTAGTATAATCACCACTTAAATTCAGTTGCAAATAAAAAATTGAACCACACTTAAAAAATAATTTATTTATTGAAGTTTTCAGTTAAGATTTTAAGGTTTTTTGAACCGCTGCATAATACATATATTTTATTCCATTTTATTGTAATTTAAAAAATATAAGAAAACTGTTTCATTTCTCTGCGTACTTATACTTCATCGTGTCGCTTATTTTCAAGTTAATCCCAATATCTGAAAAGGGAAAATACTTTTATCTAGGCAGGTAATAATATATCGTACCTACAAATATCTCGGAAAACTGACATTATTATTCAAATATGGTCTAAAGGTATGCCTTTAGACCATATTCTATATATATCCTATTATTGTATGCAATAATAGGATATATGAAAAAGGAATTAAACACACAAGTTACTCAAATAACGATTTTCATAACAAATTAAAAATAATTTACTAAACGTGGACTGAATAAGTACTTGTTGACGTCATTAGTAATTAATTAATTATTCTACCACTGGTTCTAAAAGTTGATTAAAGTAGTAGCTTTTACTGAGAAGAACCCGCAAGAAACTCAATTGACTGTTATTGTCCATCTTTTAAATAAATAACATGAACATTTTATACTTATAATAATTATTATAATTTAACTCATATTAAACAATATCTTGAAGAAAGGTATGCAATACAATTTTATAATAAAAATACGATACAAAGATGTTTTATAATAAAAAAAGATTACGGTCAACATATACTTCGCTAGTGGTAACTGGAACGGATTATTTGTTTCCAAACGTTATTGTCTACCACTTATCATTAATCTTGTAAAATGGTTTAATAATAATACTTACGTCATATTTTTTTTAATTTGTTATCTGTTGGAGCAGATTTATAAAGGCATATTCTTTAATCCGTCTCTAATCCCGTCAAGCATGAGATTCCAGACACAATTGATTCTTACATTGTCATCGCCCCCCGGTGGTATATCGCCGCTTAACAGATTACAGAGCTAGTTTGGAGTGGGTATGGGACTTCTTTTCAATCCGAGGCCTTGATTATACGCTGTCTGTGGGTAGTATTTTGCAAAAAAAAACATTATTTTACACCTACAATCGACATTTGAAAAATAACAGTTATCGATTTATTGTGCACATCACCAAGTGATAACTATACTATATTATCTTTGTTTTTCATTATTTCATTTAATTGGAATAAATTTATGTTAAATATGCTACTCTAGTAATCTTATATTACTAAACCTGCTACTTAAACTTATTACTTATCAATATGACTAAATTTAATTGACTAAAAACAGGAACAAAACAAAAGAATAATGAAAAATTAAAATTGAAATAAAAGTTTACCTTTCCGGGTCAAGCGGTAATTTGGACTAAAATTTGCCAGAAAAAACCTTTTCTTTCACGTTTAATACCACATATTTCACTTTTCCTTAAAGATTTGCAAGATATAGTACTACGACTACGCCTAAGGTTTTTTTTTTATAATAATATATCACGTATTGCAGAACTTTTCACAATAACAAATATAATATGGCGGGATAGTATAATTGACAAGTTAACCAACATAAGAAATAGATAGTTTATAGAGTTTAATACGTCCGATGATTATGTTGGTACTAAATCGCTACATAGATCATAATCATTTATTATGTAGTGTCGACGGCCTGGTTATGTTCTGAAACCTTAGTGCAAATAATTCCATTTTTACATAGTAAAGATGATACTTGTAGTTACGTGTTTTAAGCGACTTATTGTTTAATGGAACAGTGTAAATGTTTTGCTTTTTATTTCCATCATTATAGTAATTTATTTATTGGTTAGGTGTAGCGTAATTTGTGCAAATGAAGTGGGCAAGCAATCCTGCTAGAACACACACCTCCAACAATATGTTCGACTTGCGGTGAGATATTATAATAAGAAGATATAGAATTTTAATAAATGTAAATATGTGCTCATTTTTTTGTTTTATTCACTTAAACATTCAGACCGTTCATCAAATCCTAATCTTTAATTTATACATAGTACCTTTTTATATTATTTTTTTAACATTATACAGGTACAAGCTGGTGACGACAATAAATGTAAACATGGGCTCTATAAGTTAATTAAATGTTTTCAACTTTCAAATACATCTTATTCATTAAAATAAGGTGTCATTGGCTGCATGATTTAATAGAAATGTCAAGAAATTATCAAATGAAAAGATGTTTTTGAAAGTTGCAAACCATTTTTTATACAGCTAGATGACAAACAAGATGACGGCCCACCTGGTGGAAAGCGATTAACGCCGCCTATAAAAACTGCAATAACAAGAAAAAAATCACTTGATATTGCAGGAGCGTTGTCATCCTGAGGCCTAAGATGAAATGCCGTCCATGTCCAGTAATTACACCGGCCACCTTTCCCTTCAATTTGAAACACGGCGAACTGTTTCACGGCTGAAATAAGAAAGGCGGTGGTACCTACCCAGGCGACCCTTCCTACATACGGGCCTACCACCTAGTAAAATTGCTATGAAATAATATATAACATGTTTTAATTTGTTGTCGTTTTGAGACGGCACCACCCTGTATAACTACATGACAAGCAAGCTGACGGCCTACCTTGTGGTAAGTGACCACCACCATCGGTTAAAGACAAACAGACCTTAAATTTCACGTGGGACAGAAAATTTTCTGCCCGGTTTAGTTGGTGGTAGGACTTTTCTAAGTCCGCTTGACTAACTAGCAATTGTTGCTTTGCGGCAGTTGCTAGCTGATGGAGACATGACAGGCAGTTCCTCTGTGTTTGAGGAATCCGGATGTAGCTCGTTTACATCTTCTGCCTTATCGTCTGATGGTGAGAAGAAAGCCAATAGCAACCCCGCTAAGAATAAAAAATGTTTTTTAAGTGTCGACCTCAAGTGGCGGAGTATGGGAATAAAATTAAGCATGGGCATGGTAGAACCACAGAGGACTTTTTATTCTGTGGTAGAACATAATTGGTTTAAATTACAATTCTTGATTCATTAATCAATTCTACTTACATAATAAAATCATTGATTAATAAATAAAGAATTTGTAATTTTACAGAAATAATGTAAATATAAAATATTTTATAATATTATCGTAAACTTTAAATTTTTAACAAGTAATGAAAATTTGTGTTACTTTTCATAGTTAAAATTATAACCGAGAAGCGTGGAGTAGAGCGAGTGACTATTGAAGGCGAAACGGCAACGACCTCCGAGTCCGTTTAATTGTCTAATTATTTTAGTGAATGGGCTGTAACGGTCATGTCGATTTAAAATGCCACAAACGCTACAATCATCATCTATTCAGCCTGTAGATCAATCTAAATTATTATAGTAAAGTGTCTGTGGCGGCAGAGAACTTCTGGCAACGCCGTTTGTGGCCCTACGTGTACGAGCCCTTCTTGCATTTTATGTCTCCCGCTTGGTAAATCGTTCTCTTTCGCACGCGTCAGGAGCGTTTGCGCGATAATGCCGTCTCGCTCGCGCTCACCGAGCACGCCGGGGGACACGTAGCGTTCCTCGATCCGACCGAGCCGAGTTCCGCCGTCCGCGGTCGTCCGCCGACGACTCGAATCGGCGCTGACGTGACGTACGTCGGGCTGTTACACTAGTATTTCTACTGTGAAAACTCCAATGTTATTTGTTTATACTCTATTACACAGTGTTAAGATTGAATCATTTTGATGTCCGTATTGAACATTGATAGTGCGGTTCACTGTACTTGTGTCAGAACCTCAATGCGAAATACTATTGTGAAACGGGTCGCTCGTGTTCGTTTATGTGCTGAATGGTGATTAAAAGTAATTTGCGTTTACGGTGTTGAGGGTCGTCCGGTGCGTATCGATCGCATATCGGGAGACAAAGCCGGTGGATTGTTGTGGCGCGAGTTGGAGCCGGAGCCGGTGCATGCAAGGTGAGTGGTTCATCTGGCCGGGCGCCGGGCAGAACACGACACGGATCCCGGCCAAGCCAAGTTCACCGCGCAGCGGGGAGGCTGGGACAGCGGGCTACAGACACCCAAACCAGAAGACACAAATCAAATAACTTCTAAACTGAAATTCTCGAGTAAAACTTAAAAATCAGAAAATACTAAATAGGTTTTACTTAAACTGTATGTACCTATATTAACCGTATGTATCGACAACTAAAACTACACAATAATTATAAACCACGAAAAGCAATGTTGATAAGAAAACCTTCACTACTTAGGTTCACTAGATGGAAGCAAGTTTTAACTATCTAACTTGTAGCAAGTAGTAAACTAACAATTAATAGGTAATAAGTACCTACTACTATCAGAAATGTCGGTACCTACTTATCTGTATTAGCATTGAAAGCTGCACATAGCTTTAAATAGCAGTCTTATTACTAAGAACTTTAAGTTCAATTATGTTCACTCTTTGTTCCGTACGCTTCAATGAATTAAATACCTACCACTTGTCACATTCATCTGGTTAATATTCAAGTCTTGTTTGGCTTCTATAGATTTTTAATGTAAGCAGCATTTCTTATTTCCATATATCTAGGTATAAGTCAAGTACTTAGTTAAGTACCAATTATGAATATCTATCTCAAAAGAGACAATAGAATTCCTAATTTTTATCCGATTTGATTACTTGCTAGGAATTTGAAATCGCCCTTACTCCGTTCGTATCAGAGGCGGCTTTCATAGCTCAACTGTTACATTTGATGTGCTGTCTGTCGTCTATACATAAGTAGGTAATAGGTATCTAATTTATGAACATCTGGCTATAATCAGTATGCTCATTATGAACTTAATTTATTATTTTTTCCTACAATTTTTGTTCGATACTGATCATTTATTATTAGGTATATTTATTACAGAAATAGTTTGATGGGTAGATAAGCTCCCTAATTACGTAACTGTAATGACAAAGACGACAATGGTTATGACCTTAATCTGAAGTTTATTGCCTGTCCATTGCTTTTCTTGCTGTACACATTGAGTCAAGGCACTGGGCCCGCACGTTGCCCTTGGGCCAACATGTGAGCGATACGCCTTAGCGTATATGTCGCAGCCATCTGGTTAAATTAGCCAGTTAAATGAATGCCTGGGCAGTTAATTGAATTAATGGCTGGCGCGGCGATCTTTTTAAATGCTTAGGCCTTGCTTTGGCCGATAGTAAATTGAACTAGAATCACTCAAAGTTGAACAACTTAGCGTACCTATTGAAAATTTAAGTCAGCTCAATTGGATGCCTAGGAGGATCGCCTTGTACACAAGAGTTTTGGTGTCATTGGTAGGGTAGGTTATTTTCTGTGACCACTTTTATAATCTAAATATCTTTGATAAGTTTTAAAGGTGCTGCCACACTGCTGTTAAAAATGTTTACTAACGTTAGTAAACATTTGTTAAGAAACATACGATCACAATGTTAGAAAATGTTTTCATGTTAGATAATGTTAGTAAACATTTCTGAACTAAGTAATTAAAATATAAAACTAGAAAAAATTCACGTCCTGAGGCAGGAAACAAACCCGCGACCTTTCGCAATCTTCGAATATTCGTTTCGGATGTTGAAATAGAACATTTCGACAATGTAGGGTGGACGTTGGTGCTGCCACACTGCTGTTGAAAAATGTTTACAAACATTTTCTAACACTAATACATTTACTAACAAATGTTAGGATTGTTACAATTGTGTTTAAATGTTTTAAGTGCTCCTACACTGATGGAAAATGTTAACAAACATTTATAACATTTAAAAAAATCGGCTCTCTCGCTATACAGGCTATCCCTGCACCCTGCTGTGGCTTGGATTATATGCAATGATATTATAATAAACAAGATTATATGTAATTATTTATACAAACAAATGATCACAATTGTTTTATTTTGTTACAATTTGTTAAGAAATTCTTAATTTTTAATTTTAACAACATTATAAATGTTTGAAAAATTACTAAGTAATTAAAATATAAAACTAGAAAATTTTCACGTCCTGAGGCGGGAATCGAACCCTCGACCTTTCGCAATCTGGGTGACTGCTCTAACCAACTGAGCCACCCCGGACTTGGAATATCCCTGTGAAATACTTCTAGTCTATCTGTATTTGCATTTATGAGCTTAAAGGTGCTGCCACACTGCTGTTAAAAAATGTTTACTAACGTTAGTAAACATTTGTTAAGAAACATACGATCACAATGTTTTTAACAGCACCTTAAGTTAACTACCGACACTTTAGTGTTATATTTTGAGCGGTCCGATTTAGGTGTCGATGTCAGACAATACTTGTTTTTGAATTGTTACTATGTAGTATTAATTTTTGACCAATATAAAAAATATGCATACCTATTCCATACTTAGAAATCTCACTTCCAAAAAAAGTCAAAATGGGCTGCGTTTTGTTCAAACCAAATGTCGCCGCCATCTGGTTAAATTCGCCGCTTAATTGGATGCCTAGCCCGTTGATTAAACACCACCATCCAATTGAATGCCTAGCCCGATAGTTAATTGAACTAGGCTCACTTAACGTTTAACGACTTGGCATATTGAATGGATAGTCTTGTACAGACGACAGCACATCAAGTCTAACAATCGCACTACGAAAGCCGCCTCTATTACGAATGGAATAAGGGCGCTCTCAAGTTCAAACTGTTACATTTAATGTGCTGTCGACGTACTGAAAAGTTTTAGTTTAATTGGTAGGTTAATTAAAGGTTATTATTTATTTTATGACCACTTATAATCGACATCGTTGTGGTTATGTGGTCATTAATAAATAACCTAGAACCTACCAATCACTCAAACAACACTCTAACTGCATGCCGGCCTTCAATCAAAGGGCTAGGCGTCCAGTTATGCGGCTAATTTAACCAGACGACTGCGACATATACAACGCAAGAACTTTAGGTAATAGGTAAGGTAACACTACCTAGCAATGAATAAGTATTTTAAGGACTGAATTGAATACTAAACATAGTGATTATATTCTCTGTGCTCAATACCTGCTCCCTAGAGTAGTAGAAGTCTGCTACAAAAAAAAAATGTAACCCGACGTCGACACGCTTGACAATTTGTGGGGACACCACGCTTCGCTCTACAACTGAGGACATTAGCACAGAAAAACTACCTACAAAGAGAAGAGGATACGGATTACGAACTGACATTACAATACAAGGTTACCTTGGCAAGATATAAAATAATCCTCAAAATTACTCAAAAACCTTCCTAGAGAATTTTAGCACCTTGCAATGTGATGCATTCGAAACAGCCTAGAATTCGAGATAAAATTTTAATTCGAACTTTAATCGAGCTATAATCAAGTTGAACTATTCTAAAAATCTCGAATTCGACTTTTCTCCAAGGAGAGCCCTTCTGATTGCTTCGAGTGGTCGGATACGGTCGAGACGTAGATTTAGAATTCGAACCATCTTAAACGTCAAATGACCGCAGTAACTACGCAGAGTATTTTATTTAATCTCTGGTTTATTATTTGTTTGTCGGTTTTTCTTTATATTACTTACTTATTTTTTAAGCATTTGATTACCTAAAAAATTTAGTGTCTAAATACATTGAACCGGATTTAATACAATCGGTGAGTACTAATCGACGCCAAATTAAAAAAACGAAGTCAATTAGTGGTGCGAATAGGAGATTCGAAAAACAATTTCGATTTACGAGATTTTACGGTCGAGAAAGATGTTGAAGAGGATACTCAAAAGCGAGATTTTTTTCTAGAGAAACGAGAATTGCGTCCTAGGTCAGCATTGCAATAGGGTTTTGTTTTATTTTTCTAATAACGCGTTATAACGCGTTACAATGTGCAGGAAGTCAAAAATTTATAACTAGTTTTTTTTGTTTATTCAGTGAAAAGTTTAACTCTAATGCAAGGTGAATCGTTATACATATAAATCTGCTGGGCATAGGCCTCCCTTAAGAATATCTAAGTCCTTCGGTCCTACGCTGATAAATACATATAACTAAACTTATTATAAATAAAGCGTTCTTTTGCGTTTTCCAGTTGCCCAGACTAGTGAACTCTGGTCTGGTGTGCCGTTCTATAAAAAAATAGTCGCTTTACTCAAAGACATTATCATAAATGCATACATGATTGATTCTTCTACACTAGACTGCTTTAAATAAATCTCAATATTCTATAATGAAACTTGCTTGTAGACAAAGGTTTTATTAATTCCTTTTTGGCGTTGCTTCGTTGCTTTCTGTTCCCTCTGCACAATGCACTTCTAAATTTTACCTCACTTGATCGTTAACAATGATACTTACTGCTTCTTATATTAAAAATAAAGCCCTCTATCTGCGAACTACGAAGTTCTGTATGAAATCCTTATCAACAAATACTTAAGGGACTAACTTTATGGTACAGTAACGAGCACTAATAGGTATACCATACCTATTACTTTTGACAGTCAGTGACTGATGCCAAGAACAAGAAAGTAACGCACTCGAAATGTCAAAAATGTACACAGTTTTTTTTTGTTTTTTGTATGTTGTTTCTGCTTGAGTTAATGTTGTGAGGTTGTCTGTTAAAAAAGTGAAGTGACTACATATATTCAGTGTCATGCATGAGTTGCATGACTGATAGATAATTTTAAGGTGTTCTTTACATTCTTATTAAACATGAAAGTATAAGTTATTATTTTCCTTTCGTATCCCCCGTGTCGGATCAAGTGTCTAGTTATATCGTCGTTCGTGAACATCACCTAATAGCCGCACATTCTGAGTGAGTAATGCCCTTCCCTAATGGGATAATGGCACGCTGGCGAGCGCTCGAAATATTTATAAAGCGGTCCGAATCGCGGCGTGTCAACACGCGAGCCGTTGCGCGTCGGTGGTGTTTGCCATCGCATTTAGAATCGAGGGTGTCGATAACGTCGAGCCTCCTCCATACATACAGTAAATACAAATAGTAAAGCATTAGGCGTTGAAAGTGTAAAGAAAGCATACAGACTTCCCGACCTTCTGATTATCAGTACGTCGCCAAGTGTAAGCTTTAATCGAATTGAAATTCCAAACTCAATTCCCAATCTCGATTGCGTTCAGATGGTTGTTTCTCTTTTAGCATTTTATGTATAATAATATTTTTGGATATTATAGCCGATATCTAAACGAAAGCAGCTCCGAACTTGTGAATAAATCGGTAGCTAACTGTGACGTCTCATCGGAATCCTCGGATGATCTTGTCCGATTTAGGATATGATTTTCTAATCAAGTTATACATATTTTATGATGATAAAATTTACGAAATTCTGACAGATCTACACATTATCCGATTTCATCCGATATGTAGGATTAAATGGGTTTCGATCGGATACGATTAGAGGCCGCTTTATAAAACACTGCGTTTATTGATCTTGGATAAGCAGAGGATTTTTATATATTTTTTCCCCTCGGGAGCAGTTCACCTAATTGTATTGTCACCAGATTCTCAATTCAGCAAATACACTATCACAACTAACCAGAAGTACAATAAAAAATGAAAATTTTAAGTAACCCCCGGCGTAATTAATCATCTATCTAACACCATCTTATTGAGGTTATTCTCATGAATCCAAACACGCTATATCTGTAAATTTATGAAGAATTAAGCATCCCGGAGACTTTTTGATGGTATAGGATCAGCATAAGGTTAGTATGTCATGGGAATGTCACCGAAGTGACAGTACACCCAATTTCAAATCAATTGGATCTGTAAAAGTTAGTAAAACTCTCTTATCATGTAGAAAATGAGTTGATATTGATAGTCATCAAACGCCTAAACTGACCTTCATAAATTATAGCTAAGAAGAACCATTCTAATCACGTCAGCTTTCAAACAAAAAAAAATATCAAAATCGGTTCATTCCTTTAGGAGTTACGATGCCACAGACGGACAGACAAACACATTAAACTTATAACACCCCTCTTTTTTTCGTCGAAGGTTAAAAACAAAAATAAAATGCATGTATTTCCAATCTGAAATACCAGGCTACCATAGCTATGTAGGAGATGTTTAGCAAACTATTAATTTAATATCATAATAATTATATTATTTGGTACATAAATATTTTTTGTAGTAAAATTAAATAGTAGGTGAAATCGTTGGAATCACTGGCCACTTGGTGCTTAGAGTTACTTATTATAGAGATAAGCATTCTCTGTTTGATAATACAAAATCTTTTAAGTTGCGAATTAGATAAATTGAGAATCTGGTAAACTGCTCCTGAGGAATTTTTTCTAGATACTTGCCCAACGCTATTAAATATTTATTTTTTCTATAGCATGAACGATCCCCTATCCAAGAGCATTATTATATTCATGTTAGTTCAAAATTTATTTACTTTTAAGCCATCATTTTATCTCATATATTCAGGTCAGTTTTTTCAGTGAACCAAATAGGTATTGAATTATGATAACTTTAGTAATGCTTTTATTTAAAGATTTTTTGGTAGAGGAGTATCTTGATGTAACTG
This sequence comes from Nymphula nitidulata, assembly GCA_947347705.1. NCBI lineage: Eukaryota > Metazoa > Arthropoda > Insecta > Lepidoptera > Crambidae > Nymphula > Nymphula nitidulata. The sequence continues at coordinate 14,096,702 of OX374634.1, read as the reverse complement.
CTGCGTCGTAATTGTTATCTAAATATCTAATCTGTGATTAGGAGCCCGTTCATGCTACAGCTAAAGTTATCCAATTCCTCTAGGTATGACCAAATAAGTTATAGAATACAATATTTATTTATTATAACAAGAAACAAACTTGGATGAGCTGATTAATTATGTAACTTAAATATAAAGATGTCACTTATTGCATTTTTAGAAAATTTATTAATGTTAAAAATATTGATTTTCAGTTATGATTTCTCTAACCTGTTTTACTATTGTAAAATATGACTGTACTGAAACATCTAGACATTTTAGGTAATATACATAAAATATAGTCTGTTTTTTCAGAGCAACTATTTCTAAAAGAAACAGTTATTAATCAAGATTTATTGGTACAAAGTAAAGTAAGCCCTTTTATTTGTACATTTGTAAACTGTTTATTACGATTTACGTAGTTATTAATAAATATATTTAAAGCATTTACCTTTTTAGTGCTAAAACTATTTAGATTGTATCATTTGTAGAGATAACGTTCTCCCAGATAATCTTTCGAAATAAACATTATTCATTTATATTTTATAATGGAATAAATGCCCTTTAAAGCTACTACTGTTTGCCATTAAGATAATACGCGCTCATTTCATTAGCATTTTATGATATAAATTAAGTTTCCTCGTTAAATAAATACGTTCTATCATTTTGAAGTTGAACAATGTCTTAAATTGTGCTTGTATACAACCACAAAACAAAATGGGCTCATGTTGCCGCATAAAATCGTCATAAAACATTACGGCTTCAAAGGCATATTGGAGTGGTTCAAGAGCCCTAACTGCGAGTTGTATGGCCCTCGACAATGATAAGTAAACACCCACATAATATACTTACCTACCTCGGGATGCCGTGTAAACAAAGACGATTTCGCGTTAAACTCACAACAGCGCAATGGGACATGCCCCGAAATAGGGTAACCATATTAACGCTTTGAAAATTGCGGACGCGCTATTCGGTGTTGTTATGGAGAGAGGGTCGTAGGGGCGGCCCACAAATCATTAGTTTTGTCATTTGTAGTTTCATTATTAACTTAAACAGATTTAAAGTTATAGCAGTTGTGTAGTATTTTATAAAAAACAACTTTTATTTGTATTAACTTCATCAAAGAGATTTACATTTAAATAAACTTATAGGTATGTGAAAATGGCGTGTATCGGCCTGATATGTTTTTTTTTTGTATTTAGGTACATTTTAAGTCGATTTGCACACACGCGTCGATTCTACCTTTTCATTACCCCTTTCTCAGTGGTAGAAGTAAAGCTGTAAGAAGAGATTTCATATAAAAATAAGCAGCCCCTATGTAAAATTTTTCCTCAAATGACTTTTCCGTTGTTCTTTTATTCATTCGTATACATTACTTGTTAAATAAATAAGGTTGTTTGGTATAACTAAATAAGTAAGTATGTATAGTATTACACCATTCCAATAATTATTGTTTGAGGAAATAAGATAACAAAATTAATATTATTGTTACAGAAACTTATTAGCATTAGTTTTTATCGGTTGCATGCAGTGTATTCTAATTTCTGCTACTGGGCAACCATTGAACGCGAAACATTTTTATCTAAAAAATACATATTAGGTGCGAACAATTATTGAAATGAGACCACCAGGCGAAAAGTATTTTATAATATTGTTAGTCTTATATCTTTATTTATTAATGAAGCATAATAAACCTCGCATAAATATTAATCATAATTTTATTTTTCATTTTGTATGAGGCACTCTGTGACAAAACATAGCGTAAAAAACTTTGACCAGAAATTATTTAATTGATTATATTATACCATCAATCCAAGTATCCAACGGATCTATGATCCAATTACTCTCCAATAATTGGATCACGTACCTGAACGGTCTTTATTCGATCAAACAAGTTGTATGACAAATCACCTTTCAATCGTTTGTCATGGACGTGACCATGTCGGGTCAATGACTGCCAGTGCAGACAGACAGATGAAGCTATTTGTAACTGTTACATAATTAATAAACGATGTATTAATTTTGACAGTACGTAATTGTTGAAGAGCCAGGAATTCATTAGACGATAATGTGCTTCAGTACAGTTACGTAATACAGCAACAAAAGATAATAAATGATTACGAATGGGCATGCTATTATAGTGAATAACATGATATGTTTTAGTTTTATGTAGGTCAAACTTTAAAAAGAGAAGCTCAGTCACTAGACTTGATGAAATTTTGATTTCACCGATTTGACTAGAACTTATCTGGACGTAAATTAGTTTTTATGGGAAAATGCCAAATTAGCTTCTATGGCAACCCAATAGTCAGACTGGCTGAGTCTACTATTTAAATTTTTAACCGACTTCAAAAAAAGAAGGAGGTTATTAATTCGTCTGTATGTTTTTTTTTTGTTTGTTGAAATGATACGATATAGAAAACAATATAAGCTCACGGTCACCCATCTAGCTTTGACCTTCAAAAGTTATCACTAAAAATTGTAAAAAAAAGTTTAAACAAAAAATAAAACCGACTCCAAAAAACTGAAAAGGATAAAATAATTAAATTTTAGTAAGTAGGCACTCATCCCCTAGGAACATATTTTTGGAGTTGGTGCTAAGTTGTTTCCAGAAACCATAGATAGTGAAGCACCGACTCCAGAAATTTGTTCCTAGGGGATGAGTGCCTACTTACTAAAATTTAATTATTTTATCCTTTTCAGTTTTTTGGAGTCGAGTTTCTTCTTTTTTTTTTAGTTTTACGTCTTATACTTTTGCGAGCACTACGCATTTGAAACAAAATAAAATTTAGTATTGTCTTACATTTTCGCGAGCACTACACATTTGAAATAAAACCAATTTACCGGATTTAACTCGCGTTTAATTAGATGTTACATTATTATTATACACCCGACGTTTCGATTACTGTATAGCGATCGTGGTCACGGGAAGACTGAAGATGTCAGTTGTCTTTGATAAGTTTTAAGTTCTACCGTCACTTTGTGTTATATTTTGAGCAGTCCGAATTACGCATACGGAGCTCACGGTTCCTCGCCAAAGAACACCGGTTCATTCCTAGTATGTAACGTGAGGCAATTGATATCAAAAAACAGACGAATTTCAATAGAGAAGATGGTTGGAGTGTACCACCAGCTTGGGATCCCATCATGCGAATAATAAAGTCCCAAGCCCGTCCTCACACTGCCCAAAAAACTGACACCGTGAGCTCCGTATGCGTTATTCGGACCGCTCAAAATATAACAAAGTGTCGGTAGTTAATTTAAAACTCATCAAAGACAACTGACATCTTCAGTCTTCCCGTGACTACGATCGCTGTAAAGTAATCGAAACGTCGGGTGTATAATAATAATGTAACATCTAATTAAACGCGAGTTAAATCCAGTAAATTGGTTTTATTTCAAAACAGAATTTACATTATTATTTCATGCCCAACTGCCCAACCAACGTTTACCCGAAATAATAATGCGACATCTAATTAAATGCGAGTTAAAATGGTTTTTATTTCAAATGTTTAGTTTTATGGTCACATACAACTCCAATTATTCCTTTTTTTATATTGTGATGCTGAATAAACTTTTGTTTTGTTCTAAATCATTAATCTTAGATTATTTGTGTTTATTTTTATTTGAATTGGATAATCAAAAGAAAACTATTACACGAAACTAATTATTGACCGTTGTGGCAAAGTAATTGTGCCATCTTAATTTCTTGCAAAAATTTAGGGAGCATTTTTATTACAATTGCATTTTATGAAACCCCGAATAAAAAGAGGGGTGTATTAGTTTGACGTGTCTGTCTGTGTAATGGACCGATTTTAATTCGTTTTTTTTTTGTTTGAAAGCTGACGTGATCCAGATTGTTCTTAGTAGCCTGAGTGCTGACGATTCTATGACAGACTACGCAGAGAAAGTAGACTATTATTCCATTCATTCGACTACCACGATTAAATAGAAATTAGGAAAAATAAATTAGTCTATAGCCCAAAATTCAAATGTATTTCAGAGTTTTTCAGAAACTTTTTGTCAAACCCAAAGTAAGTAGACAAGTTATTTCGTGGAGGGGATATAATTTCATGAGTTTTGAAATTTTCAGAAAAACTAAATTAAATTACAAGTTTTGTTTTTAAATAGACATTGTGAGAATTAAACGTCATTATCATTATTCAATTAGCTAAAAAGACTATTTGTTGGTACCGTGTAAGTAAACTTTGAATATAAGTTATCTATGTGAATTCCTAATCCTAACCATATTCCCTTAGTGGAACACGTTTTGCAAAAGAACAAAGAATCAACTTCCGACATTTTCATCTTGCAGCTTCTTTCACATCTGTTGGTTAAAAACATAAAAACTATTTAAATCAATGATTCGTAAATTCTGCATTACAATTTTAATTTAAACATATGAGCGTGAAAAGATTTAATTGTAGTTGAACAGTGTAAGAAAACAACGAAAATCGAAATGGGCGAGTATTGTTTTTAGTTTTATTTAGTAATTAATCGCCACTATTCTTCTTATGGAGCGCCAAAACAAATCGACTTAAGACGATTTAAATCTTTGCGCAACACAGCCATAAAACTTAGGAATCATTGGCTTTGATTGCGCTCTGTCAATAAAGCAATAAGAAACAGTGCGTTGTGTTTTGATTTCGACGTTGGGTGAGCTCGTTATAAGACGAGGAATGTTTTAAACATTGTTTCTCGTTAGAGTCAGTTGCGCGGCTCGCCTCCAATTTGTACGTTTTTTCGGTGCTTGACGATCACAGCGCCGCTCCGCGGGATCCACTGCGGGCGGCTCGAGAAACACTGCTTTGTGAGCGAAACTTCGCTATTCCCTTTCATGGAATCGCTTATTGTGCGCCGCACTTATTGCTCCGCTCTTTGTACCTCAAATGTTGTTCAAGAATACAATTGCGATCATTGGAGGCTTTTCAATCATATCTTTAGTGTTCGATACTCTTTTAACGAGCCATTTGTAAATGGTTACACAAGATTATAAGTCTTTAATGCAAAAATCATTGGTTTTGATTAATTTGCATATAATCTACGATGTCTGTCAGCATGGATGCGATCTTGAGTTGACAAGATTAAACAGACTCAATTAATCTTTAGGGTATTCCGTTATTACCAATCTCGCAGCAGTATCTGTTAGCGGTCGTATAACAACATCTCTATTAAATAAAATCACAGTTATTTTTTAGAGTTGAGAGCGGTTTAATTGAACATCACACCGACCGAGGCATGGCCAGGCCCCTCACGCCGCCACACCGCCAGCCGCCCCGCTCGCGTTCGCTCCACAAATGTTTTCTTTTTGCTTCTTTCTCATCATTCGTCCGATTCCTTTTTGAATTTTTTCCTTTGTCCCTTTTGTTGGAGCTTTTATATCCTTCTGTTTTCCGGGTGGATTAATTTTAATTTCGATTCAAGACTTCAATTTCAAAATGCTTTTTCAACTTCGGTATGAGTTTATTGTTGAGGCGTTTGTTTCCGTCCGTGGGTAGTCAATAGATGGATTATTTATCAGAGGGGTCGCGGGATCAGGCGGTCGCCCACTGGCAATTTGTAGTCCGCCTGAGGCCGCCTGTCGCCGACGACTCCACTCGCAAGACGTTCTAAGACTAAACGTTATGCTAATGTAATGGGCTCCATTTGATCACAGCCCACGGCCAATTTCAAATTTTCAATGAGACGTTTGTGGCAGCAACTTTATTAGGTGATTTGTTTAGCGGCTCAATTGGTCCAAACAATTTGAGATTTGTGATACTGTATTCTTTTAAATAATTTAAATATCTAACTAGCTAAATGCTTACCACAAAATGAAATTTCTAACCCAAGCTTTACGATTACCCATAGGTGAGTCACAAATATGTAGATAATTTTTTCTTCATCGTTATCACCTGCCCATTCCGTAATGGACATTTCCAGTAAACCGTCTATTATTTATTAGAAACCTTTGTTTGCAAAGTCAAATTCTTCAAGAATTGATGTTCATTTTTGGATCGAAGTTGTTTCGGTGCCACAGTCGGGCGGTAAACTTTGACGGCAGCTTCCCTCAGTAAATATTTGTAGGCGCTAATTCACTCTGTAGGCATTGAAAGGTTTTTGTTGTCAGAAGTGATTCGTCGTTAAACAGTTTGATAGCCGCGATCTGCGTTCGTGACGAGCGTCCGTCGACAAATCATGTTTGTGTTTGAACGTTTATGCAACGAGCGAGTCGACATGTTTAACACTCAATTCACGTCTGTTTTTCAAGCAGGTTATGTCTTTTCGCTTGGTAAAACCGGTATAATAGAGGCAGGGCGTCGGCGTCGCATGTGTGGAGTCGACTGTGTGCTGGTAGCCGGCTCGTAAATCACTGCGGCCCGCGGTAATGCGTAGATAAGAGCTCTCTCATTTGTTTTCCCATTTCCCCAGAGAAATTTCTTAGCGACATTACCTCTCGGTGTGAACGTTGTGACATAACGATCAATTACACCGACTTGATTACTAAACTTAATAATGAACACAGAACACTGTTTAATTGTCGACATGAATGATTAAACTGGCCGTTCTTGTAAGTTGAAATCACTTTCATTGTAACCAGAACTAATTGAAAATAATCTCGAGTTCCTGAAATTCCGTCGTATACTGTGTAGTGGGCTGATAAAGGACGTATGGTTAATTTAGATGCCGAAGAGATAATTCGTTTCAAACATAAATTTTTGGTTTGTATAATTTTAATAATGATCCCTAGCTACCTAGCCTATTAGACAAGATAGTAAAATAGATACCTACACAAGGCAACACAAACTCTTCGAGCGCGAACGATAGTCGTACTTGTAAAGCAAACACAAAGATAAATAGCTAGGTACCTACTAGATACTTGTACCGAGCAATTTATTTGATCTCGCTCGTGTTTCGCATGATCTAAAAGCCATTAAGCATTCTCTGTTTGTTATTCCTTTCCAATGATGTATTATTTACACTAGATATAAATTGGTTTCCGAAACACGTATCTATCCTCCCTCATAAATAATTAAACAAATAATCCATGCAATTACAATTGGCCAAGCGGAGCCGACATTGCTCCGCACGCCATCTCGCTTGATTAAAAGCAATTATAGTGTTCACGCGATTATGCCGCGATTCACGGATAACCCTACCATTTGCAGAGAGACGCCTCTTTTATTACCGTGCTATGAATTGCCATGCAGTTTTGCCGTTTCCGTGTTCGAAAGCTTAATGACGACGGGTGTGGATGAGTTTAATCGAGACGCGGCGAAATGGTTTCTATTCTGAAGCAAGTGGCTGCAAAGAAAATTATTATTATTTTTCATCTTCCAATTAGTAAATCGAATTGACGGTCAACAAAGGGATTTAAAAGTGTGCCATTTTGGTGGTGATTCTCCGGGTGATGAAAATCAAAACAGCATTGAAGTTGAAGTGAAAGGGATTTGTATTAGATTGTTATCAACAGTAAACAATTAGCATAAGTTTTCTTAAATACATAATCCTAATTGAATAAAGTAGAAAAATCTGTCAATTTACAGAGTGTGATACCTGACTTCGAGAAGATCTATAAAAGTCTAGGTAAACAAACGGTGACATAAACTTCAAATTTTACTATCTCAACTTAGACCATAATAGTCTAAACTATAGTATGGCTTTCAGTAGTTTTTTGTTCATCAAAACTGTGAGCAGGTTATAGGGGCTTAAATTGAGAACACTAGTAAGCTCAAGTTGAGTCGTTCGTCCTAACCTTGTCATCGATGAGACAGACCTTGTTATTTGTAATTCAAGCGAGTCCATTACGACGTGATTTGCGTTATTCATGATTTGGAAACCAAAAATACAACTTCCATCTTTACAAAAAAAGAGCATTAATGTTATTTTTGTCGATAAATTTTGAAGATCTCTAAATTCGTGTTTAAATTGAAGTTATATCGCATGTGGCGATCGGCGCGACCAGGGTATTATGAGCGCGCAGGAGCGCGGCGGGCGCGAAGGTCGAAGGAACCAGTTTGGCGAGACGCTGCAAGGTGCCGCAGGCCAGGTTAAGTGCACTGTATTAGCATCATCGCCCGCCCTTTCATGTCTGCTTATCTCGGCCTAGGCAATTCAAATGAGCCTATTGAATTGTGCCCGCTTTGTTCCTGCACAAGCTAAAACACACCATTACGACTACGCAAAGTTGTGAGTAAGTATTTATTTCATTGCCGCATACAAACTACCTAGAAAGGAAAGTTTCTGTGCCTCTTTGTCATATTAGTTTAGTATCTCGAAATTTTTTCTTCAGAGATTTACAGGCTGTGTATGTACTATCTGTGATTAGTGTTGATACACCAGGCACGATTCCAAAATGAGACATTTTGTAGTTGGTTTTAAACTAATTCATAATTGGAGATTTCCTTATTAATACCTACTTAAGATTTTTTTTTATTTTAAACACTACTAAGGGAAACGGAGTTAAAAGCACCTTCTAAAACTACAAAAAATGATGTCTTTAAGATACCAGTCATATTATTAATATCTAATAAAATCTAACCTACGTAGTACAAACTTTGATTTGTGCTATACTATAACAAACTAAACTAGGTAGTTACATATTATAAATAATACTGAAAAAGTATGTATGCATATATTATTATTCGATTATTTATCTTGAGTCTTGAATTGTTTGTTATTGAAACTACCTACGAAGTACCCCTTTAGATAATATATTAAAATATAAAATTAATTACTATGTTCATTATTTTAATCTTAGGTAGGTACATCATTAATATTAAAATTAATATCACATATTACATCAATTAATTTTTAACTTTATACTAATGAGAAGGACTATTAAAACTTTAAAGTCATTATAACATCATTTATTTTGTTTACCTACGTGTTGTTTTAATTGATAAATTAATTGAGGTCTGCTATATGACACAATATGATTCAACTATTGCCCAATGTTGGTTTTAATTTGATTTAGTCTTAGAATAACAACAATCCTAAGGATTTAGTAAGGTTTGTTTTGTACAGTCGACAACACATGAAGCGTAACAGTTTGACCCTGAGACCGCGCTTACTGCGTTCTTAATAGAGGTGGCTTTCGTAGTGCAACTGATACACTTGACGAACTGTCGTGTGTACACAATATTTCTGTAACGTGTTCAAACCTAATTAATCGTTAAAAGTCTCTTGGCAGTCCGGGCGGTTATATCTCCTTTAGAATAGAATATAATAATGAGTTGATGGTACTTCATGATTAAAGTAGGTCAGTTCTTATTGTAATTAAAAGCAATGATGCGAGTTGATCCGATGTTCGTAATATCGTAATTATATTTTTTAAATGGCAGGCGAAATCACCTGACTGGTAGGTAATTGCTCTTTTGACTGTTAATTTACTTATTCTTCTAGTGTGCTTAGGGTTACCATCCGTCCGGATTCGTCCGGACATGTCCGGATTTTTATATTGTCCGGATTTTTTGAATTAGATGGAATATGAGTAAAACTACATATTAAGTTATATCAAATTAGTGAAATAATCTTTATTAACTTCTTCGGTGATGTTTGCATTTTGTAACTAAAATGTCCGGACATTTATCGAAATGCCCGGCTTTATGTCAGGACTTTTCAAATTTTTAAATGGTGACACCTAAGCGTGCTTACATTTATTGAATATTTATAATATAATATTAATACACTTACACCTATTACCTAGCCCAAATTAAGCATCTTTAATAGCTTGTGTTAAGGATACTAGATAACGGAGAAATAAAGATAATAATATGTATACATACAAGGTGTATCAGAACAGAATTACCCAAAAAAAGACATTCTTAATCGAAAACTCAAAATGAAAATGTCACTACTCTAGTAATTTTAGGTTCATAGGTTGTATGTACTCTAGTAATTTTAGGTTGTATGACATTCACAATCTCAACCGATTACTAGAGTAATGAATGACATATTTATTTTGAGTTTGCGATAAAGGATTTCTTTTTTTCGGGTAATTCTGATACACCTTGTATAAATATTAGAAATATACTAAATAAACATATAAACATTAATGACTCGTGAATAAATGTTCGTACTCATCATACTAACATCTGTTCCTACTGTATAGCAAGATTAGCTAGGGATACGATCCACTGGGCCAGCCGGTCGACCTAAAATTATGTTACACCTCGAAAATCATAAAGTTTTTAATGATTTCATTGAATTGAATAACACCTGAAATACCCGAAAATAATACGCGATTCTCTTTGTTTAATTTAGTGGGACAACCGACAAAATCTGGAGGCGCGAGGGTAGCTACGGTTTCCATAACAACACGCGCCTGGTGGTTGCCCCCCGCCCGCGAGTATCGATCGCAGCGTCCCCTCCGCACCCCTCGCCACTCCAAATCAAATTACACAGGAGCGACGCGAGGTGGCGCCGCTAGCTCACAGGCCAAACTCCCGCCATCGCGCCCTCACCGGCTAGGCTCAATCAACTTTGTATTGGCGTAATAGTATTTTAATTCTATTGGCGCGCTTTTGATTGTGAACTGTATAGCTTGTTTTCGAATCGGCACGGAACTACGGACCCCATGGTCAATTTGACACGTTTGTTTTACAGCGAGTATGGCTAAGTCAGATGAACAAATCTACTTATTGTTGAATTGAAAAATTACACGCGAAGAATTTTATTGTTTGTACTTTTTTTTATTAATCAAGTACTTGTTACGTAGGGTTCGTAAAATCGGTTGAGTCGTATGATGTAGAGTCTGTTGTAAACACGTATATTCCGCAATTTTTCGTAGTTTCCAAGTCATTACTAATTTCAAGTCAAGAATTTTCCAACCAACGAACCAACGAATTTTTTTTTTGCATATTTCATATAAAATATCCATTTTCCTAGCAGTAATGTTAGTTAAAAAAAAATATCTAAATAAATAATTTAATACGCTTTCCCCGGGTACAAAACAAAAGAGAATAAAGAGGTTGTCAAATTGTCATAGACTTTAAAAATATTGACTTTTGAATCGATTCTTCTATGTTTTACAAATTATTGGCTTAAAATAATAATGCCGGTGCTGTACTGTAATGATAGTTTTATTAACGTCGAAGTGAAGCCAATTATCAATTCATTTAGAGGCGTATAAGAAAAAGTTTACGCACTCACAATCACAAAGATACAAATAATATTGTTAGTTGAATGAGATTTCCCCTAAGGACTGTTACTCGAAATGATTTAATAGTGACTTTAGAGTGGTATATTATGATGTGTACGAAACTGAGCCACTTTGCCTCAGTTTTTTTTATTATTCAATACAGTCAAAGAAATTCCCTTTAAAGTAATACTTATTTCGTTTTTAAAACTTATTTATGTTAGCTAATCCGTAAAACGATAAAAACCAAAAGTCGAATAACCGCATGTGTAAATAAGATTCTATTTGAAACTCCTCGACTTCTCTAGTGCGTACTGCCAACAAATTAAAGATCTTATTCCGTTCGTTGTACGAACAATTAAATCAAGTTGTTGATAAAAGGTATGCTGATTGATTTGTAATATGGGCCATGCGTGTGACAGAATTAAAGCAAACAAAAATGTTCTTATCGGCTTTTTTTATAGCTATCGACAGTAAAATCGATTATGGTATCGAATCGCTCCTACGGGCAGAGGACCGCCAAGCAGTCGGTGGATATTTTAATGAGGGAATGCCGTGATGCCGAGTGGAGTAAACCAGCGGGACATTTGTCTCCCTCCGAATAATGGAAAATGCGGTGAAAGGATATTTATCAAAACTGCCGGAGCTTCTTGTTAGCTTATTTTATTCGCAATTTCCCTTGGGTAGCGATAAAATTTGTAGACCACTAAAATATGATGTCACAAGTATTTATTTTGTTATTTGTATTGACATAACTATACTTGTATGATGATTGATGAAGTTATTTATGTTGTTATGTATAGTAGACTTAATTATGTCGCGTGATAAGTTCCAAATGGTCGCTGCCTTTATATTATCCGCGATACGGCATTTGTTGTTAAATTTGCTCTTTTCTTGTCGCGTGATTGTGATGAGCTTGTTTTTGGGTCGACGCCAATAACGTTAGAGTCACGACGACCGTTCCCAGGGAAACGTTTTTATTGAAACCGATGTGACTCATTTCAGCTTCATTTATCACATTATATGATACGTTTGTCAAGCCAAACTCTTTCTCTTTCTTATTTATGTACTACCAGTCTATAATGTTTGATAAATAATATCCAAATTCCTAACCGCACAACTTGGAATAACTTTTTAAATTGCTCATGCAGTATACTAAATCAGAATTGTAAATGACGTTGGATTTCCGCCAATGTTACTTTGTTTCCAACTATCCGAGTATTCATAACTGCCTACCTAATCGAAATGCGGCTTTGTTATCATGGCAGCGCTAACGACTGCCGAGCCGTTCGTGGGCTCTGCGACGAGCTACTATTAAAGTAAACAATTAGGTCGAAGCCAGCTCGCCGCAGAGCCGATCTGGAGCACGTGTAAGTGTCGAGAATTGGAGATCCAGTGAGGCGTTATCGAATGACCTCACATCACAGGGCCGCGGCGCGGATCGGCCGGTCCGCGGCTAACACGGACGTGTAGGTATTAACATGACTAGAGGGCTCTATATTAAACACCTACGAAGCTACGCACGTCCAAAGCCACTTCGTGTAGACACAAATTGCTTTTGTTCACAATCGGACGTGCGTTGATGGGGCTTCGGAATTATTTCCGTGGCCGCCGACTTACCACGAGCTCTCTGTGATACTTAATTAGCTCCTTAAAACTTTTACCTTTTCTAATGGCATGGCTTTATGCTAAGTTGAAGATCGTTAAAGACATGCCTTTGAAAACGAACTTTACCGTTAGAAATCTTGTTTGAAGAGTACCTTTTGTTCGATTCAAAATGGTTACAGCGTTGTCTTTCCAATTCTTAAAGAAAACAATTTTTATGACGATGAATGATGGACTTCTTATATTCAAAATCGGAATCTTAGCAAAACACTCATTTATGGATGTTCGCTAAAGCTAAAATATTCGATGGAAAACACAATCATTATTGCCCTCCACAATCTTTTATTAGCTGCTGTAAACGTAGAATAGAGTGATAAAAGTGACGAGGATCTTTTGTAATGCAACCTATCTAATCTTATTGAAATAGACTAAGGCAAGGTTAAACACACATAGCGAGTTTTCTTGTATTTTATGCTGGATTTGAATGTTTTATGCAAAAGTTAATCAATCTATCATCTATCTCGCCACCATCGCCATCGCATTTGCTAGCCGAGTAAAGGTACTAGGCAAGCATAAAACGAAGAGAGCGATTTTGCTTAATAATAACGTTTAATGCTTTAGAATTAGATGGTTTAGAACTTTTGACAATCTTGCATAAAAATCAAAAGGTGATGAATAAACGGGAAACTATTATACTAAGTCACTGACGCAAGAATAAACTAAAAGTAGTGTTTTGACCGAAATTATGTCTAAATTTCACTCAGCGGACTTAAGCTAAAGAGATAAGACCGGACCTGAGTAAAGCAGGCATAATTGGTTGGTCAGGACTCAGGTGTGAAATATCGAAGCACCTTGTGCAGGACATCGAGCTTCCGTGTGGCTGTTTTGATCACTGTTTCAATTTAGTCCTTTGATTCAGATCACAGCATATCTACATACCGAGCAAGTTGATGGAGCCCTGAGCCAAAAGAGTACTGCCCTGAAGAGAGAAAGGTTTTCTTAGCATTGAACTCAACGAGGTTGTTAGATTCCCATTCAGATCTAAGGTTCAACACCCTATTAAGCACGCTATCACTTTCATGATAATTAATATATTACAGTTACAATTCTTTTTGGGATATACAATATGTTTGATATGATATAAGAAGGGTGCACCTTCCCATGTTAGCAGTCATATCAAACAATAATAATAGGTGTAATCAAAAGTTTTTAATTGTAAAATAATTTTCCAATCCCCTCATACAAATAGTTCGGCCAGTAAAACAAAATGTATGGGAAATTTTAAAATAAATTTTACAATTTTGGGCTTTTAATAACACCTTATTAGTAATTTATATTATGACTATGTCAACAAGGTAAAACCCTGTAATGCCCTGTATACCAAGTATTTTGTCTGTAATGAATACCTAAATGGGTTCTTGATAGAAAATATCCGGAATTTAGGTAACTATGATTTTGAAAACCGGGTTATTAGCAGATCCACTGATTGAAATTGCAGGAGCTGTGATATTCGTAGACAAAACATGTGAAAATGCCTCCCATTTCCAAGATACACTTTCTGTACTTTCACTATGAAACACATTTCATTGTATTGCATCATCGCATTGTATCACAGCCGAAGTAGGAACAGTGTCACTGACTGTCACCTTTTTTATCGCTGAGGGAAAGCTCGACCAGTCAGACTCATAAGCAAAACAGACTGTCACCCCGCAAGAGAAATGACCAACTAATAATAATAATAATAATAATTACTTAATTCGAACATTACACGCTAATGGAGCCTCCTTTTTTATTTGTATTTATTGGGCGAGGAATTTATTAGCAAATTCCACTAAGTAAGTGATTAAGTATCTTGTAAAAGCACATTATAGGTCTATACAAATTTTATTTCACAAAAAAGAAGGTCTAATCAACGCACGTATTCATCAGTTTACAGAATGAATTGTAAAATTGTGTTTAATACGAACGTGCGCGTAATGGCCCAAAATTTGGATAAAACATGACGACTTTTCTTTCACAAATACCGTAATTTCATATTGTCACGTAAACAAAGAAATTACTAATTTAAAAGTTTGTGTTTCCTAACTGCTCGTAAGTAGGTCAAAACATTACTGACATATGAATAACTAAGTAGGTACACGTTTCGGAACATAAAGCAATTAGTGAGCTGGGAAGACAAATAATTATTATTTACTTACTTAGCTTTTCCATCACATAATTATGTAGGTCCACTTGAGGTTGCTGCAACAAGCATGATTGAAAACTAGTTTTTTTATATGTATATTTTACTTTTAAGTGATTTAAATTTGATAAGTAACCACAAACGTGACCTGCTCACAGGGCTGGCTAGGGGACAAAAAGGCTAAAGGAATACTAAAAGATATGCAATTTTTATTACTTAATGCTTAGTTAGACTATTAGTTGTTCTGTGAGTATGGTACGGTCGACCACAGAAGTAGCTGAACACTTTAGTACCATGTCACAACGACTCTATCGTCAATATAGTACGGCAGCAACTATAAAGTACGTGCACAAGATCGGTGTGACATGGTACTTAAGTGTTTAGCTACTGCTCTCTCTCTCTTCTTTTACGAACGGAGTGTGCACGGTCTCAAGTTCCAACTGTTACGCTTGCTTGATGTGACTGTACGTTCTGATTTTGTTATAAACAGTTGCTACTATAATTAAAAAGACCAACAGCAGTATCGGTCACTACGCGTGAGTTTGTTTTGTAATTTGTAGAGTAGGGGGTATAATTCATATCTATTTGTATACATATATTTTTTTGTGCCATAATGCCATAAGTCTTACACTCTGCCTAAAAGATTATTTATACGGACAGGCAGATAAACCTCCTTGATAAAATTCCTTGTTTTGCCGCGAACCCCTAATTATGAATAGAACTTTTCTGTGTATCGGCATAAAATTATAAAGACATTTTCGAAACAATGAATCAATGTTTACAATACAAGCTTAGATCGGTAAAAAAAATTGTATTTTTAAATTTTGTTGTATACTTACTACTATTAGGCATTGAAACAGGCAAAAAGACAAATCTAAATGGGATATGAATATCCTACGATTATTCAGAGTCTAAATCGGTGCTCACCCTCGTAGGGAGCATAAAGAATCTAACACAAGATCGTATTTCATTTCACACAAAACGGATTCTGCCTCTAAGGCAAAAAATATTTATGTTGTATCATAAGAAAGATCAAAAGTGCTCGGATACCGTAGGGTCGTTATAATGAAGAATAAAGTAAGTTACTCTTGAAGATAGATAATATTCACTTTAGTTTTGTATTTAGATTTGTGGACTTTAACAATAGATATTGCTTTAAATATGGAACAATGAAAATATACAAAGAATAATAATTGACAACTTGATTGAGTGGTAACTGGTAAGTAAAGTAGGTTCTCTCGGTGGGTCGTACCTAGTGGTTTAGATAACGAAAACAAAACAAATTTCGTCTTGGTTGATCCTGGATCAATCGGTCAATCGAAAATTGCAATCTCGAGCTCCTCCGTGTTTCGGAAGGCATGCTAACCCGTTGGTCCTGGTTACTACTGCATGAGCCGCTTTCACCCACCGACCTGCAAAGCCAGCGCGGTGTGTTGTGTTATGATGACTCAAAGCTCCTCATGCGTATCTCCCACGTAGCCCCAACATTAACACATACCTAAATAGACTGTTGACGATCATGATGAGTTTCCCCAAAACTAAATTTAAGATCAGTAAGTACTTCTCCTTTTCATTACAAGAAAGTGATGGTCTTTATTCTTAGAAACCTGCTCAATATGATTAAAATGTTGATATTTATTTAATTATTAAGATAATAACATAATTAGCATTCTAAAAACATAGATTAAAACATTCTATGTTTTTAGAAGTGCATTTATTTAAGGGCGGAATGTTTTCAATAGAAAAACGTGTAATGATATCTATCAGTCTAATAATAAAAACGATAGAATTAATACTGGACTTTAAAGTTTTAGAGAAATTATTAACTTCGTTAGCAAAAAGCCCTTTATTTAAATGGGCTCAATCAAACATAAGTTCTTTAAATCATCATAATTTGACTATGATGATGACTAAGCGAAAAAATAAACGAACCTTTTTACTTCGATTCTTACTACAGTCGTTTGCTTATCTTAACATTTACAGCAAAGTCAGCATAGGTATTATTTTGGAATTTATCCTCATAAAACCTTTTTTGTATTCAGTCCCACTTGAATTTTTCATGTGTTAGCCCCTTAGCCCTGTTAGCCAAAGATATATACCTAACGTTAGTTTAACTTACCGAATATCAAACTCGGAGGATCCAAGGAATCAATTTAACACCCTTTTTGAGGGTAGTGGTATAAAGTCTCGCGATAATAGGTGCGGGTGGGAAATCCTACATCAGGGTGATCCACGAGGGATTTTTAGAGTTCCACTTTGTGCCATCCATAACACCGATCTAACGCCACTACGGATATATTGTTATGTTGTATGAATACCAAATTCATAAATAAAATCATAACAAACGGGAAGTCCCGTTCCCGTACGTTCCCGTGCATATTGTCGGGAATCCTTGAGATTTTCGTGTCTGCTTTTTGTCATTCTGGCAGTTTGCTAGAGAGCGCGCTCTAGAGTCGTTGCAATTTGATTATTGATTTGGCATGTCACGGACAGACCTCTTTACTGTAAATTTATTTAGACATAACGTAAACAGTCCAATTATGGCGCGATAGCCTAACGCCTATACGGAGATATTTTTTTAACAAAACACAAAAATAAAAGTAGGTATAAGGTTGTTTTGATTTCGTGTATTATACTGGTTTGGTACTCCAAATCCAAACAAATAAACACGAAAATAAAAATAGGTGTAGGTAAATCTAAGGTATTTTATTTTCGTGTTTAGTTGTTCACTAAATCAAAATACCGTAATAGGCGTTGATTTGCGTTGTTATAGCTCTTAACTTCCTCTCATCATTTCTGCTTTAGGTACTTACGTCTTCTGTCATTTAATTATGTATTTTACTATCACATAGTACCTACTATCACGTCATACTCCTCAAAGTCGTGTCTTTGCTTGTCCCGTAATTTTGTACCTAATCTAAGAGATAAAATTTTAAATCTCCTTGGGATTAGCACTCCTTAAATTCATCTTGCACATAAACAAAATCTTTTATTTATTCCCGAACAAGCAAACGAAAACAGCAACTTTCACCATGGTCGATCCCGGGATGGGTCAATCAAAATATTATATTTCGAGCTCTTCCTTTTGTTTATACAAGTAGATGACAAAAAAGCTGACGCAACATGGTTGTAAGCGGTTGCCGTCGCCTATAAACACCTGCAATAACAAGGAAAAATCACTTGATATTGCAGGTGCATTGTCATCCTGAGGCCTAAGATGAAATGCCGTCCATGCCCAGTAATTACATTGGCTACCTTTCCCTTCAATGAATCCGAATAATCGCTGTGTTTCGGATGCACTGCTTCACGGCTGAATTAAGAAAGGTGGTGGTACCTACCCAGACGACCCTACATACGGGCTTACCATCTAGTAGAAATGCGCTGGTTCAGAAGGCACGCTAAACCGTTGGTCCCAGTTGTTATTGCAGCCGCTTTAACCCACCAACCCGCATTGGGCCAGCATGGTGGTTTTATGGCCCAAGCTCCTCATGTATTTTTCCCATGTAGGAATGTCCGTGCCCTGCAGCAGGGGGCGTAAATAGGCTGGTAATGATGATACCTGAACATGGGGAGCTGAGGGGCCCTGGTCTCCCTGGCTACGTCATGGATTCCAGGTGACTCATTACAGTGCAGTAGTACAGCCAGACAGGGATCACAATAAGTGTTCCATTGATTCCTGTGGTTAACCGCACAATCTGTACGTCTATGAAGTTAATAGTTGGCTTTAAAGAGTAAATGCTTAGTGAAGTAAGGTTTTGTAGGCTGCATAGAATCTCAACAACAAGACTGGCCTGTTAGCATAACATGCCATTGTGTCTAAAGCATTGTCTTCTTCTTACTCACTCTACTACGATCGAATAAAGAATGGAGATAAAACTATTTACATCTCCCTCACATGGTGTTGCATACCTAGCATAGGATGTTGAAGCTGATATAGCTCAATAAGATCGTAGGCTTATATCATCACGCCAAGATATTTTCCAGCATTCTAAATATTCGTGTTAATCCGTCAACCGGCGTTATCCCTCCGGGCGACTATGACAATTGAAAAATCAATTGTGTCCGAAATCTGATGCTTGACGGGTGAAAGATGACTATAAAGTTTATTTGGAATGGAATAGGAAATTAGTAATTAATAATAATAATAATAATCTTAAACAGACATCTATATAATATAATAGCCCACGGCATCATTAAGAGCTGGTGTTATATATGTTACGAACTAGGTAGCGTAAGAATATTTAGAGATAATAAAATAAATATAAATATTAGAAGTATACTAAATAATCATACAAACATCATTAATTGGTGAACAAATCTAAATTCGTACACAATCATATCATACAAAATTACAAACATCTGCCCCTAGTGGCTATCGCCCTAGTGAGCATTTATTTATTGATTGAGAAATTATATACTACAACCCTAGAATACCCACCCTGGAATAGTCAAGAAATAACATAATTTAACATATTTTTACAAAATTATTATCTATGCATGATTCATTTCATAAATAACTATAGGTATTCTAAATAATTGCTTTTGCCGTATGTCGTGACGTCATTGATTTTCTAAATATTTTCTGAACATCCGACGCCATCGCCAGTGGCTTTAACACTGTGCCACTTTTAAAGCAATATGATCATTATCGACAGCGGTGGTTGGTTAAAATATAATGCTAAAAGATGGGTAGTAAAAATAAAAAAGAATATGATTTGCAATGAAATCTATGAACTTATGAAGCAGAAAAAAAAATCATGTACCAGTCGCCTGTCATTAATGGTCGCTCCTGGTCGATCGGTGGTCGAGTCATGGTCGGTCCTGGGATGGTTCAGTCAAAATTTATATTCTCGAGCTCCTCCGTGCTTCGGAAGGCACGGTAAGCAGTAACAACCGAGACCAACCGCAACCGCTTTAACCCACCAACCCGCATGGGGCCACCGTGGTGGTGTTATGGCTCAAGCTCCTCATGTGTTTTTCCCATGTAGGAAGGCCTGAGCCCAGCAGTGGGACTTATACTTAGGCTGGTACTGTACTGTTACATAAGAATATTATGTCGCGTCATAACATAAGTTACATACATTAAATTCGCAAACCGGCTGTTTGTCATTTAAACGCGTATAAGAAGTCTCGGTCTCTTTTCGTCTTTGAGTCACAATTCACAAAGCGAGAAAAAAAATTGGTCCATTTGTTTGGTCGGGGGAATTCGACCACTTTAAGAAAAATAAATGTATTGAGTGCTAGAACAGTCTCTATATCTTCCGATTCAAAAGATTTTTCAAAAACTGACCAGCAACAACAATAAAAAATAATATTGTATTTACTAACACATCTGAAGAAATCTTTCTGTGACATCTACAATGTTTAACTGTACTTACTAATTTTTAAAAGTGTTCCTGACAAAAATGATTGTAAACTTTCCGATACTTTGCTACGCTACCTGTACCCTGTACTATGTTTTCTATAACTGGCTGTTAGCAAGCTTCCCAAACCCACTTGCGACTGGGACTTGTTGGGACTTCCCAATTGCGAGACGACCGACGATACCGTGACTGTCGGCGTCGACCGACCGATATCGATAGGTGTGCAAGTAGTTTTATTCCTGGGGGAGCGAGTGGAGGGTCGGGGTGTATTGTCCAAATCGCCCGGCCCGTTAATAATTCGTCACACGCCTCGGTACATCTTACAGATATTTTTCGTGCGGAACAATTTCATTACCCAACATGTTATTTTACTCAATACAAGCAATGCTAAATGTGAGCAGATTGCAAATGCAAACACCAAGCACTATATCGCTCTCTATTTAACGAATTTAAACGTATTTTTTTTACTTGTACATCTTTAACAACATGTTCTAAATTTGTAATAGGCATTATGTCTCTTAGTTCATTGAAATGTTTATCCCACGCGTGAGTTTTAGGTATTTCTAGTAATATATTAAGGTATATGAATACGAATCGCGATTCATAAATATTAATGAGGTGTAGACTTAACAGATTAAAATATAAATTTTTATGCATCAAATTATCATACATTAAATCATGACTTGCGAAGCGATTTAAAGTTAAACGACTCCGAGTGGACCAAATTTATAATAATAAATAACGAAGACAAAGACATTAAAGTCCAAAGAAGTTTCAACGTTCGCGGGAACAAAAGAATGGATGACAGAGAACAGCCACTTATAATTCGTGGGAGGCGACAGCTGGCAACTATTGCTGGGGTTTATCTGGTGTAAATTTATGCAACAATCTCATCGGGATCGCTATAGCCAGCTATACGCGAAACTGACATCGCGTCATCAATCACTTGGAGCGAGTGGGTCCATGGAGTTGGAGCGCCCGCTGCACTTGTGGTTATCGACTACAAATTGCTGTCGCTCCGATGATTAACAACGTGTGCCTCGGCCAAATCGACTGCCAAACAAAAATACAGCTGAATGCGTCCACCCGAATCTAAATAGAGAATCAAGTTGAACAAACAATCACGCGTTCCACGTACCACACCGCTGAAATATAATACCCGTAGTCGGCCTAACAATAGTTGAAGGTATTTCAAAACAGAAGGTGATATTGTGTTGTACAAGTAGCTAGTAGATTTCAATAGTGGAGTAATTTCAAGTGTGGTCGATATTTTGTAGTGCAGACACCGCAGACAGGTTTATTGAGTTTGAGGTAAAGAATATAGGTAGGTACTAGTATCGTGAGCCCATGTCGATTAAAGCTTCCGGTATCTCTTACGGTCCATTGTGTCCATTGTTCGGTGGCTTGTGTGAAGCGAAGCAAGGTTACGTCCGGTGTGTAAAGTTCTCGGAATGTCAGCTGTTATTCGGAGCTCCTCGCACCGTCTTACATTACAATGTCAACAGATATATTATTATGTATTAGATGTTTTGTATCCAGATACAGATAGCCTTCTTTCGAATATGTTTTTCAAGATAAGTACCTACTTAATATTTGTAGTAAGTTAACACCGCGATGATAAATCACCACTTACATAACGTTATTATATTCTTAATAGCTACCTATACAGTAATAATTTAATAACATTGCTCAATTGATAATTGAATATGAAAATAATAAGCTTATCAGTTAACAGATAAGCACACGCCCTCCCTGACTGAACGCTCGAATCGTATTTTCCTCTACGAATGTTTTATGAAAATATTTTTCATTCGTCTAGACATTTCTAAGAACTCTGGTTTGGAAATTAACTAAAGAATATTATTTTTTTGCTCGTGCTCAGCAAGTCTTATAACTCAAACAACAAAGAGCCAACCGGCGAGATCTGACAAAGGAATATGAGAAATATCTGCGCCTCTACAATCCGGATCACATCGGTGCTCGGTTTATATTGAAAATATTTCCATCCCCTTGGAGGTTCGGATGCTTCAATAAAGGAAATAAGGAAAAGATTCTTTGAGTATAATTTAAAACATGAGTTTTACCCACGTTTGAAATAAAATAAGCCCTGATAAACGGTTCATTGTTTAAGTCCCATCAACGTTATAATCTCAATCTTATCTATAGTTCGGCAGTAAGTCAGTGTGAAGCGTGGGGCCCATTCATAATGTAAGTCGCAGATGCTCTGTTTAAATTTCTTCCGCGCTGGAGGTCTCTTTGTCATTTGTAATACAAAGCCGTCTTCAGAAGGACATTCATTTGAGACCTTACAGACAATCCACGGGGGCTTTCTTGCTTTCTTCTTTTTTTTAAATTGTTTTCTGAATGTGGATTTTATCACGTGTCAATTCACAAGGTTATTTTGTAATTGCATTTGTGTTCTGGACTGAGTAGTTATTCTCATTACACAAAATATTGCAACAACGTGTTGAATTACCGCGAAAATTATCAAATCCATCAATAATTGTCTCCCGGTGCTTTTGTCCTTTAAAATATGGAATACAAAATCTATACTATTTTAGTACCTACTCAATCGAAGATAAGTGTGCATTTTGTACAAAAATAAAAAATCCATGGCGGACGATGTTTGCTGGAGTCTATGATGATGATGCAATTGGGCTAGAAAATATGGATCCTTCAGTTTAGACTTTAGTCAACCTGGGTCTGGTTAAATTAGCCACTTGACTGGACGCGTAGACCGTCATCTAATGAAACGGTTGAAGGAGAACTAGCCAAGTCATTGAGCGCAACGTTTAACTAGATGGCTGAAGGTTAGGTCAGCCGTCTGGCTAAATTAGCCATGCAATTGGACCCCTAGGCAGGTAGATGGCTGAAGGTCATGTCAGCCGTCTGGTTAAATTAGCCATGCAATTGGACGCCTAGGCAGGTAGATGGCTGAAGATCATGTCAGTCGTCTGGTTAAATTAGCCATGCAATTGGACGCCTAGGCAGGTAGATGGCTGAAGGTCATGTCAGTCGTCTGGTTAAATTAGCCATGCAATGGGACGCCTAGGCAGGCCGTTTAAATCAAAGAGGTTATGTGTGACTGTTTCAGTGGTTCAAGGTAACCCCACCCAGGTTAGACGGTTATGACCACTTATAAAAACGATTTCGGTTATAAGTGGTAATAAAAATAACCTTGAAACCACCAATCACATCAAAACTCTTCAGTACATGACGATCCGCCTAGGCATCTAATTGAGCGGACTTTAAATACCTACGCCTGTTGTAAAACGTTGAGTAAGTCTAGTTCAATTAACTATCGGCCTAGGCGAAAGGACTTATTGTCGGTGATATCATTTGACGTTTTTAGAATAGCAAATTCAGAAGATTTTAACCCTAAAATAAATCAAAAGTGGTATCTCTAGCTAGTCTATGGTATAGGGATCGTCTCAGTGTCATGTCAACTTACTAAAGAACGTTTCTAAAGATCATTCTTACCCTTTCTTATTCAAGTAGCATGAAAGAGCGGCAAATAACTTAATTTTAATTTCAGAGGATGCTAACAGAATTGACTCCATTGAGTACCTAATTCAATCTACACCGCTTCTATTTAGATTCCTCCCTGGGTTCAGTTAGACGTTATTGAACTGAGGAATACCTAGGTCCCAATAAAACGCCGTGGTTTGCCATATAATTCTAATGAGTAGGTAGTTTATGAAAAACTTTTGCAAGTTCGATTGGAGACAGCATTTATTCACAGATTAATCTAATTTATATAGACAGTTGTTTCTTCAAGCGAATGAAGTATAAATAAAGTATGAACTGAGACTGAGCGATCAAATTTTCTCGACGATAACTTTCTTGACTCACGTTTGGAACTTTGTGGATTGTTGTTCATAACAGTTTTTACGATATTTTTAAAATGACTTGCTATTTTTGACCCGTACCCCGATTTGTATTGATTTAATTTCTATTCATTCTACACATAGTCCCTCAACCAGCTCATAATTTTTTTATTATTATTATTATTCGTCTGTTTAAAGAACGTTTTTACACAAATAAATAAACTTTACGGTCCCGGCGTTCAAACATTACTTTTTATTATCTCATAACGTTTCTTAAAACACACACACACATCACAGTCGGTTTTATCGTCGCCCCGTCCCGCACTCGTAAGCGTCGACCTCCTAAATTAAATTCAATAATTAGTCAATTATGTATGTTGGTCCGCGGACGGCTTATCCATCATATTATTTCATTTCAACACGAAAAAATCTTCAATCAGAACGGAATAGGTACGAACAGTTACCATTTTGTTATCCCTTCATGCATAAATGTTTGTATAATATTTGGAAGCCACGTTCCTGTGAGTCCCTTTCCCCTGACGATGGCGCGGCGACCGCCACGTTGCACCATGCTTGTTCGTTTTTCTCTTTCTAACTTTAGTATCGTGGTTATACCGCACGGCAAGTGACGTCCGTTTCATTACGACTCTTCATAACTTTACGTTTCTTGTGTTCGTTTCGGCAATCGACACGCCTATTGTATCCGGAATTATTTGTGTTAAAAATAATTAAGTGCCACGTTGTATCTATCAAATAAGTACCTGTATAGCTTTTTAGAAACGGTCGTGTAATTTTAGTAAGTTGTTATTATTACTGCGTGTAATTTTACACTTTGCTCTTCCACTTAGTGAAGCATGAAATGATTTCTGCTGTGCGCATAGAGTATCATGATTAAAATTCTGCACCGACACGGCATCGGATTCGGAATCATCGGTACGGCCGACAGCAAGCGCTCTACTCCATCCTCGGAGCGACCGGAGTGACTCGCGCGAGTCTGTCTGTTCAGTATACGTGCGGCGTGCACTTACGACGCGCGTTTATTTGTACTAGTCACATTACGCCAGCTAATAGTTTTTGCATCTAGTGACTTACTAAAATTTATGTTTTCGTGTGCAGTGTACTGAACGGTTCGTTTCTCTCCGTAGGTACGAGCGGAGCGGCAGAGGATCGCAACGAATGCCAGTGTTATAGTGATGGTGCATTGAGGTTGTGCCAGTACCTACTGAATAGTGTTAGTGTTAACTATAGTGCCATAAAGTGCTGAATGGATTGTGTCTCCTTTGGATTGCCCCCGCGAGTCATCGAAAGATCTAGTTGGGAACGGTGAGATATTTCATTTGTTATCTATTGATATACAACATCTGTAGATAATGATAATGTCAAAAAATTAGATATTAATCAAATTTTGTAGCTATTTTTAGAATATTTTAACATCGCCGATCTCAAAGGCGAATAGAAAAGGGATAACGCTACATTTACATCCCTTTCTTTATCAATCCGGAGTTATTTATTCATTCAATAATAATAAAAGTTAGCACGCGTGATTAATTCGCACATACTTAGAGCATAATACATTTTTATACTTATCTAAAGTACCTACGTAACAATGTACTTTACTATACCGACATAGATGGGTGTGTAACTGACTAGATTAAAAAGTTAGGTACACCTACATCAAAGCCCTGTACACGATATTTTAAAAAATAAATAAAAATCTTGTACCTTTAAAGTGTTCGCTTTAAGTTAAGTTCGTAATGTCACAGTAATTAGACTTCAATCACTTCATTCATTCCTCTTTAATTAACATTTGTTTTTCCGGTGTCAATGTCAGTCGATAGCTGTCTAGATAAATCCTTCGTCTGTCTCACAAAAACAAGAATTTATTACACTATTACAACAAAGTGCCAATCCATCTTTGAAATTATGATGACACAAATTACACAAAACCTATTCGAATATTGTCTTGTAATGTTACGTACACGGTTCACTTTTTGTCACGTCACATTAGAACACGGTTTTAAATTACTGCTCACTAAATTTAAGTTATCTGCCTTCCCTTTCTTTCCACTTGGATATGAACGAGATAGAACGACTAAAAAGCCGTACTTTGTGGAATATTCACAGACCTGATTGATATCTCCTTTATGCAATTGTTATAGAGTTACTTGATTTATTTTATGAACAACTCGCACGTAAGTATTCAAGATCGACTCTACACTAGCAATTTAGGTAGGTATAATAAACTCACGTTAGAATAATATATTCTAATTATGTACTACAATAAGTAAAGGAGCTCAGTGGCGTTGTGGTTTGAGTGCTCTGGTTTCGATTACTAAAACAAAGCAACTATCGCCATGGTCGATCTCGGGATGGGTTGTCAAAATTTATAACATCGAGCTTCTCCCTGCTTCGCAAGGCATGTTATATTAAATTAAATTAAATTTGTTTAGTATCAGCAGACAATGAAGTTCATAGAGGTTAAGGTCCCGTTTGGTCCCGGTGGTTACTGCTACCGCTTTAACCCACCAACCCGCATTGGGCCAGCGTGGTGGTGTTATGGCCCAACCTCCTCATGTGTTTCTCATATGTAGGAAGGCCTGTACCCAGCAGTCGGACGTATGAAATGTATGACTTTGTCATCATCATCATCAGCCTATATACGTCCCACTGCTGGGTACAGGCCTTCCTACATGGAAGAAACACATGAGGAGGTTGGGCCATAACACCACCACGCTGTCCCAATGCGGGTTGGTGGGTTAAAGTGGTTGCAGTAACAACCGGGACCAACGGCTTAACGTGCCTTCCGAAGCACGGAGGAGCTCGAGATTATATATTTGATTGACCCATCCCAGTACCAACCAAGGCGAAAGTTGCTTTGTTTTCGCAATCGAAACCAGAGCGCTCAAACCACTACGCCACCGAGCTCCTCATGTGTACCTTATTTTTTTATTTTATTAGACTTTTATAACGTTATCAAAAAAATGAATTGGTTTATTTAGAAAAAGATAACTAAAAGGAGGAAAAATACTGTTTTACTCTTTGAGTCGATTTTTTTTAACCATTTTAAATATTAGACAAAATGGATACACATATTGAGCGTGAGCGCCGCGCCAGCCGGGCTGGCAAGCAAGGGACAAAAGGCAAAAGGCATCAAACGTCATCTAACATCTGCTCTTTTCTTGTTGTATGGTAAATTGTAATAAAAGAGCGACTCTATTCTAAACTCAAAGGGATGATAAAGTTTCGGCCCAAATCATGAGCACCATTTGAGATTGTAGACAATAATGTACTTAATAACATGGCAGCCATTAGATAACACAAAAATCTTTTATTCTATTGCAAAAAAAAATCGGGACAAAATATTTTTTTTTTATACAACTAGATGGCAAACAAGCTGACGGCCCACCTGATGGTAAGCGGTTACCGCCGCCTATAGACACCTGCAATAACAAGGAAAAATCACTTGATATTGCAGGTGCGTTGACATCATGAGGCCTAAGATGAAATGCCGTCCATGCCCAGTAATTACACTGGCTACCAATCCCTTCAATACGAAACACAGTGAACTGTTTCATGGCTAAAATAAAAAAGGCGGTAGTACCTACCCAGACGACCCTACACCTAGTAAAAATGGCAACATAGAAGTCATAAAAGTGCATAGTCCACATAGCCACAATAACTCTGTTAAAAAGTTGACTTTAATGTCATATTGACGTTTATTAAAATTGTCATTTCGTATTTTCAACTGTTTGTGTTTGTTGTTTTTCGAAATAGGTAGTTATCAAGAAATAAAACGATATTATTCAACATATTATAGTAGCACGTAAAAACAAAATTGTACTAATGACAATGACATTTAGTTTTCCTCAAAGTGGCGATCTCTGCGATGTTTTTTGCCTCTTTTATCAGTCAAGATTTGTGGAAATGATAATGTAAGATGGATTCTTACAAAGATAACGATACGAAAAAATGGTGCTCATGAGTTGGCCCAAATCCTTTAGAAACATTTACTGTCTCCTTTAGTTGTGCGCCACTCACAACAGTCATAGGAGCAATTACCCCATGATTTTTATAAAACCCCAAACTTAATCCATAGAATGTTGACGTAATTTGTAAATGTTTCAAGACGCGCTAAAAATAATATGAGAAAATCCTTTAAAAAAAAAGGAAAGCTAGAATAAGCGCTTTGCATTTAAAACTTTACAAAATCTATACTGTTAAATGCAATAGTTATTTTGTCTGTCTGTTACATTTTCACTCTTAAACCACTGAACTGATTTAGATGACATTTGGAATTGTAGTAGTTTGGAACCGTGTAAAAAACATAGGATACTTTTTGGAGCAATAACCGACCTCCACACTGGTGGAGCCGCGGGCGGACACTAGTAGTAAGATAAATGTGTACTACCTGTAGTATTCATGGAAGGACTTAGCTCTATTAGAGATCTTCCAGACACTTTCAACTAACCTATTATTTATGTGATTTAGGTACCATTAATTACGTACGCAGTAATCATGGAACAAACAGCTTAGGAAAATGCAGTCAAGCAGTAGGCAATTGTAATGTTGTTATTGGGAAATCACATTATTATACTATTTAATCAACCTCGCGTGAAACCAGAGCGCAGTAGTTTGTTTTAAATTCGAGTTTATTACAAAATAAATAAGAGTTGTTGTCCCATAGCAGGTGTTACTTGAAACGTGTTATCGAATGTACATTTCACGTGTGTTCCAATAATATAGCGTGCGGTTATAAAATAAATTAAACAAAATAATGTTCAGGTACTTTCAGTTTGATTTATGTTTCAATAAACTTTTACATTACTAGTAATATACGTACATATATTCAACACAATCGAGAAATTTTAAATCAGTAGGTACCCCTTGCACGAACATTTTTAAATTTCGAATCGTAATCTTGTCGTTCACGCACGCTTAAAATTTCAAACAAAACCCAGACAAAAGCTAATGTAACTACTCGATACGATGGCTTTTCGAAATATAAAAGAGTTCGTGCTAGGGGTACAGGTACATACTTAATCAGTAATTACTTACCCTAATTAACTTTCTCCTGCCACTTTGAA
The DNA here is from genome assembly GCA_947347705.1 of Nymphula nitidulata. Lineage (NCBI taxonomy): Eukaryota > Metazoa > Arthropoda > Insecta > Lepidoptera > Crambidae > Nymphula > Nymphula nitidulata. Next base: position 14,067,504 of record OX374634.1, on the reverse strand, counting down.
AACACTCGCCACTATATAAAAAAATATCAGACTCGAGTTTATTTCGAATTAAATTTTTGCGTTCGCTCTGAAATTAAAAATATATATAGTACAAACTTACTTAACAGCTAAAATTCATTTATTTAATTTTTTGTATAAACTATATGAATTCCAACATCACGCAAAAGGCATAAGGTTAGAAACATTAATGAAATGACGCATATGCACACATTGCACAGTGAACTTTTGGTCACTGGAATATTCTTTTCCCGCAGATGTAGATCAAATTAGCAGCTAGTCTAGTTGCAATCTATTATTGAGTTGAATGGTCAACCTCTTTATTTACATTTAAAAAAATGTTTGTTCCGTGTACAGTCGACGGCACATCAAGCGGTTTGCGGTAACAGTTCGACCACCCTTATTCCGTTCGTAATAAAGGCGGCTTTCGTAGTGCAACTTGTTACACTTGATGTGCTGTCGTCTGAACAGTCAGGAGCAAAATGACGTAACATACTGATGTCAATGCAATGTAGATCAAAATCCATATTATAAATGCGAAACTAGATACCTCTGTATGTCTGTTAGATAGGTATTCACGACTAAACCACTGGATCGATTTAGATGAAATTTGTTTTTTTTTATACTACTAGATGACAAACAAGCTGACGGCCCACCTGATGGTAAGCGGTTACCGCCGCCTATAGACACCTGCAATAACAAGGAAAAATCACTTGATATTGCAGGTGCGTTGTCATCCTGGGGCCAAAGATGAAATGCCGTCCATGCCCAGTAATTACACTGGATACCTTTCCCTTCAATCCGAAACACAGCGAACTGTTTCACGGCTGAAATAATAATAATAATAATAATAATAATAATTCACTTATTTCAGATTTCAATCCATATGCGTTTACATTAACATTATTTTATTAGTTATGTTAGTAACAATATTAACTTAAAGTATGTTAGATGGTTAGTAACAGGAATAAAATTTTGATATGTAATTATAATAAATGCCATAAATATTAGGAGTCATAGACGGTCTACTAGTAATTTATAAGTAAATGTAATAATAATGTCACTAAATATACAAAAAATTGAATTTTGAAATTGAATTTAAATTTTTTTATGGTCAATAACAATTTAAAATTAATAAAATAAATAAATAGTAATAATTAAAAATCGATTTTTTTTTTTTTTTTTTTTTACACAAACTTCAGTCACTACCACCTTCATCCTGCACTGCAGCAGACATGCCTGCTGCTGCAGTGCCGTATGTAGGGACAGTCGAGTCTTTGGGAGATCATTGCCAGTACTGCATTGGAGCTAGCCCGCACCCCGCGCACCAGGGAAGCACACTTCTTGCGCATCATCGTATGAAAGCAATTTGTCCTCGCCACCGCGAACATGCCCGATGCGCTGCAGAAGCGGGGCAGCCCCAATACTGTCCTAAATGCATTATTGTACTGGATGCGGAGGGAATTGTAGGTTTTTTGAGTATAATCTGCCCACAGGGCACACGTGTACAGAGAAGTACAATATGCCTTAAAGAGAACAACTTTCACCTCATCTGTACACCGCGCAAACCTGCGCGCCAGCATGTTTGCCCTCTTCGACAACGCCCTCCGCTCCCGTTCGACATCTACATCGTCTTTGAGGTCGCTCGAGACAATATGACCTAGGTACTTAAAATTTGAAACCCTGTCCAGAGAAGACCCATTTAGATATACTGATGGTACTTTTAGAGGGCATGGCCTACCTGCGGCCTCAAAGACCATGTATTGACTCTTCTTAACATTATAAATCAAACCGTGTCCTCTTGCGTACTCCTCACAGATACGCAAGAGCTTCCGGAAGCTTCCGTTTTCCGAAATAAGAAGGGCGGTGGTACCTACCCAGACGACCCTACATACGGGCCTACCACATAGTGCAGGATGGAGGTAGTTTGAGACCTTAGGAAGGACAAAGGATTCTTTTTAGAGCGATAACCGACATCCACGCGAGCGAAGCCGTAAGATAGTAAGTGATGATAAGACTGAAGATGAAAGCAAAGTACACCAGGATCCCGCGACCATAGAGGAGCTGTCTATCTTACCTCTAACTGCCGGAACACAACAATGCTGTCAACATTATTGCTATGGCGGCAGACTTTGGTAAGAGGGTGGTGGCTAGCCAGGCGGACTTAGAAAAGCCCTACCACCAACCAAACCGAGCAGAAATTTTTTGTCCCCACGGGAATTGAACCCCGGACCTCTAGAACTGAAGTAATTGTTCTCAACCACTAGACTACAGAGGCGATAATTTATCATTGTAAGTAGGTGTTACCTATAACAAGGGGGTTTACGCCGCGCCTTTTCATAAAAATTTTCAAGTTGAAATGTTGGAAAGTTAACATTTCTCAGGAGTTGAGAAGTCAGCAAGGAATATTTCTTGCTGCATTTCCTATTCGCAGAACTTGCCATCAAATCTTTAATTTCTCTGAAATTAAAGTAAAATAGACAGACAATGCAACTACCGAGAATCCCACTTCGTGGACTCATTATACTCCTTGGCAATGTGCAAACTTCACTCATCATTCTACCGCTAAGTAATAAAATAATAGGAACAGTCCCGCAAGTCGGAAAAGATGTACACACTCGAATCTTCAAAATATGTAATTGTGGACTCTAATTTAGTAGCAATAAGGTGGTGTTGTTACAGTATGTATAAGTCGTGACTGACGTGACATAATAGGTTGGGGAAAAAGTTTCTTCGCATTTTTTAAGAAAATGCAAAACATGTTTTAATATAGTTTATTTACATTTAACTAAAGTATGTAGGTACCATTTTATTCGATTTAATTTTTTATATTAACTTTTTGCTATCTTGTAGGTAGGGACATGATCCCATTGCTATAGAAATTTTGGGGCTTCTGATCAAAATACCGCGACAAGTGGTTTTGGCAGTCCTCTCGTGATGTTAACCTGACACTGCCTAGAGAATTCTGAATAGAGCGAAACAGGTGGAAATCTGAAGGTGCAAGGTCAGCACTATACAGCGGATGCATTAACACCTCCCAGCCAAACTCTCTTAATTTTTGTTGAGTGGCTAAAGATATGTGAGGTCTTGCGTTATCATGATGAAAAACCACACTCCTACTGTTGATTAATTCCGGCCGCTTTCTTGTAACTTCTTGCATTAATCTCATCAGTTGTTCGCAGTAGTGTTCAGAATCGATGGTCCTGCCTGGTGGTAACAGCTCATAATGAATAATGCCCTACCAATCCCACCACACACACAGCATCACCTTGTTGCGAGTTAACCCGGGTTTCGCCACAGTCTGTGAAGCCTGACCGGCCTTTGACCACGACCTTTTTCGCACGTTCTTGTCGTACGTAATCCACTTTTCATCACCAGTTATCAGCTTCTTAAACAATGGTTCGATTTCATTACGTCGTAATAAAGAATCACAAATGAGTACACGGTTCATTAGGTTTCTTTCAGTGAGCTCGTGGGGTACTCAAATATCGAGCTTTTTTGTGTACCCATTTTTTTAAAATGCGCTAAAACTATTTTGTGATCAATTCCCAGTTGTTCAGCTACGTCGTAACTACTGATATGCCGATCTTGCTCCAGTTTTGCAAAAATGGCATCAATTTTATATGTAATAGGGCGACCAGAGCGAGGTGCATCTTTGACATCAAAATTTTCGGATTGAAAACGGTTAAACCAAATTTGTGCTACACACAAACTTTGTAGTCACAGACACTGCACTAGGTCTATAAACATCGCAAATTTTTTTCGCGGCTTGCAGTGCAATTTTACATTTATTGGAGTAAAATTTTAAAATGTATAGATTCACTCATCTTGACAGTACGAAAAACAAATGAAAAACACACATTTTCCTAATTTGAATTAGGAATTATCTTTTTTAATATCTAAACTTTTAATGATACCAAAACCAGCCAGATACAAATAGTACAGCCAAAGAGATATTATTACAAGTTCATACATACTATAATGCGAAAAGACTTTTTCCCCAACCTAATATTAGGCAAAGCATCAAATAATATTATGGTAATCTAGGTCTACGTTTACTATAAAAAGGATTACCTACTTATCTGTTAGGAAACCAATGCATAATACACCCTTTTCGCAAAATTCGCCTCAATAAACCATGTTCATTTTCGTCTATTTAAATTAAATGTAATAAATAATATACAAAGATACTATAATAACTTACAGCACAGTAAAATTACAAATATATATATATAAAAATAACATCAAAGAGAATGAGAGAATGCACTGGTACAGCAGTATCAGAAGTTTCTTAACTCTTTAGTAATTTTTCATAGTGAGTAACATAATTGGCATTCCCTTGACAATTTATGACGTAGTGTGGCATAGTACTAAAGTGAGTGTTAATCAACTTCTGTTGCTGACCGTATCGCGAAAAAGAAAATTTCGGTGCGAGAACCGTATGTATAGTAAATAATGAACCTTGACATCGAAAGCTATAATTTGTTCAACAAACTATAGGCATGATACGTACCTATCTCTGTCTATACGCAATACTTAAGTATGCACTACTGAAAAATTTTAAACAAAAATTAAAACCGACTTCAAAAAACTGAAAAGGATAAAATAATTAAATTTAAGTAGGTATTCAACCCCTAGAAACATATTTTGGAGTTGGTGCTAAGTGGTTTCCAAAAAACAATAGAAAGTGAAGCACTTAGCACCAACTCCAAAATATGTTTCTAGGGGTTGAATACCTACTTAAATTTAATTATTTTATCCTTTTCAGTTTTTTGAAGTCGGTTTTAATTTTTGTTTAAAATTTTTTTTTCACAATTTTTAGTGATAACTTTCTACGTTCAAAGCTAGATGGGTGACCGTCAACTTATATTGTTTCCTACTATCGTATCGTTTCACTAAAAAGTCATTGGAAAAGCAAAAATTCGCAATTACGCATATGTAGACGACTTCATAATTTCAGTTTTTTTACATTTAAAACTAAAGTACCCAACTGTTTTTGAAAAATTTTTTATGGGACCAAATGGCAGCTATTCCGCATCGAACAAAAAAAGAATCACGTAAATCGGATCAGTAATCTCGGCGTAATCGGTGTACATACATAGAAAAAAAAAAAAAAAAAAAAAAACATACCGGCCGAATTGAGAACCTCCTCGTTTTTGAAGTCGGTTAAAAAATAGGTATAATACAGATGATTCGACAAGGCCGTATCGTCATGTTATCTCATTAGTCATGGACTAATAACATTGTTATCCGATTTCGTTATAATACTCGTACATTGCCAATTTGCCATTTACAGAGAAGAAGAAAAAGTCATGTCAAAACCATGACTAACAATGAAGTAATCTGTAACAAAACAACTAATTACATCATTCTGTTTACTACCACTAGGTACTACACGGTTTATCTTATAGACATGTGACACAATTACTTTACCTACTCGTTGATGTAATATTTTCTTAATTTTAAAGGTATTGTATGTATTTTCTATGTAATGTACACTGATTACGCCGAGATTTTTGATCCGATTTACGGTATTTTTTTTGTTCGATGCGGAATAAATAATTGCCATTTGGTCCCATACTAGTTTAAATCGATCGAGTAGTACCTATGGTTTTTAAATCAAAATGACGGGAATAATGAAGTCGTCTATGTATGCGTAATAGCGGATTTTTACTTTCCTATGACTTTTTTATACACTAGTTTTTGCTCGCGGCTCCGCCGTCGGTCGTAGAAATTGTTATCGCGCAAAAAAGTATCTTGTGTCGTTTCCAGGGTCTTAATTAAACTATCTCCGCACCAAGTCTCATGTAAATCGCTTCTGTAGTTCCAGAGATTACTTCAAACGAACTCACAAACTTAAAAACTAATATTAGTGTATAAGAATAGATAGTGTATAAAAGATAATTTAGAAAATGTCATAGGAAATCAAAAATCCCCAATTTCGCATTCATAGACAACTTACTCATTTCAGTTAGGTATTTTGATTTAAAATTCAAACTATCCAATCGATTTTAAATAAATTTTTAAGGGACTAAATGGCAACTATTCCGCATCGAACAAAAAAAGAATCGCGTAAATCGGATCAGAAATCTCGGCGTAATCGGTGTACAGCGACAGCACATCAAGCGTAACAGTTTGACCTTGAGACCGCCCTTACTGCGTTCGTAATAGAGGCGGCTTTCGTGAGTGCAACTGTTACACTTGATGTGCTGTCGTGTGTACATACATAGAAAAAAACTAACCAACCGAATTGAGAACCTCCTCGTTTTTGAAGTCGGTTAAAAATATCAAGACTTCGAAAAGTCACCCTAACTATCTTGAGGCGAAATGTGAACCCGCGACCTTCCACAATCCGGATCACGGCTCCCACCACTTTGCTACCGAGGACTTGGTTTTGTACTCGTTTGGGAGTTGATTTATGATTGCGACAATGTCGGGGTGGAGGTTATTTTATAACGCAAGAACAGAAACCGGGATCGTGAATGGTCGCGGGTTCTCATCCCGCCCCATGGCACTCCAGGTTTTCTATTCTCGATATAAGAGCCCTGGGGAACTCCCCTAGGCATACCCCGGATGGGTAGATATTGTTTTTCTTGTTGATTTAAGTATACATACCTATATACATTTTTATGCAATCAAATCAAGCATGTATAATAATTCTTATTACCCGTCTACTTTCCACCAAAGCTCGTTTTACATCATTAGTGCTGTTACACTTGGTGTGCGTCTGTGTAAATACATAAACACGAGACCACTGAAATGAGTTTCATAATTGCAACACTTAAAAGCTTTGTGACTCCTTGTTATACTTGTGAAGAGCAATAAATAAATTTAATAAATAAATAATTATTTAAGACAGAAAAAAATGAGTTAGATAGAGTGGAAGAAAGTTAAAGCGGTTATTTTAATTGATTGTTATTGATCGACATCGCCAACACGCAGGTTTCGCTTCTCATATTTATAAGAACAACAGATATACCAAATAAAAAAATGCGACTCCTATAAACATATTAAAATAATTGTATTCATTTTCAAAATACTTAAAAATGTCAACAATTTAAGTTGTAATTCAGTAAAATAATATAAAAAATGTTTTTATGATTGTTGAGGAGATATTAATATAATTATGTAGTAAGGTTAGATAGCTAATTTCTTTTAAATAATCAGTATGATTTAGTTTATTTACTCATTAGTTCATTACAATACTTTCGCAAATATTTTGTAAGATACTTAGCACCTCTTTCTAATATTATGTGCTTAGTACTAAGTATGACGTTATCACTAATTAGTGACTTCATCAGCTTTTCTTTTATGATATTTACCTATTATTTAGTATTCACTATTCGTTTATATTTTACCGGAATGCAAATATATGCTGTAAAATTAAGCTTTACCTGCTCGATGTTCATTCGAATAGAATTCGATTAACTAGAATAATGTTTACGGAAGAAAAGATTTATTTAACAATAACTTACGATAGTATTATTTATTATCTGTGGAACAGCAAAACACTTAAATCTTAAAAACTATGTACTTCGAAAACCGGCAAGGGGCACAATGCATGCGATAAAATAAATAATAGTTTTTACAACTTCTGGTTGCCTAGTACAATGGAGTTACTTTGGCGTATCTTTGAAATGATATCTAAATCACACAATAGGGGCTGGCTGTCCCCTTAAAGCTGATTGATGCCTTGCTATTGCCAACTGCAGTTTGACACCGCATGTCCGTGTGGTGAAACTATGACATTTTTTTTCACCTTATAAAGGGATCCCATTAAAATGCTGGCGTAACACATTTCAATGCAACTTGGGAGTATTTGACACGAAATATGTATAATGATGACATTGATGACACTCACTTTATGTGCTACTTGATGAGGTGGATAACCAAAAAAAGTTCTCATCGTATTTTACACTATAATCACTTTTATTCTAATAATCTTTCAGTTGCACGTCAACACAAACACTTGAATAATAAAACTACGCCGCTTTTATAACTCAATGTTCGCTTCGGCGGCCCGACACAATTTTTAATTATTGTAATAAAAAATTTCACCGAGACGCCACAAAAACCCGCCAAACACTCTCCTTTTATTTTTTTAATAATTATTGATCCGTTCATAAATGGTCGACCACAGAACACTTTAGGAGACTTTCTGTTTTATTAAACTAAAGTGTATGTTTAATTTAACTAAAATTCTCTTACAACAAACACCCTAAACCCTAACAGCTATTGAAAATAAGTAACTTAACTTTAAAAGTGGCTGTACTTAAATATCACATACGCAGTGCTGTTTTAATTCGAAATTCAAAATGAAACAAATAGGTAACTACAACAAGATAGAATAACACAAAGGACGCAAGATGAATCAATAGCAGTTTAATATCTTCCTTTTTTGAAATTCCGATCTCATGAGTCTCACAGTCCCACGGATTGCAGTTACGAAGGTTATTTTATTATACCTAGATAATTATTTATGTTATAATATTGAAATAGATCCGTATCAAAGTTGGACAGCTGCAGTTATTTGACTAAAGTTGCCAAACTAAATAGCAGATAGTAGTTATGTGTCTCTGTATATGTACAGCAGATACTTTTTTAAATTGTATACTTCATAGGTAAACCCAATTATTAAAAGTTTAAATTGCGCATTAGAAAATCATCTTAAACTAGGTAATTTTATACGGATGAACGACTCTGTGAGTTTTAGATAGTCTAAAAAAATATGCAAATATTTAAGTGACTTACTTACCTTAGTTACCTGTCAATCGTAATAGAACTAATAACTAATATTTGATGTCGTTTCATTTCTAACGATATTCTACTTAATGCATTAATCATTTTCGTAATCTATTCTTAATTATATCCGGAGAAAAGTGAGCTGAGGGTCATTTGTTAAAACATTTTTGCACGGTATTATACTAATTATAAGATAGTTTTCTAATTAATTTACTTTCTACAATAATTTATTACAATTTCCAATAGCAATGTCTGTGAATCACTAATTTCGTAATTTTATAATAGTTTATACCTATGTATAATAAATATAATGTATGAAATTTCGATGTATGTTACTGACAGTAATGAATGATGTACGCTAGGTCGAAATCTATACACCTAAGCAGACATCTTTAAATATCTATGGTACACCTAAGCAGAGATCTTTAAAAGGTAGGTATGATGTTCCTCAGGGATCAATATGAACAGTAAAACACATTTTGTTGAAATGCACAAAAATCAGTATGTAACAATGTGGTATCCGGTGATTATAAAATACTACGATTTGCTTGTGATAGATACCCCTGCACGTGGATCAGATGGGAATAATAAAGAAATAAGGCTAGGCTAAGGTATCCTGGAATAACCGATATACAGGGTGGCACATTTAGATCGGTCAGTATGGGGAAGTCTGAAACTAGAAAGACATACGAAAATCTCTTCTTAGGAACCATGTCATCAATTTTAGTAAAAAGAAAAACTGCATTCATACATTTAAAAAAAATGTGTACTCAGCTCGGGAATCGAACCCGGACTTTTTGAAAAATAAAACTAACACTATTTCTGTTTAGATATCGATTGTACACAATCGATATCTAAACAGAAATAGTGTTAGTCTTAAGCAGTAAACGTTACTATGAAACATGATGTCTAAAATGAATAAAATGCATTGTTTTCATATCCTTTAATTTAGTTTAGTAAGTATTCGAAATCACCACCATTTTTTCAATACAACATTCATCTCGTTTAGGTGCGTAAAATTGTCTCTATGGTTGTTTGTATCTATTTGCTGGTGTCGCAAAATGTTACATACACTGCTTTACATATTGTTATCTGCGATAATATTATCTATCTATGATTGTAATTGATTACTTCTATTAATCATACTTACACTAATAATCGTTGTTGGAAATGTCGTATTAAAAAAATGGTGGTAATATCGAACACTTACCAAAATAAATTAAAAGAGATGAAAACAATGCATTTTATTCATTTTAGACATCATGTTTCATAGTAACGTTTACTGCTTAAGACCTACACAATCGATATCGAAATAGAAATAGCATTATTTTATTTTTCAAAAGGTCCGGGTTCGATTCCGGAGCTAAGTATACGTTTTTTAAAAAATGTATGAATGCAGTTTTTCTTTTTACTAAAATCAATGACATGGTTCCTAAGAAGAGATTTTCGTATCTCTTTTAATTTCAGACTTTCCCATAGTGACCGATCTAAATGTGCCACCCTGTAAATTATTATTTCAGTCAGTAGCATAATATTGTATACATACATTCTATATAATTTATATCTTTTATTTATCATTATTGTTTTGTTTACGACTTTTACGACTAGCTTTTACCCACGTCTTTGTCCGCGTGAATATCGGCAAAATGTACATATATCTCTGTGCTAAATTTTATCCAGATCCGTTTACCCGTTCTGTCGTGATTAAGTAACAAACATCCCTCCAAACTTGTACTCCAAAAAGTATCCTATGTTCTTCCCGGGGTCTCAAACTATCTCCATACCGAATTTCACCTAAATCGGCTAAGTGGCCTAGGCGTAAGAAACAAACTCACTTTCGCATGTATAAATATAAAGATACGATTGGGATTCTCTACTCGACAAGTCAAAATTAAGTTCTTATTTCCCGTTTCGTAGTGCAACTGTTACACTTGATGTGCTGTCGAGTGTACTTATCCCATAAAAACATATTTTTGGAGTCGGTGCTTCACTTTCTATTGTTTCTGGAAACAACTTAGCACCAACTCCAAAAAATATGTTTCTACGGGTTAAGTACATAAATACCATAAGTACAAAGTCTTATAGTATTTATGTGTCTTGTCTTGTGCATTGTGCAATTAGAGAAAAATGTATTATCTAGTAACAAATGCAATGCAGTTTTAAATCATTTTAATTGAACTAATTGTAACGCTTATCTAAACCACTAGAAAAAATTCTCACGCATAAATAAACCACGTGTCATTTTCTATTTCAATCATAGAACATGAGAAACTGGTCTACCTTGCTTTTTAATTGGTTCCAATTGTACCTGAAACCTGTACCCCTTTTTTTATCCAGGTAAAATCCATTAGCACGAACATTTTAAAATTTTGAATAGCCATCGTAACGAATAGACTGATACGTTAGCTTTTATCTGACTTTTGTTTTAAATTTTAAGCGTGCGTGAACGAACGATTCGATTACGATTCGAAATTTAAAAATGTTCGTGCTGAAGGTACAATACGATTCGAAATTTAAAAATGTTTGTTTTTAAATTTCGAATCACAAGCGTATCCGTTCACGCACGCTTAAATTTCAAACAAAAGTCAGATAAAAGCTAACGTATCTACTCGTTACGATGGTTATTCAAAATTTAAAAATGTTCGTGCTGGGGGTACAGGTTTCAGGTACAAATTGGAACAAATTAAAAAGCAAGGTAGACCAGTTTGTTTGTCATGTTCTATGATTGAAATAGAAAATGACACGTGGTTTATTTATGCGTGAGAATTTTTTCTAGTGGTTGAGATAAGCGTTACAATTAGTTCAATTAAAATGCTTTAAAACTGCATTGCATTTGTTACTAGATAATACATTATTCTCTAATTGCACAAGACAAGACTTTGTACTTATAGTATTTATGTACTTATATCCCGTAGAAACATATTTTTTGGCGTTGGTGCTAAGTTGTTTCCAGAAACAATAGAAAGTGAAGCACCGACTCCAAAAATATGTTTTTATGGGATAAGTACACTCGACAGCACATCAAGTGTAACAGTTGCACTGCGAAAGCCTCTATTGCGAACGTAATAAGGGCGGTCTCAAGGTCAAAGTGTTACGCTTGATGTGCTGTCGAGTGTACCTACTTAAATTCAATTTTTTTTTGTACACGCGAGCAGTGTCATAGAAGCGGTTCTAGCGCATAGCATTAGGCGAGCAGTGTTTTATGTTTAAAAGTCTTCTTTCCAAGATATCCTAAAATCAGCATGCTAATATATCGTTCATTAAATGAGTTATAGAAGTTGAAACAAAATGCTTCTTAACTTTTTAAAGCGTCTGATGAGAGGGAGATAATCCCCGACGACATTGCTTCGAGCTCTTTTCACGCTTAACTTGTTATTAGCATCTATAAGATGACGACCCGAATATCCATCCAAAAATCAATTCACTCTCATATCTTTTACAAAGAATATATTACCTTCATCCCAAGCCTAAGGGCTCGTGTTGGCTCGTTTCATTCCATATTGGATTCAATACCTCGTTTTCCTTTTCATTTCTGTGATAAACTTCTTTAGTAGGTACGAGAGGGATGGTTATAGTTATAGATTGCCTATTATTTCACATTTATACGAAGGTATAAGGTATAATATTAAGCCTTGTAGTACTTATTATGTGAATTTGTTTGTAAAGACAGTGATTGCTTGGTTCAGGATTGCTGACTTTCCTCCAAATATAAATTTTTCTAACACGCCACCATATAACAACAAATCATTATTTTAAAAAAAACATCTTGCTGTTATATGTTGACACCAACTACATTTTGATCTAAGTACTAATACTAATTTTACACCACGATTATTTATTTAATCGAAGTCCTAATATTTAATGTATATTACTTTAATTAGGTCAATATGGGTTCGTAATATCTATTAATTACAGTGTCTTTAATATTGAATTCTTTTGCCCATTAATTTATAATGAGTACTTAGGTTTTGTTATTTTAGTCACTAATTGAAACAATAATTGCAAATATTGCATTGCATTCAATATGTTTTTTGTTTTACAAATCTCGGCGAATGACCAAATATGAAGCGGTAGGAAAAGTCCTTAATATGCGATGCGAAGACTTGAAACACTTGCTACTCCATTCTACACATTTTTTCCCAATAAAATATTTTTTTACAACTTTACAATTTACTTTTTTTTATACAACGCACGGCAATTGACCCAACACCACCTGTGAAGCGGTAAGGAGAGTCCATATGCGAAGACAGCTAGTGCAGAATAGACATTGCACTAGCCGCTTCCACCTTGCCGGCCCAAAAGGTGCTTTCTCACGCCTCTCTTGAAAGACCTCATTTTATAGGAAGGAGGGTGCTAGCAAAGAGTTCCAAAGAAACGCTGCACTAAATATCTTTGTGCGTGATGTTGAGGTGGAGACAGTGAATTGATGACTCTGAAGATCTTCAGAGCACTCTCCGTGATAAATCCGATAAAAGGCGCTAAGCGACGCAATTGCAGAGGCTTAAGGTTGTTCGTGACCTCTACATTGCCAATGATACGGACAACACGACGCTGCAATCTGTCCAGTGCATCGAGGAGGTACGTGGCGTAGCCATCCCACAAGTGCGAGCAATATTCCACGCAAGACCGGACCTGAATTTTCTATAGCAGGCATAGTAGGTCAGGCGTGAAAAATCGACGCACCTTGTTCAGGACACCGAGCTTCCGTGAGGCTGTTTTGATCACGGTGTCGATGTAGTTCCTGGAATTCAGATCGCAGCATATCTCAATGCCGAGCAAGTTTATGGAGCCCTGTGCCGAAAGACTAGGCCCTGAAGAGACGGAAGGGAGAGGAACGGCGACATTTTGGCTGTACACGCGCACACCTGTGTTTTCTTAGCATTGAACTCAACAAAATTGTTAAAGCCCCATTCAGATATAACGTTCAACACCCTGTTGAGCTCAAAAGTAAGATTCTCCCTCTCTTTCTCGGTTTCAGCGCGCCCAGCTCCTGGGCGACCGTAATATCCCCCATGCACTGTACTGTCGTCCGCATAGCAATGAATGCTTCCTAATGGAAGCATGTCATTGATATGAAGAAGAAAGAGTGTGGGGGATAGAACAGAGCCTTGTGTACACCAGCATTCACTGTCATGAACCGCGAAAAGCATCCATCTGCGAGGACGCGGATTCTCCGCTCACGTAGGAAGCCGGCGATCCAGTTGCAGAGCTGAGCGGGCAGACCGTATGCCGGGAGCTTGGAGAGAAGAGCCCTGTGCCAGTCCCCATCAAACGCGTTAGAAATATCAAGGCTAACAGCCACTGACTCACCACATTTGTCAATAGCTTTACCCCAGACATACATTAAGTACTCTAGAAGATCACCCGTTGACCGATTCGGCCGAAACCCGTACTGTCGATCATTAATTAAAGAGTGACCTTCTAGGTATCGGATCAGCTGTTTTATTTATGATCCGTTCCATGACCTTATTATCTTGTATTTGGGGCTTTCCGGTCTTTTTAGACTGATTTGTCACTGCGACCTAAAAGATCTATTGTGACTTGCCACCAATAGTTATAATAAAACCTTGATTTGGGCACTTTCCATAAATTTTAGGATTTTCCCAACCTCAAGGGTCTCAACTTCATTTGGGTGAATAGTGTGTCTCCCCAGATAAAGGCTTCGTTTGTGGATAAAGGGTCCACAGTTGCAAAGGAGGTGCATTGGGGTTTCGCGCTCCTGTGTACAGAATCTGCAAACATCCGAATCACTTAATTTTAGGTTGAATAAGTGTCTGTTCAGTTTGCAGTGGCCTGGTAAAGCTCTAATCATGGCACTCGCGTTACTCCTGCTGAGCTTTATCAGCTCTTCAGTTCGTTTAGCACAGTAGCCATGTATCAGGGACTTTGAATGTATCAAACCAGGTGTCCTTAGCCATTGTTCGGAGGACCAGCACCTGTATGAGTTTGCTTTTGAGATAGTGCATGGCCTGGTTCTTTGAGATTCCGCAGAAAGGTTCCGGTCCAATCTGTCGTCCCTGAGCCCCAGCTCTGGCTAATTCATCGGCCTTTTCATTGCCTATGACGCCAGAGTGACCAGGCACCCATCTCAGAGTGATTCTGTTGTTGATTCCCAGTGTATTTAATTCCTCCACGCAGTCTTTTACTAATTTTGAATGCAGTGTATTCGCATTTATAGCATTAAGCGCTGCTTGGCTGTCGGAGTAGATGTAAATTCTTTGGTTAACGTAGTTCCTTAGGCGGTTAGCCTGCACACATTCAATAATGGCGTAGACTTCCGCCTGGAAAATGGTGGCGTATTTTCCGAGGTTGACGCTTTTACTAAACCTTGGTCTGACTCCATACACCCCACATCCTACGTTGTTACCCATTTTGGAGCCATCTGTAAACAATGTGAGGCATCCAGCTTCGGAGGGAGTAGTGACTTGTGGATAAATGTTGTTTTGGATATTCGCCCAGTCCTCCCTGCTAGGCAGTTCAACTGTATAGTTTTTGTCGAAGTTGAGTTGTGGTAGCATGACGTCAGAAGTCATTGCTAATGGAGGTAGTTCAAACACAGCTTGATGTAATGATCGCAGTGTTTGAGATGCCCATTGTGCTTTCCCAGAGACGCCTGCCCTATACATTCTAGCCTTTGCCTCTTTTCCAATAAATAGATCTAGAGGCGGTAGGTTGAGAAGAGCATTAAGGGCTGCCGCCGGGGTTGTGCGCATAGCACCAGTTGCCATCAAGCACGCGGTGCGTTGTAAACTGGTTAGCTTATTGATGGTTGTTATTTGCCTGACTTTTTTCCCCCAGACTACGCAGGCATACGTTAGCATCGGCCTTATGATGGAGGTATAAAGCCATAGGGCGATTTTGGGGTTTAAGCCCCATCTCGTCCCTGCAAGGCGGTGACATATTCCTAAGGCAGTTGTTGCCTTTTGGATTACGTTATTTAAGTGTGTTTCCCAAGTCAGTGTCTTGTCAATTGTTACGCCCAAGTATTTGACTTCTTGGGAAAAAGGTATGGATGTTCCTTTAATAGTTAGTGTCGCAAGCTTGTTTAGCTTGCGCTTCCTAGTAAAGGGCACTATAGTTGTTTTGGAGGGGTTAACCCCCAGTTGGTTGTCTGCGCACCATTTGACAATGGTATTCAGAGCTCTTTGTAGTATTGATGATACAGTGCTTTGGCAAGGACCTATAACGTAGGCCACTACGTCGTCGGCATAGCCCTGCACATCAAAACCCATTTGAGTTGTTTTTGTAAGGAGTTCATCCACAACAAGTGACCAAAGCAGTGGAGACAGTACGCCTCCCTGCGGACATCCCCTTGTTGTCTTGAAACTTCTTGTTATTCCGTTTAGATTTATCTTAACAGTTCTATTAAGCAGCATTGACTTTATCCACCGGGTCGTTGTGTCATCGATCCCTTTGGCTCCCATACCTTTGGTAAGGGATCCAATAGTGACATTGTCAAAAGCTCCTTCAATGTCGAGGAAAGCACACAGAGCTATCTGCTTGTCTTCCAGAGCTCTTTCAATCTTATCCGTAAGTTCAAGAAGAGCAGTTTCCGTGGATTTCCCTTTTTTATAAGCATGTTGCTTGGAGTGTAAGGGGAGTTCCTTTAAAGGTCCTTCCCTTATGCATTCGTCTATGATTTTTTCCATACATTTTAGCAGGAAAGAGGTTAGGCTTATTGGTCTAAAGGATTTTGGTTGTGAATAGTCCTTCTTGCCTGCTTTAGGTATAAAGCATACCTTGACCAATGTCCAGTTTTCTGGTATGTATCCCCATGCGTAGCTCGCACGAAATATTTTTACCAGGAGCGGTGTGAGAATGTCTTTTCCTTCTTGCATCAGTGCTGGGAAAATGTCATCTTCCCCAGCAGACTTGAAAGGTTTGAAGGTTTCGATAGCCCATTTCACTTTATTTGGTCTGATCATTTTTGCTGCTCTTCTCCAGTCTTTGTTTTTAGGCCTGGTTAGGCAGTGTTGATGCTCAGGTTTATATTCGGTACTCGATACAGTTTTTGATCCAGGGAAGTGTGTTGTCGCTAAGAGCTCCAGGGTCTCCTCCACTGTATAAGTAAAATTTCCATCTGGCTTCTTTAAAAGTCCCAGTTGGTTGGCCGGCGATTTCGCTAAGATTTTGTGAATTCCGGCCCCTTGAGGAGTATTCTGGATCTCCTCGCAGAACTTCCTCCACGAAAGTCTTTTCGCCTTCCGTATTTCTTTATTGTATTCAGTTAAGGCTTTGTGATATCGCTCCCAGTCCTCGGGAGTTTTAGTCTTATTGAATAGTTTACGTGTTTTCTTCCTGAGATTGTCTAGTTTGGGGTGCCACCATGTTACTTTATTGTCCCTCTTGGTCTTGAGAGGGCAACTCATCTCATAGGATACCGTGATGGCTTCAGAAATAAGGTGGACCGCATATTCTAGAGTTTCAGGAGATCTTATATTCTTAGGGACATCATGTAGTTGTTCTCCTAACATGTTACTATATAGGTTCCAATTGGTGGTTTTAGGGTCCCTAAAGGTTATATTTTCGTATGTTTTGTTTGTGTTAATTACGAATCTAATCTGTCGATGGTCGGACATAGATATTTCATTGCTAACTTTCCAGTCGTTGATCGTCCTGGCTAGGTTGTTAGTAGCAAGAGTTACGTCGAGAACTTCCTGTCTAGATCTCGTAACAAAGGTGGGAAGGCAGCCTTTGTTAAGTATCTGAAGACAGTTCGTTAAGATGAAGTCATGGAATAACTCACCCCTGTTGTTGATGTTGGTGCTCCCCCAATTAGTATGGTGTGCATTGGCATCACACCCTATCAGAAGTTCAGCATTGTGTTCTCGTGCGTATTCGATCACATTTACCAGTGCTTCTGAAGGGTCTCTCTTCTCACCCGGGAGGTAGGCCGAACACACAATTACGCGCTGACCTTCACGCCCCTTGAGATTAACATAGGCTGTCACCAGGTCGTCGTTGCAAAACTCTGGGATAGAAAGGAATTCAGTGTTATTATTGAAAAGTATACATGCTCTTGGCTTAATTCCACCGGCATATGATATTACCTTGCCTGCGGAACCAAGGCCCGAGACCGTGTTATTGTTGTTGTGTTGAGGTTCTGCTCTATAAAGATTTTCTCGAGTACTGCAGTGGCAGCCCTCGCGTGGTGCAGATTAATTTGTATTATATGTGTCATTGTTTTTGTGTTATTTGTGCAGTGTCTGTGTATGTGTATTATAAAGTATGTGTGTTGTATCTGTGTCTGTGATAAATTAGTGTTTTTTACGTCCTTTGGACGGTATATTTGCGCCACCACTCTTTGGTGGCTTAGGTGTTGTGTGTTTGTGTTTGTGTTTGTTTGTGTGTTTGATGTGTGTGTATGTTTGTTTGGTGTTGTGTGTGAGTTTGGGGTTTTGAGCCCTCCTCACATTGTGTGTGCCTTTTGAGTGGTCCGGCAATCCAGAGGGTCCCGCGCTCGGAGAGTCATTTAAATGCCTCTCCCGAGACTCGGTCCCCGGGACCACCTTGCCCAGCTCGCCAGGTACATTTGGATGCTCCAAGGCAGAGGAACTAGGTCCAGGAGTCGCTGTGCTCGCACTATTGGCATTATTCATCCCTCTAATGCGAACAAGCACCCTTCTGAAACCTATGTTAGGCTTGAAGTCCAACTTCCGTAAGGCCTCCACAGAGTTGTCATCCAGGGAAAAGACTAGGGTTGCTCCGTCCTTCTCCTCTTGGAACCTGAGTACCTTCCAGAAGCTGGTCCTCAGACCGTTTTGCCTCTCCATAAGTCTGAAGACATCCTTAGGAGAAGCAGCCTCTGTTTTGGGGATATAGACGATGCCAATCCGCTGCTTGGGCATTTCGCTCTCACTCATAAGTGCTAGCTCTGCACCAGGCCACGGCTTGATACCGCCTATTCTTTTGTTTAGCCAGTCTTTGCTGCGTTCGTTCTCGAGAACTACTTGCAGCCAGCCTGACTTGAAGGTGCTTCCGCACAAATTAGGACCAGCCTCGTCATCAGTATCGTCAATGATCGCCCTGATGATAGCACTTCTGACCAGCCCTAATTTTTCTTCCGTCATGGGTTCCTTATCTCGGATCCCCACTCGGATAGAAGCGGCAGCATCCCTGAAGCAAGCCACGTTTCCGGCCGTCCGTGGTCCATCGCCTGACGGCTGTGAAGCCATAATCGATGGTCCGGCGGTTGGTCCGTCCGTGGTTGCTACAGGCGTCCCACTTCCAGAGCCAGTTCCAGTACGCTGCTTGCTCCTGGGATGCTGATGAGGGGATTCCTCCTCGGATCGAATCCGTTTAATCGGCTTCTTACCCGAGGCGGCCTCACCCCGATCTCCACCTCTTTGGGCAACCGTCTCCGCCCAATGCTGCCAGCACAGTTCGTACGCCTCGGATCGGCTCAGACCTTCCGCTTTCAGCCTCCTTAGGCGTTTACGCGCTGCTCCACTAAGTTTCCTTGCTCCGGTGCCCGGCGCCGAGTGCGAGGAGGAGTCTTTTCGACTCAAACTCGCTTCCTCACCGCCGGGCTCCAGTGCAGAGGATTGTTTTTCAAAAGCTGGAGGAACTTGGGAGTCTCCCCCAGTTTCGACGGTCATGTCTATAGCTGTGGGAGACACAGAGCCTTCGCGGCTCTGATTGACTTCCTCAGCGCTAGCCATGAGGTTTGGTTCGATATCCAAAGGGACTTGGTAGTCGCCTTCGGACTCGAGGTTCATGTCCGACAAGTCGGGCAGAGAGGCAGACAGACTGCTATGATTTTCCGGACGTTGGTCGTCCAGAGGAGAAAGAGATATGTATTTTGAGTCTTCCATACATGTCCCACGAGTAGCTAGGGAAATATAGTGTCCACCCGAGCAGAGCCCCGCTTGCCCGGGTAAGGCTAAAATACTACCTTGAGATAGCCTGGTCATCAAGGAGACATCGTTCGAGACCAAGCTTCCCCTTGGCCACGCATCCATCGGCACGGTTCGTCTGACACCTTGGATTGAGTATGGGGAAGTAGAGAGGGTAGGGACATCCGGGAGAGGGTGGGAAGGGAGAAAGGAATAGGAAGGGTTACGCCTGATCGTTTCTGTTGCGTCTATTTCAGAGGGAATTAGCCAAATAACAGGCGGCAACCACGTGAAGAATTACAATCAGACTTGCCTTGGGGATCAACACGACCTGCGCTCTCCCCCAAAGCCATTCGCCAACTTATCTATCGGGACAGATAGATAACTAGGTGAGAAATGTTGTTAGCACGTCTTATATGCGTTTTCATAACAAGATCTCTCCCCCGCCCAAAACCTTCCATGACCTTGCAAAGAACTGAGGTGTCAGGTATTGAGTGGTAGTAAGCTGGGTCTGATCGGTCTCCCTTTTTGGGGACCGGTTGCACATTGGCCTCTCTCCAAGATTCCGGCACACACCCAGAAGAGAGAGAAAGACGGTATAGCCGCGGTAAGACGGGAGACAACTCCGCTGCGCATTTATTCAGTACTATCGCTGGGATGCTATTAGTCCTCTTCATAATGGTAGTAAAGTATCTCAATATTATTATTGTATTCCGATCAGGCACAATACAAATGAGAGCATTTACTATACAATAGCAAAAATACAGCGTATGTTCGGTTCGGATTCGGACACGATTTTGTAATAAAGTAGGCAGGTAGCCGTAACAATTTATCATATCGAGTTACGTGCGCACTCCATCACCAGGCTGCGTTGCCGTACCACGCCGAACAGACATTGTTTAATAATATCATTACCGCACAAAATGTTTAACACGATAATGCACACCACTAATACCCCAGCCCATTATAGCTTCGTATAAAGTGCCGCAATTTACCAGTGAAACAGCAATTTCGTACTAGCAGAATAGTTACATCATTACGACGAACGTGAGATAATCTCTGAACGGATATTATTACGGCTCGCATCGTGACAGATTAACTTGTATACGGATTTCGTTGTAATGTCAGCACGGTAGCCGACTTCAGACGAACAACGGATAACTTGTCTTGTCGCCGTGGCGAGCGGCGTGTCGGTCGGGTTCACTAAAGAACATTGTCTTTGTTAATTTGTTTATGTCGGTCAATCCTGTAATTTATACAAGCTAAATATGAATTTTAAGTGCAGTAACTACATCTCTTCCTCTCATTATAAATGAAAAAAACTGAAAAGGATAAAATAATTAAATTTAAGTAAGTATTCATCCCCTAGAAACATATTTTGGAGTTGGTGCTAAGTGGTTTCCAAAAACAATAGAAAGTGAAGCACTTAGCACCAACTCCAAAATATGTTTCTAGGGGATGAATACTTACTTAAATTTAATTATTTTATCCTTTTCAGTTTTTTGAAGTCGGTTTTAATTTTTGTTTAAAATTTTTTTTTCACAATTTTTAGTGATAACTTTCTACGTCCAAAGCTAGATGGGTGACCATCAACTTATATTGTTTCCTACTATCGTACCGTTTCACTAAAAAGTCATTGGAAAAGCAAAAATTCGCAATTACGCATATGTAGACGACTTCATAATTTCAGTTTTTTTCCATTTAAAACTAAAGTACCCAACTGTTTTTGAAAAAATTTTTATGGGATCAAATGGCAGCTATTCCGCATCGAACAAAAAAAGAATCACGTAAATCGGATCAGTAATCTCGGCGTAATCGGTGTACATACACATAGAAAAAAAAAAAAAAAAACATACCGGCCGAATTGAGAACCTCCTCGTTTTTGAAGTCGGTTAAAAAGGACAGCTGTCATATATTTTGTGATTTAAATGTAACCTACAGTACAGGAAGATTCACTACACTACACAACTTCTAATTGATGACCGAAACCAATTAGTATTGCTAATTGGTTTGAAAATCTCTTGCGAAAAATTTTGGTACGAGGGAATAGTTTGCAATTTTGCAAACACGGTAACAGTTGTCGCTCCATTCACAAACTCTGATGTAATTATTTATATTGTTTCTATAAAGCTGTCTTTTAAATAATTTTATAATTATTAATAATAAAATACCGAGTTCGAAATTTAAATAAATTTTTCTCACATGTAAGCAAAAGCTTTGCTGCGCGTTTTAAAGCACAAAAAGCATTCTCGTGCTGGAGTGGTGAAAAATGATAATGTGTATTTATTGCACTTTTACTGCATTTATTTTATTTTAAAGATATTTGGAAACTATTTTATCTTATCATAACACACTAAGTTATTTAATATACTATAATAAAACCATTTATGAAACTATGTCCCATTTTTAGCGAAAACCATTAAAAAGTATAGTCACACATAGTCATTCAATATGATGGACTTAATAGAGTTTATAAAAGAAGAACCACAGCCGATGACGCACTTTTTATCGACAAAAATATTTTGTTCCGCCCACCTGTCAACATATTGCGACGAAACATGTTTCTGCTACATGGCATCTGACAAATGAATGTTTAGAGCAATAAAGTGTCGCAGATTTGCGCTCGAGAAAGCTAATATCGGTATTGCGAACATATTTCCGTGGTACAAGCAATTTTTCTCGTGTAAAGTGTACCTCTGCTCTGAGTTCGATGCTCGGGCAGAGCGCCAAGTAGCGCGGCCGGTCTGTAAATCACTGTGGCAACACTTACATGTGGAGCTTATTCTTAAATCTGTAGCAATAAAGTTGAAAATTGTGCGGAAACGGTTCAGTAATCATGATCGGAGTACCAGGCTTGTAGCGCGCCGAGGAGCTTCCAATCAGGCGGCCTATTGACAAACATACGGCCGGGGTATAATGGAATACGTAGCGATTTATCTCCGCCTTTTCGTTCCTTTTCGCGTGGATGCATTCGGTCGGCTGGAATGAGCTTGGCATTTCGAATTTATGGTCGACGTTTTGAAGCTAATCTTTAGTTTGATTGAATACAGAACAAATAGTTTAACGCAATCAGCTCGTCTTTATTGAGTTAACTTAATACTTATTTGTAAGAAAATTATCACTACCCGTGTCGTCAAGCGGATAATTAGAAAGTTAAATATTATTATATTTGTGTTTGTCATAGAGTCAGGTAATCAACTTTGTTTGAATAAGTCATATCACATATTTATAATAATCTTACAAACGTTAAAATGCCATTTTATACCTTACGTCTCTACTAAAATGTCTAAATAGATAAACATAGAGATTTAGCATATATGTATAGCAATTTACCTACCTATAAAAAATATAAAGTCTACCAACCAACTCACTTCGATTTAAGACTGGCATACCAAGATCGCATAAGCACGTACGCCCCGTAAAAAAGTTACGAGGAGATTTATAAAAGGGCACGTTATAAAGGCAGGATCGTCCAAGCCAAAAACGCGCTGCGAAGCCTGTGAAATACTGTGAATTATCACCCTTATAGCATCATAGCGCTGTCTTTCTATGACTACCGATGATATTATTCAAATAAGTTAGCTCTATTTTCAAAATATCTTTTGTATTTTGCTTTGCATGGTGACGTAATTTATGTTACAATACCGGTGTAAGGTATAAATTTACATTATGATACATTTCCTTTGATCAGTTTCCTCGGCGTGTTGTCATTTCTTGTCGAATGTATTAGAAAAGCAACCGTATTATTGAACAGCATTGCAATAGAATCGTTTTTAACTTGTTAAAAATTAACGTGAGCATATACAATTCTATAATTGTAGGTATAGAGGAAGTGTTTTCAACACCATATGATCCCAAAAGGAACAGTTCTCCCAGCACGAACACTTTTAAATTTCGAATCTCCATCGTATCGAGTAGTTACGTTAGCTTTTGTCTGACTTTTGTTTGAAATTTTAAGCGTGCGTGAACGATACGACTGCGATTCGAAATTTAAAAATGTTCGTGCTAGAGGTACAGCTGTCATAAAAGACATTAAGAAAAGTGAATTCAATTGAGTGTGTTTTGGAAGCACCTTTCACAAACATCTGTCCTTACCGGGATTCGAAACTGGGATCATTAGGTAAGTAGATACGGGTATTATAACTGAGCACTCGACCAGTTGGCCAAATTTAATGGAACTGAAATCAAAATGGAATTAAAATAATACATTTTAATCAACATTTTTTTGTCTTATATACCTATAACTTATCTTGTTGATTAGTGTACAACCAAACTTTATGCCTGAATTCAAATTTTACATTACCTACAGTAACTGCTCGCTATACATATTTGTGAAATTCTTATTAATTAATTTATTTCAAGAGCTCATAATTTTAGATTGTAATTAAACAAGTTACGCCCTGCTGATACCTACACAATGAAGTGCCTTAATTCTGGCCTCTAAATTATAAAAAGATACTGATATTTTTGTCTTTAATTAGATGTTACAATATTATTATTATACACCCGACGTTTCAATTACTTTACAGCGACCGGAGTCACGGGAAGACTGAATATGTCAAATGTCTTTTGAAAGCGAAAAAAATCCAATAATTAAACGCGAGTTAAAACCGGTAAATTGGTTTTATTTCAACTGTGTAGTGCTCGCGAAAATGTAAGACAAACATAAATTGATATATCTTTTGGATTTCATCCCTAGTACTATTGCGTATTCTGTCGTTTTCAAGATTTGTTAGCTGTACGCAAACGCGGTGTTAAACTTCAAATCTTGCGCTAAAACTTCTGTGTTTATCAAGAAGCAATCCGAATGTTTCCAACGCATTTTCAATTTATTTCACGCGAATTGTTGAGTGAGTGTTACACGTTTACGAGGGTCGTAAAATGTTTTCAGTTTACGAACGTGTATGTGTTTAGTTCTTCATTACATTAAAGTCTATCTAATCTTCTACTGAGTTCTACTGATCGCACGGATCGATAACGCAAGCTATCGTGTGCTCGGATAAATCCGGGGATTTAGATAATATCCAATACGTGTCAACGGAGTGCTTCAATGTTAACTGTTCTTAGTGGGTTTTAGTGCACTGTTTATTTACAACAATTGCAACTGATTTCCTCGTTTCCTACTTTTGTCAAGGTTTTATTTAAGTCTTTGCTTTTTGTAGTGGTTAATTAATTGATCTTATCATTGTGTCGTAATTAACCTGCCCCTGATAATGTAACTAATGATATTCCTAATGGGCACATGGAAAAATAATAATTAGTACATAATTATTGTAGTTCAATAGAAACGTTATAATATTATTATTTCAACTTTACCTAATTATTTTAAAAATTACTTTTAACAATTAGTTTAAAGTAATTTATACGTAAACACAATTATAGTGAAACAAATTAATTGGGTAACATTTTGTTTTATTATCGTTCAATTCAAAATGCAAGTATTTTTAAAATATGTTTTTTTTTAAAATTTAATTCGGTATATGTATATTTATAAGCACTATTTACAAATTAATTGGGTAACATTTTGTTTTATTATCATTTAATTCATAATGCAAGTATTTTTAAGAAATGGAGTTTTTATTAATTTAATTCGGTATATGCATATTTATAAGCACTATTTACCAGGTGGCAGCAGTATTTTTTTAGCTGGTACATATTCTGTCATGTCATTAATGCCATGGGTGAATGTCTTAGATAAGGTAGCCATTTTTCTTGGGAAAAAGTAAACCATTACTTAACCGCATCGGGTGGAGGGTGCAGCTGTCAAATATAATATCGTTCATTCGCGAACCTATCTGATAATTTGTGTCTTTATGAGAACCGTATCGAAAGCAGCAAAATGTCTACAACTTTGATTGTACATGAGACATTCGATACCTCCCTAACATTCCTTAAATAAATAAACTTCCCCTTCAATAAGAAGAGGATAAGACATGAGTTTGCAACTTGTTTTAGTCGGTATATTATTATGTATTTAACGGCACCTTTTTAGGTGTCCGAAAAAAAAACGATTTACAGTGTTTTACTTTACATTTTTAATCATTTTATTTTACAAAGAGGAACTAGTTCGGTTTTAGATATTTTTTTGTGTGTAAAAGATTAAGATTTATATGTCCGTAAGATGTGAGACATCACTCACATCTAGTATCACAAACGAGATCCATTTTTGTAATCATAATATTATGAAAGAATCGCCCGCATATCACATCCGTAAGTTTTGCATTAATCAACACACTTTCTCTATTGTACTATCACATCAAGCGTAACACGTACCTACACCGTTTGTAATAGAGGTGGTTTTACGTAGTGCAACTATTGCACTGTGGTGTGGGCTGTACCAGGTATAGATTAACTCCGAAACTTAATTCTGTGAAGTGATCGTCAAAGAACAATGCATGGTGTGACATATTTAAGGCGATACATTGAAAAAAACGCACTTTTTTATGTAATGTTAATTTATTTAAAAAGAAATTGTATGCATGGCTTAGTGATAAAAAAATTTATTATCTAAAAGAATTTTTCGACAATAATTGTTAAATGACTGAATGTTAAAATATTTTGCATGCAAATCAGCAAGACATGAGTACTTTGTACTGAACTACAGTTCAGATCACATCTTATATACCATGTTCTTAAGCAAATAAAGATTATTATTATTATTATTAATGAATGTTATGACGGATCTGAAAATCAGATATAGACTTTATATCTTTATCTAGACACATGTAGAACAAATACTTGATTTTGCTTCGATACATTTCATTTCCGAAAAGACCTCTTGAAAATAAGAAAACATAAGACTACTTATTGGCAAACAATAAACAAGTTTTAAAAAATAAGTAACATTAATTGAAAACCAACAAACAAGAAATAAACCAAAGATTACAATAAAATATACTGCGGTCATTTGACGTTTATGATGCTTGAATTCGAAATCTTACTTCTCAACCGCTTCCGACCCCTCGGCACTCGAAGCAATTGGGATGTTGAGTAAGTTTGAATATTGCGCTATTTTTCACAATTTCGGAAAATATACGCTATGTTTATTTTCCGAAATTGTAAACTTTTCTAAAACGATTCAAACTGAAAAGACATGGAATGTTGTTGAAGTCGTACTGTTTAGAAAATTCATAAAAAAAGTCATTTTTTCTCAAGATTTATCAAAAATGTTAATGATATTAGATTGCTGACATCAATTATAACAACTATTATTGTGACAAATATGAATAAAAATATACATATACATAGTTATTATTAATTTGGTCAATATTCCCTTACATTTTGTAGTAATTTATTTATTAATTAATATTTTTAGGATAGCTTACAGCTAATTATTCTATAAAACAACAACACTAACGACTAAAAGCCAATGAAAAGCTATCACAAATGGAATACAAATATAACCCTGCTAAGAACTTCCTATGTTACAATTGTGATGATAGTCTAAGCTAAGCTTCTAGCAGTACTGTTCATAGGCTATTAATGCTGTCATTGAATATATCCAACTTAATATTATTGTCATGCAATCTATTAACTTTAGTCGCGGCTCGAACTAAGAAACTATTCAGTTTGTAGTTGTTGTGAGTCAAAGGAACGCTAAATGGTTTATAAACGATGTTGCGGGAAACACGAATTGGCACTCTTAGAGAAACTTTGTTCAGTAGATTTGGACAATCAACAGTATCATGTCTGCATTGTCACGTCTGGTGGGTGGTTAGTGGTAAAATATGAAATCTAACACAACGCTCGTCGTATGAGACCTTCGGAATTTTGAACCTATAACTTAAGATACGCGTTAATTTCCTCTGTATCTCACTTTATACTTTCATGGTTATTAACATTTGAATTAGAATTATTTACGAGATATTTGCCATGTAACTTTATAGTTGTGAGTTCCCGATATTTCGGCGCAGTTGCATGCGCCATGATCACGGGTAGACTGCTGAAGCTGCGAGTAGAAGTCAACTTCATTGCGGGCAGATATATCGATCTACCCTCTTTCGTTGACGCTTGCTACGATCGATGCCCCTACCACAACATATACAATACAATACATATACATATACAATATCGGGAACTCACAACTATAAAGTTACATGGTAAATATCTCGTAAATAATTCTAATTCCTCTGTATCTGTTCAATTTTAGTCATATACACTCCATAGCGTGGATTCCAGATAGTACTGGCGTACTCAAGGTGGCTGCGGACATAAGCACAGTAACAGTAACATTTAAGAACAAGTGACGTCACCTGTTCCGTAAAGGAGCGTTTTTGGGCGATGCGCTGCTGCAACACATTAAACATACCATTATATTTGCGAAACTATTGATCTAGACACTACTATTTATTTATTTATTTAAGCTTTAATTGCACAAAATGAGTTACAATTTGGCGGACTTAATGCCATTAGGCATTCTCTACCAGTCAACTGGAAAGTTGAGTCCAAAATAATTAAATAGGTAGTGCAAACTGTTTTAAAAATTAAAATATACAATAGCAATGAATACGCTGCATAATAATTAAAATAATTATAGATATATATATGTATATTGTTAAGATGGGCCTTACAATGGGCCTCGTAAGAAGGCTCAATGTCACCCAAAGGGCAATGGAGAGGGCTATGCTC
This sequence comes from Nymphula nitidulata, assembly GCA_947347705.1. Taxonomy (NCBI): domain Eukaryota; kingdom Metazoa; phylum Arthropoda; class Insecta; order Lepidoptera; family Crambidae; genus Nymphula; species Nymphula nitidulata. The sequence continues at coordinate 14,039,302 of OX374634.1, read as the reverse complement.
GGGGTTTCTCTGCGTGATCGAATCAGAAATGATGAGATCCGCAGGAGAACTAAGGTCGCCGACATAGCCCGAAGAATTGCGAGCCTCAAGTGGCAGTGGGCAGGCCACATTGCAAGGAGGACTGACGGCCGTTGGGGCGGAAAAGTCCTCGAGTGGCGGCCGCGTACCGGGAGACGCAGCGTTGGTAGGCCTCCTACAAGGTGGACCGACGATCTGGTGAGGGCCGCGGGAAGCCGATGGATGCGGACAGCGCAGAACCGATCGGTGTGGAGATCTTTGGGGGAGGCCTATGCCCAGCAGTGGGCGTCTCTCGGCTGAAATGATGATGATGATGATTGTTAAGATGTATAATTATGGATAAATACGCAATTATATAACATATATAATAAATACATATTAAATAAATACAGAAATAATGAGGATAGATATATCAATTGGATAAAGGAGGAGACTCTAAAAAAAGACTTCGAACTGACCGCTTGAAAGCCAGTTTGTTTTTGGCCTCTTGAATATGGGGAGGTAGTGCGTTCCAGAGCCGTATAGCTTGACATTGAAAGAAATTGGACATGAAGCCAGTGCGGTGAGAAGGACAAATTAGAGTGAGTTTGCCGCTTGAACGAAGGACACGATTATGAGAAGCACCCAGATACTGAAATTTACTTAATAAAAAATTAATTATTTAATATTTTTTTGCAATATTTCTCTATGAGTTTTAGACTTCTTAGTTAAGAAATAAAAAAAATGTTGTCAGTGGCTTTCCTTCGAGAAAAGTAAAAGTTGAGATTTTTAAAATAGCTCAACTTTATTAGAACTCAAGGTTCGAATTCGAATTTATCTCGATTTCAAGCCTGTTTCGAATGCATAACAATAGCTGCCCAGGATTTAGACACCCGACTAGATGATCGAAGACCCGCTCCTTTCTGGAGATAGTACAAAAATGTTCCTAAGCTGCAAAAGCTTCAAACGTGCAAAATAATTTTAACCGCATCAAAATTCTTACAAACATAAATTTACGGCTAACGAAAAGATACCAATGCTGGACAAATGCCTCCCATAATGATTTCCATAACTATCAGTCATGCGCTGCACGCATCCAGCGGCTGCCTGCGACCTTCACTTTAACAGATACTTGGTCCACCTTGTCGGAGGCCTGCTCACACTACGTCTTCCGGTTCTTGGTCGCTAATGTAGAAACTTTCCGCCCCAACGATCAACGGTTGCGAGTGGTGTGTCCTGTCCACTACGACTTCAGCACTACTCGTATCCATTTCCTCATTTCTGATTCGATCTCAAGACAAACTCCGAGCATTTCTCTTAATGAGACCTATAATATTATGAGCGACCAGGTTTCAGTGTCGCATAACATCTACATACACTGGGTCGATCAGGCACTACGGTATTCGGGACGTGATGAATCCAGTATCGAGTTCAGTACGAGTACGAATTAATTTGGAATTGTTTTTGCCGCATTCCTGTAAAGTGAAAGCACTGCACAAACCAGCTAGCTCCAAACTTAATAATCAATACCTAATCACAACCATATCGCTATCTCCTACTTACTAATTGATCTAAAATAAAATGCTCGCAATGACTTCTTACATTCTTTTCACCTACTTATCTTTGTCTGATCCTAAATATTTGACTGAATTTCACTAAACATTTCAGTGTTATTTCATTTAAAAATGTCATTCATTCCATAATGTTGGCTTGTCGGCGCTGGGCTCGCCGGCGGAATGGCGAAACAAAAAACTATTTAGGTTGTCTAATTGTGGCTTGCTGTTTCATTTTTTACAGCTAGGTAGTTAATTATTAGATTTTTTAAATAAATACTTAGATTTCAGATTAGATAGAGTCAGTGTAAATAAAGTTTATTTTATGACATTGAAGCAAACATCTTGATTACTTTAACTGTATAAACCCTCGTAGTAGTACAAAATGTAGAGTACTACATTTTTTATTAATCTTGATGTTAGTTCTTAGATGGTTTAATTTCTGTCTAAAAATCTGTGTACATGACTGACCGAAAACCAGCGTTGATGATGCGCTGCAGGCTCTTTTGTAGACGAATTAGATAGTTTAACTTGGACCTGATTCGATATTGTGCTATCACCTGTCAAGCTACAGATTCAAGAAACAATTGTTTTTTTTTAATTATCATAATCCTCCCGCGGGTATTCTGCGGCTTGACAGCTTAATTTAATTTATTGTGATGATGTAAAACAAAAGAATAAAGTGCTCTTGGCTATCAAATATTTTTAATTCTTGGCTTACGCTCGCCATTAATTATTTTTAAGTTGGCTCAAGTACCTATAGACTAGTGTTCGACAGTGTTCTGTTGGAAGAAAAGTCGTGTGCCAAGTGGCGTAAGATGATTCGGAGCTGAATATGATAAATGATGAAAACTCTATGTAAATACTGATAGTTGTTCTAAATTTGTCAACGGGTCGCATTCCTAACGTAATACTAACGCAGCTATTTATAACATTGATCTGTGAATAATTTTATAGGAGATCATAAAATTTAAATGTCACATCTTTCTCATAAATTTATTAAATGTCAACGTTTGGACTCTAGAAGATAAACAATATGGTTACGTCCCGAAAGCGTTATTAAATGAATAGTTAATTTAATCGAGAGGCAGTTGATATAATTTAATGTTTTATATACACAATAATATAGTTTAAACACGTCTGATTTTATGATTAATATATTAGACGGTACAGTCGACGTGACATATGTTTGAACATTTCAAACAGTGCTTCACCATGTTGCTAATGGAATCAAGCTCAGTATTTGCAAACACTAGCTTGTGTTGTACGAGTATTGGGCTTATAAATCGTGCTGAATAAGCATAGCTTTGGCACTAAGCACGCCAGAGACTCAGTTTATGCTTCACTTTGTGAGAGTACCGGGCTTATCTACGCTGTTTTATGAGTGTTTTACGATTATTGCCTCGGCTGAATAGGTTATAAATACGAACGATATGAAATTTCTATAAAGGAATAATTTTAAATGGACATGTTCATTTAACTACTCTTGGTGGTATATTTAAATACGTTAGTATTAATTTTTATGGCCTTAGGCATTTAAGCGAGACGATCGGTAAATTTTATCATTGGTAGACAGTAAAACTTGAGACACGACCATAACATTCATTTTAATTGATAATTGGTGTAATTTATTATCATATAAATTTAATAAAATTTTACAGAAGTGTTGTCGCTTTATTAAATTCCATTGAAAGACGAGATGTAAAATAATACACATTAATATATATGATGGTTATCATTATTGAATTATCTTTAAAATATAGAAAATTGGAGTTTCGTACGACAGTACTCCACGTCTGACAGTCGCCCCATCATTTCAACGGTTCATGTGGTTGTTCATTGCTGGTATTCCAGTGGATTGGAGGTGTTTTTGAGCATATTCATGGTGTTGTTGCAGGGCTACAATGGTGTGTGCGTGTGCGGGGCAGCGGGGGGCGGGCGCGGCGAGCCGGCGCGCATGGCGGCGCCAATGAGGGAGGGCGCGCCGGCCGGCGGAGCTCGCCCCGCGCCCCACGCGCACCCCGCCAACTTCGAGTACGATGACAACGAGTGGGACATCGGCATCGGCGACCTGATCATAGACCTCGATGCCGACATAGAGAAGACCGACGAGGCGGGCGGCATGGCGGCGCGCGCCGAACCTGACGCGCAGCGCACCGCGCTCAAGATGAAGATCAAGCGCACTAAGCCCGGCACCAAGAGCTCTGAGGCCAAGCACGAGATCGTCAAGTCGAACGAGATGAACGGCGAGCCGAAGCCGGCCGCGGCCGCCGCGCCGCCCGCTGGCGCCAAGCGCGGGTCTGGTGGGCACCGGCGCGACAAGGCGCGCGACAAGCACCACCACCCGCACCCGCCGCATGATGTCAACGGTGTGCCACGGGTACCGCCGCCGCCCAACGCGCCCGGGCCGCCTGCGCCCGTGCCCGCGCCTGCGCCCGCCCCCGCCCCTACCTCCATGCCGCCCGCCAGCCCCACGCCCGTGCCGCCCAAACCCGAGCCGCGCCCGGCGCCCGCGCCGCGGCTCGACCCCAAACCCGCGGTGGCCCCGCTACCACCTGCGCCCGCGCTCGCGTCCGCGCCCGCTCCCGCCCCCGCGCCCGCGCCTGCGCCTGCTCCGGCCATGCACGCGTCTCACCCCGCGCTTGCGCCCGCGCCTGCGCCCGCGCCTCCTACCAAGCCCGAGCCCGACGACTCGCGGCAAGACTCCTCACAGCCGCCTGCAAAGAAACAAAAAACTGAACCTAAGGTTTGTTATTATTTTATTTAGTAAATTAACAAAACAACACATATTAACAAGGACAGTAAGAAACAGAAAGAATTATCTCCTTTATGTTCTACGCTACGTAACGAAACACAGTATGGATTGATCACATCACACACAATACACATAAATAACTCCATTGCAATAGCGAGTGCATATTAAACTTACTTACTACTTCAAACCCACCCACATATCAAACACAATAGGTTTTTTTACTGTGTGTGAACTGGGCGGGACGGCTGGCAAGGGTTGAATGGTTAACATTATAATTATTCAATGAGAATTTTGGTGGTTATGGGATGAATAAGATATTTATGACTACGGCAATAATGTAATTTCTTAAAAGTTAAAGACATAATTTTTAGCAAAACTCTTCATAATCAAGATGTTTATCAAGTCAATCAGGGCGATAACGATTATCGCACACTAAAGTGCGTTATTGCTCTTATCGCGGCTGTATCCATTGTTTCGGAGTGTATTTAATTGTTCGGGCTTAGGGCTGTTTGCGAGCTTGATTGAGTGCAAACGTTCGTGGGGAGTAATCCCCGCTGTCACCCGCCGCATCGGTTCATTAAATCACCCCTCGTCTCCGCTGCCGCCTCTCTCGCAGCAACACTCCGATGTCGCTCGAACATCACAATACCGCTGCACTCCACAAATTAATACGATTGTGGCCTCTGCGGCAAATAAGGCTTTGTATCTTCCATCCGCTCGGAATTGCAGATGTTTTAACTCGTAGCTACCGTAATGGGAAATCGCCAGTGCCGTTACTTTAAACCCCTTTAATTAGCAGTCGCTGCAAACTCGTTATTGGTAAGACGTCTGTTGTCCGCCGTATAGCTCAATCGTGCATGCACCTGCCCGAGGTCTTTCACAACGCGCAGCGCATCATTAATCAAGATGACGTGACTGCAAGTTATTGCCAAAGGTTCATGTAAATTACCTAGTCTTATGAACTTATCACGTTCAACCACATCAAATTATACTATTTTGTACCTACCTGGTACTCGAGTGACAGCTGCTTAAGCAATATTAGATATTTCAACCGCAATATTTCACGGCTCAAGTCAAATTACTGCGCTGTGTAAAGGTACATTTTATCACATTAGTTCAAGTTGGGGTGGATCCCTATGCTTTTCTTAGTGTTAGAAGTGCGAGGGGAAGCCTCGCATCTTGGTCTCCGAAATTCCTCTCATTAATCACTGTCAAGGGCTCTAAAAATTTCTGAAGTGCTTGTGGAATCAATTTACGTTCCCTCCCTAACTGGAAAAGTTTTGGAGCGTGATAATTAAAGACGAGATATCAATTTGAAGTCCACTCTTCACTCAAGCCGTAGTTCTTTTCGCTTCATATTTTATATGTCTCGAGTTTCGCTTTACATGAGAGTACGCGTTCGGAATAATTGAATGTGAACGCTTGTAGACTGCAGAAGTTCGCTGTCATTGGAGCACAATAATCCATAAAACCGAAGCAAATTGTGAGCGCTCCATACTTAGCGTCTCAATACGATATTATTACGAACAGTTTCAAATATGGGGTGGCTCCCTTGCCAGTGAAGTGTTCACAGTTTACTTTCTCCCTATAATACGGCCATCTGAACTTTAGAAAAAACTGCATTTATTATTTGTCGTTTCTTTTATGTTATTATCTCTCTGCAAGCCCATAAAAAACGGAATCGAAAAACTAATTTATTCTCAACAGTCGTACTCAATGGCCGTTATAATTACAGTCATGTTGATATTCCCATCATTAAGTGCCTTTATTCTTAAATATTAAAGTTTGTCTCCTTAATAAATGTAAATATTTGCAGCTAAATGATAATTAACTAGCATTCGTGTTTACCACCAGTTATACATAATAATACGTATTACCGTGACCTCAACTTGACATTAGATTATAATATGTATCATATTGTGTCTCGACTCCAACCTATTTCACATTTGATTCAATTACATCAATATCCATAGTAAAAAATTCAAAGTGTGAAATTAATAAGATTTCAATCGGAGTCACCAGGAGAGCATGATCTTTAACATGTTACACGTCGCCGCGAATGAGGTTAATAGCACCGCTCGGCTCGATTATACTGATCGCCCTGAATAAATTTACATGTTGATTGCCGCCTGATCAGGCCCGCCGCTAAACTAACTGCTAACTGGCGGCCGCGGCCAGTCTCACCGCTCGCATTAAATAAATACGTTGCCAGAGTAGAGCTCCGCAATTCCCAAGACAATCTGTCTTGTAACGCAAATTGTTTTCTGTTTCGAGATTTCATGGCGACAGGCAATTAATATCGGACCGAGCCGTTCTTGCTCAAATAACGTTTAGCTGCGATAAGTGAAACCATGTCGACATTTATATTCCACGGCACAATGAATTCAATCATATATCGATATGCCTTATAATCAATACAAACATGTACAAAACCATTGTGAATAATATTGAAACGGTGAACGTGCAAAATCAACGCTAACACAAATGATAAATTCTGATGAATTTTCCGCTTCAACGACTTTATTTATACAACGAACGGACGTATCGCGTTACCGGCCCGGGGCGTATCATCATTTATTTCACAAAAACGTTCTTGCTTTAGCCAAAATGCCACACGACCTCACGGACAGACCGTGAATTAAATTTTTAATAATGAATACTCGAAGTAATTGATTGATGCGATAAAATAAATCGGCTTTCGGGTCGGCCGGATCCCTCGCGCAGGTTTCGGAACGAATCGCAGTTATTACGATGAGTGCCTACGATAATTATTATTATAGCTCGTCTATGTCTTGATAGTAGCCACTGCGGGTAGCAACTAAAAAAGTGGAGGCAATCAATCGTCTTAAATAACAGAGTTAATCAATCGTGTCCATGATCCAGTCAATTGTAAACAATTTTAAGAGTGCGACTTTGGTAAAGTAAAAAATTAGTCATGCTCTTCTACCAGATTAACATTGAGAACGTGCATAAATAACATCACGAGTAAACAAAGAAAAACAACCGAAGCAAAAACAGCTTAACAATACAGTTAAACCTCTGCTATCTGCATTTCTGTTGTTAGCTGCTATCCTATATTATCTTTTATTATTATGTAATGTTACTTTTGCTTCTCATATCATACTGTACCAAAAGTTCCCTTCATTTTAATCCTTTTACTCAATTTCGTTTCCCTGTAGGTTGCCTCGAAGAGATTGCTGCTCAGCAATAAGTCCGCATATCGTGTTGTTTCCTGTTTTATTTTTACTCTCACGATGTGTGCATAAATGTCCAATAAAGTATAAATGATTGGTAGTAATGATAGAAGTTGACATAATTACGCAATTAACTATTCAAATAACTTGATAATGAGCTTGTAGATTTCCATATTGAATGCATCAAACTACGTCAAATTAGTATTTAAAACGATATCGCATTTGGTTATCTCTAGCTTTGGGATAATACGAGTAATTTTTAGTTTGACGACGACCGGCTGGCTGAATGGTCGGTCTGTGCCCCTTGCTATACAGGCTACTCGGTCAGGGGTCCCGAGTTCGAATCTCGGTATGAGGAACTGTTTGTATGATGTGTACGAGCATTTTTCACGAGTCGTGTATGTTTATATGTTTATTTAGTATCTTTATCATTATCATTATTTCTCCGTTATCTAGCATCCATAACACAAGCTCTTGATGATGCTTACATTGGACTAGATAATAGGTGTGAGTGTATGAATATTATGATTATGATTAGAAGTTATAAAATGTTTAAGATTAGGTTGTGATGAGCTATTTGGGGTGCGGTGCGTTATGTTATGACTTATGACATCAAGACATCTATGAAAGTAAGAGAGTAGGAGGTACGACGGCAGCTGGCGGCGACTACTGTGTAATTATTATTGGCGTAATTAGGATGTGAGGCCGGCGGGCGGCGGGCGGCCCGCGGCGCCGACAGCGCGAGCTCTACTCTAACAAATGCCATTATTATTTCCGCTTCGCATTATACTCTGCCGCGGTTTGCTACGTTCTCGTTTATTATGTCATGAACAATTGAAACGATAATAAATATTCACTTCAGCAAAGCAAATTGATTCAACGTTAATTGCGCCCAAGTGCTAGCCCTCGACTGCGTTAACGAGTCTATGTTTACAGTTAGTTACCTATTTAACGGTTTCGTAATATAGTTGAGTAACCGAAAATTATTTTGGTATGACAGTTCCTATTAAGACGTTCGTCTGTTATGTATTCTGTTATTTTATTAATTCAATTAATGCTATAATCTGTCGTCGCTCAAACCATAATTTTGCCCTGACAAAATTCCTCGGTCTCAGTAGTCATAAACCCATTAAAGTTGGTTGTGCCGTGGGGCTGTCGGTCGGGCGAGCGCTCGGTCGACTGGGTCGGGGGTCGCGTCGGTCGTTTTGTCGGGCCGCAGTAATCCGCAGCTGCCGTATACCTGGATCTCTTTGTTCGAGTGGAAAGTTTCGTTGAGAGCGCACCCTACAGATTTGTAGTTGTAAACTACTTTTTATGGAGATACTTATACGATGTTCCACATATCTGCATCATAACTTAAAACTTTATCACGTTATTTCAAAATTCATAATTCATCATCTGGAACAATATTACTGTGCATGATCGTTCTACTTTTAAAATCGATGTGTAAACTTCAAACGGAATTGCAGACGAAATAACAGATTTATGTTAATTTCATTTATAGATTCGAGCCAGGATCTTTCGACTAGTCGGCCGACTAATAAAACCTTCACAACATATAATACAGGGGAGACGGGATCAAAAGCTGATTTTTTGTTATACTTTTTATAAGCCCGCTATTTTGCCCTCTTTTGTGCCCGTGTTGTTTACTAATGGGCTCTGTTGGGTTCGACTTAAGATAATAACTCTGGTTTTTCTCGCCCATGTGTCGTGGAGCGAGTTTTTGCCGCCGGAAATGCGAGAATGTTGTAGGGTTGGATTAAAATATATTTGTTGATCTTTTGGCTTAATCTGTGAGCAGGCGAGTGCTCGCACACGGCCCTTGTTTTTATTTCTTTTTGAAGCCGAACGATTACGGCTTTTATAATTCACTTTCATTTTCCATTCCGATGATGGGTTTTTGTAAATTGTTTTCTCTTTATCGTTGTATTTTTGCTGCGACACAATGCGACGCTATCACGGGTATCTTTTAGTTCGAGCGTGTCTTTCCATAGTTTCACTTTGGCTTTAAATTTAAATCCATTACAATTATTAAATTCAATTTCAACTAAAAATTTCAAATAATGCTTGTTATTGTTAGCCTTGTTTTGATTTATTTATTTTTTCAGTTCGCTTTAAATTCGTCAATTACAATATGTTTCATTTAATGTCGTCCAGATTGGGGCTGTCCCTCGCCCTAATTCATCAGAGTTCCAATATCCAGTGCCATAATCGTTATCGGCGCTTAATCAATCACCGGTCTCATTTAATGCCCCAATATCCTGCGGTACCCAACTAACAATTACATGTGAGGGCCCGTTAGGCCCGTATCGGCGGCCTGCAGCGGGTGCCAATAACATAAATTGTCACGGGGTCGGAAGCGTCCGCCCGCGCTCGGCGCCCTCTCCGAGATTGCTGTCGACTCGACAATCGATATTCAATCTCTTTGACGTTTTATACGCTCCCTACTTTCTTACTTTGTGTCGCCGTTTAGAACATGATTGGGATTGAAGGCGGCATTCCTCGACGCTTTGACCGATCTCAGCCATTCTTCTTTGCTCATTTTCTTGTACAAATTTCGCGTCGCCCACCGACAAATAATGAGACGCGTTTCCCTACGTGACCCTGACACTTTTATCGGTTTTTATTTCGTCCATATTTCAACAGTTACAACGATTAAAGCAAAATAGTGTCGTTTTCGAATGTTTCGCATCGTTAACAAAGAATTTATCACAATAACCATGTTTCATTTTCATCATCATCTTCCTTCCCTTGAGGCGTTTCGGAACCATTCTCAATAAGTTAATGAATATCATACGTAACCCAGGAGATAACACGATTTACTACGTGAAATGTTTATTAAATCTCGCGTCAAAAGCTTTTACCGTTACGATTCCAGTGAGCTCATAATTACGACATAGTTGAACTAATTAGCGAATTCCGAGCGCGGAGCAGCCATCGGTCTGGGGTAATTACAAATCCGACCCACGTCGCTTATCCCACCAAGTTATAATTGAAAGCTCGGTGGCCCAGAAGCCGAGTGGCGCTTGTATCGCGTTATTAGGTGCGCATACGTAATTTGTTTGTTAAAGACGGCACACAGTTATACCCGCTGTGAATAATTTAAATTCATCCCCTGGATGGGCCGCGGGGTGGCGATGGCGGGCCCGTATCGATTCTAGTGTATCTGTGTGCGTGTTTGTGCTGTGCGGTCGGCCGCCACTTTCGGCTCGGCTTCGGCTCCCAGCTTGTATTAGACCGGGATTCTCTGCTCGTTCGCTCGGGGCGCGCCGCAAAGCCCGGCTATCAACTTGACACGCCTAGCTTCGCCGTCTTTGTACTTCGCCACCGTCACAAATAATCTTTTTCACCGAATAAAAAGTCGCTTTAGAACATCAGTGATACAACTTTTCGTGACTGAATAAATTATTCATAACGCCCAGCCCATTCCAATTATAATAATTGTATTCAAAACAGGAAAGTTTGTAAGTTGAAAAAGTTGTGCGCTTTATAGGGAGCTGGCTCGGTTCGTTTAGCAATTCATTTGAATTATTAGGTATGTGTCAACTCGATTGAAGTCTTTGTTTATTATGGCTTACTTGATTAGAGTTATTATTTTCACAGATTTTAATTCAACTAAATCTTTTTAATTTGTTGACATAAAAGATTTGGTAATAATAGCTTGCAATGTTACATTAAAAAATACTGGTGTTATTTCTGTGATAGTTTCCCAATATCCTGATGTAGATGGCACACACGCGACCGCACTCTTTTTATTTTTAATAGCTAGTTGGTATAACAGAAACTAACATTTAAGCTGAATTTCATTTGAAACGTTTTAAACATCGAGGCAAAGCCAAAAACACTGTGTTACGTTGACATGAAACTGACCGCGCCAACAACGCTGTAATATCCGATAGGAATTATTGAGCGATTGAAATCTTTAGTGCGATTAGTAACGCGATTTGTTGCCAAGAGAAATCTATTATTGTACTATTAAATTCTAACTTCATTTGAAACTAATAAGGACGAAATGATTAATGATTAAGTGTTTTTCAATTCAAACACAATGCTAGTAGGTAACTTGCGACACATAAATTATGCTTTAATATTATACTATTAGCTATAATAGACTTGTCTGTCGGTAGTCAGCCAATTATATAAATATTTAATGGACACAAGGGCGCAGAGTCAAATGTTAAAGCGGACGATCCAGATTGTTAGGTACTTACATCAATCTTATCGGCGTTCATATTTTATATAAATAATTGACGATAAACTTTATATTGACTCTGTTAACAGCAATTAATCTGTAAGTGGTAGAAGTTAAATTAAATACCTCAGAACTGGTCGCTTTATTATTTTTAAGTAGTCCGTGGCTTTGAGAGGACATGTTTGCTTTAACAACTGCAGTTGATTTTGTAAATTATGTATGTATAATGAATGAATGACTCTATTGTGGCAAAACGTGTACCTACCTATTGCATTATCTTATCAAGTCTACGTATATTCTTTTTCCTTTTTTTCTATATTATTTAGCTTTTATAATTGATATGGTATCCAAAAATAATAAATACATAAATAGATACGAAGTTAAGTCCCCAAAGACAAAATGATATTCACCAGGAATATGAATAAAATCTGAGCAGTTTTATAGCGAAGAATATTTTATTTTGATCTCGCTAAGATAAAGTCTGTATTTTCTCGAGTTGAGTCGAGTTATAGTCGGGACCTTTGACAGTATATTCCGTATCGTTGCGCTAAAGAGATATTTATTCAACAAAGTGCTTTCCTTTGGTTTAAATATTAAAAAATACAACAGGGCATAATGGTCGCTTAAAATATTCTTAAGAGATTTGTAATGATCCAAAGCAGCAAAACTCTAAATAGCAATCTAGAGGAAGTCACGATAGGTAACAATAATTACAACACAAGCAAGAAACAGAACGAACTTAACCAAGACGAGAGACAAACATTATAAAAGAGTAAAAAAAAATACAAATTAAAAATATTATCAAAACGGTTTCTAAGGAAGACGCAGCAATTGTGTTAGCTGAATCTTAAAAGTCAAACAAACTCGGTATTCTTTACCTAACTATTAGAACTTATTCTTGTTCGATATCACGGACGGTAACCGACCGACGCTACATTTATTTTTATCAACGAACACAGCAAATGATATTAGTTTATCAGATAAAAGCGTGAAATAAAACAGCGCGCTTGGCCCGTTTGAGCAAATTGACTTAATTGCTTATTTATGTAGCCACATCGGTCCAGTTTATAGCGCCACAATTAAAAAGCAGATGTAAATAGCGCATGTTCCAAGAAAAATGAGAGGGCAGCTCGTCCGTTTTATTTCAGAAATGTATAGAGATACTGCAGTTTTCTTGAGCACCGGCGTATTTCATTTTATATTATGATTCGTGCCGGAACGCTAACGTTCGCATCACACTTGTAATTTATAATTCATTGTGCCTCGGCTCCGCAATTTCTTTACGTCGCGTTTATTATTGGCCATCACTCGAATGGTGTACCACATTATGTGCAAATTGATGTTTCGAGTTTCTAGCGCAATCATTGTTGCTTTTATTGGTAAGTGTGAGTGGAAATCGGTCTATTGACATAGATGTCCGTTCTGAGTTATGTTCTCTAAAATTATGTTTGCCTTCTTATATTCTTGGCTGTCTTTCATTACTTTTACAAGCAAAAGGGACAGGGTTTTATTTCACAGATCAGATTTGCCGTAGCGATGTTACTTTCAACTTTAGTCAAGCTTAACAAAATTGTATTTCCTTTTCTTTTTTATTTAGTAAAAAAGAAACTGTTTATTTAGTGAGTTGTAAATCAGCATTCGGTCCATAGACAAGGGTCGGGGTTGCTAGTGCAGCCAGCGGAGCACTCGCAAATGACGCGGAATTCTCGTGCGAAATAATTTCCCAGAGCGGCAGTCGGCGCCGCGGGGACTGAATAAAGTGAATAAAGTTTGTACCGCGTTAATTGCCAACGGCGAACGGCAAGCACGTCTTAATGAGACGGCTTCTTTAATGAAAATACTCGCGCTACATGCCCATTCCGGCGGGTCCGGTTCTTGTGTGCGACAGTAAACAGTCATAAGCGTTCGTCTCAGTCCGTAATAATTACATAGATCGGAGGATAGATAATTGAAATCGCGTGAATAATAACTTTGGATGCGGCAACTGCTCTCGCTCACGTCACATCGCGTGAGCGGTGATTAAAGCACACAAAAAATAAATAAATGATCGAATATGCTTCTCGGAACAAGAGAGGCGGGCGGAACCGTAAACAGGGCCAGGTTTGCATAGCATACTCGTATTCGTGGACCAGGCCAACAGACTCAATATACCTATCCTACAGTTTTTGCAGTCAGCAAACTTGTTAGTTGCGCGTACAGAATCGATTTTTAGTTATTCAACAAACGTTTTAATGTTTACATTTGTATTTAAGACCTCGCGAACGTTTCAATTATGTTTAACAAGAGCTACACAATCATCATGCGATAAGTCGACTGTTGATATTTGAAATTAGATAGTTTAACTTATGTATCGGACGTGAATCAGATACTTACTGCTGATTTAGGTAATAACTTCACGTTAGAATATGAATACATACTTACTTATTATAAACTTTATTACGTCTGTTTATAATACAGGAAGAACATTCAACTATATCTTTGCCAATTACTATACGATAATTGATGTTATATTATGTCAACGGCACCGACTTTCTTTTTGTTTATAGAGATTTTATTATACAAGTTCCTGTAAAGAGCGCCAATGCCTCGTTAGGTAATGGTCACATTTAATCTCATTCCAATACTTTTCTCATTATTGTTTTTAATTAATTAAATCCTAAGAGTCAGTGGTTGTGAAATGTGTGGTAATCTTTTCTTTATGCTACTGCTACTGTATAACAGCATTTAGCATTTTCTACCTCATTAAATATTTAGTATTACACGTGATATTCTACTTCACTTAACTATTAAAGTTGTTCGTACTGCAGTTTTTTATAATACTTTCTACAATAAAGAATGTTAGAAGGCAGCTTCCCAAAATTTCAATAACACATACCTATCCACCTCAAAATCTTCAATGAAAAATGATAGCTCTTTTTATGTAGATATTGGAATACGTAAGTCGTAGTGGAGTGTATTGGTAAGTACCCATATAAAAAAAGAAACGAACCGTGCATACAGATAAGGCTTGATGATCAGCGAAATATATTGTATATAATATAAATGAATGACTATTATTAATATTATTGTTATTTATATTTAAAGTAAATTACTAGACAGACATAACTGATGAACACAGAACTCTCATCTAGTTAGGTATTTGAATAAACATAAATGACAATAATACTAAATGTCATTAAAATTAATATAATAATACAAGGATCAGGATTTTTATCGAAATATATAAAAATATACCTACATCTAAAACAAATACATGCTGTTTAAAAGCTGCTAAGACGCTAAATTATATTAGTAGTCATCGAATTTTTCAAGACGTTTCATAATAAAAACCGTCACAGTAAATTTTGATGAATTGAGCTTTTACTACGGTTATAGAAGCACGAAATCTCGTAGCTAATATAAAAAAGACTCGAGTAAAATGCAATCTTATTCTTTATAGTTATATGGTTTGCAATAAAATCTCAGTATAAAATTAATGTGAAGTCTCATTTTGTATTTTGGTAGAGTAGATATAACTACTTTAGTTACCAATAATATCAAAAATATCTTTCTAGAGCATGGTAAGCATAGAAGACAATCTACTTCTGGTGTAAAAAGATAGCGAAACGTGGCCAAACGTAGCCAAACAGATATTCCAGGTGTATTCTTTCTCTGCTTAGATTTTATTATCCTTTCAAAAAAAGAATGCAGAGAAAACAATCATTACTTCGCTTATGTTCAACACGGAATGCAGCAGTTAAAAGAGATTTAGCTGACAAAAAGTGCCAAGACGGGAGTAACTTGACTTAAAACATTTTCCATTTTGGTGCGTCGCCCCACTCTCAAGCCAACCTCTATTTATTCATCCTGTTTCGTTCGTACACTCGTTTTCAGCTCCTTTTAAAGCGACCTTTATTCGAAGCTGGCAATAGCAGTCGCTTTTGGTAACAAAACCGGTTCCCCAAGCTAATTTATAAATTAAACACTTAATTACATCTCATTGGTCATTTACGCCCGGGGCGACCGCAATAAAAAAACTAATAGGGGACCAGTTGTATCGATAATTATGCATCATTTATTTAAAATTGCTGTATAAGTCAGTCTCATGATTGGCATAACAATTCACGCACCCGTAAGTTATGTCTAAATTCGTATACTTAGCATTGATTTACAAATTATAACATTAGAAGTACAAATTAGTCGTGTGTGCAACAAAGTATAAATTGGAAACTAAAATTATCTTATTGTCTGCTCATATTGTGTTGAATAGTTGTCTTATTGCGTCAGTCAATGCCGTTAGTTTTTGTTATGAGATTATTCAGCACCGTTCCGAGTTTGGCATCAAACAGATATCGTCCGGCAGGCATTCAAACAATGTAGGCGTCCAAGCTAGTGTCATTATATCGTAAATCAGTGTTGACGCGGCCATAATTGGCTGCACTCGCAGTCGCTCGGCCACTATCGAGTGACGGGTCGCAACTATCGAGAAGTCCAATAATATCGATACTATAACAATCGGCTGTTAACACGAAACACGAACTGCACCAAGTTACGGCTAAAGTGAACAGTAAATAGAGCTAGTTAGCGTTTGAAGTATTACTATCTGTTTCTGGCATTACGTTTGCAATTTTATCAACACTTGCTTGCTATGCTATACTTGCTTTACTTTTTAAATAATTTATAAGTTAAATTGAATAGTTTCTTTTTGAATAAAATAAACACGAGGGCACCTTTTTTGTTTTTCGATTTAGATTGCTATTTCACGATCACAATAGCCTCTATTTGGACACAGACTCCCGCAACCGATCTCTAATAATTGGTTAAAATTCTGCTATTACTAGCCGAGTGTTAAATAACATCTGTTTTTTTCTTTTCTGTCCTGTGTGACTTTGTTCATTTTATAATTGCACGCATTATGTATTCTATTACTTATCACAAGTTATAATGAAAAACATAATTTGGAAATTGATTATCTTGTTCTATTTTCATCTATTCTTGAGTAAGAGATATCTGAAAATATCTTTATTCAATTAGGCCCCCCAAGAAGCACTTTTGAATCGTCAACAAAGAAACCCTTAAGTCTATCACATAAAAATAATATTAACTAACTAACAATTACATTATCAATTAGGATCTGTATGATGAATAAGACACATCTACGAATTTTTCTTATTTCGTCTCCCAATCGACCGTAAATTATATTATTTACAAGGAAATACCTGAGTTGAGTGCCTTTCTAGTAACTATACAAACAAACGACGTGGCCACGAATATAATTACTGTTTTTGAAAGAAATAAATTCGAAGTGTTGCCAAATTATCTGCTTTTCTAAGAATAAGTTCAGTAAAATGTGATACTGAAATTGGATACTAAGCCCGAAACAAAGAACTCCCACATAGTGTACATTATCACAGTGCCGTAAAATAAAAATGCTGACAACATAATTGATACAGCAGTGGGCTGCAAACGGCGTGGCCATCTGTCTCACGTTCCACTCGTAAAACGTACCCGGCTAATGTACGTAGCCCGAACGTAAAACTACCAACTGCCGACTAGAGCAACACATAAATATCACGGTTACAAACTGACAGATAATATCAAAGGATATTTACAAACGCATGATTTTTAAGGGCTTTAAATGTTTAAACATTATTAAAATTTTGAGTCATCTTAGAGGTTTATTCGTATAAGTCCTAAATATGTAGTTTCCTCGTCTTACATCAGCTAGAACATGACAATTCCTTAGTATTAGTGTTCCCATTCTAGCTCTATCGTACATTCCTTCCAAACAGAAGTGATAGCCGACCACCTCCTGCATAAGGAATGTCTTTTTTTCCGAATTGGGTCTTCAACTCCCATACTTTATTTAGTTTGAGAAGAACGACGTTTTGACAATGAAGACTAAACATTCCCGAGGCAGCAGGTAGAGCAGTATGCTGTATGATTCATACTTCACTATCAGTCTTCGTTTATGGACCCTTTATTTTTATTACTGATCATCGGGTAGTATGAACTCATTTACTTTGTATAAAAGGGGGACTCACACGATGGTCTATTTGTCGGTTACACGACAGCTCTTTTTTATTTTGCGCTTTGAGACAATAATGAGTGCGTAATATCTTATGCAAACGGTAAAATGGTCCGCTCGCCATACGTTTTCTGATCGCCTGGTATTTTTTCCAATATGAATTTATTTAGTTTAAATCACTTTCATGTGTTCAATGGTCGTTATGGTCATTGGACATAGTGTGTGCTCTTGTTATTTTTGTATTTAACAAAATTTACACTTGAAAGTTAAATATTGATAAGAAAAATCTACGTTAAAAATTATTAGGACCATTTTACTTATGTTATGTTAATACAAAAAGTGGCCTTTCATTAATACATAACAGGTCCAAACTAGCAGGTGAGAATAATTATCCTTTGTGGTTTTCATTAGACACGTGTGAACTTTATTATTACTGGTTTTTTAGTGCCACAGACAAGTCTATGGGATTGACGAGGCTCATCAAAGGCACTCGCCCTTCGTGTCGTTAATGACTTCGATAATGCTAATGTTCCACATTAGACTTCCAATCTTTTTGCCGATAAAAAGGGAAAGAATGTTACTTGCTTCAAGCGCCCTGTTTGCACTCATTTTTATCATATCGCTGTTCAAATTTGCACACTGTCATGCAAGCAACAGTTCCGCAGCAGTAAACTTGTCATAAACCGTACTAGCAGCGATGTAAAAATCGTTATCGTGTCATTGTTTGCGGAGTTGACGATGCGTGTGAACTTCAACGAGCATAGCATTGTGGCTGCGGTCTGCTAAACGACGCACGTTGAGCGTCTATTCAACCGAGCATGGCGCGCATTAGGCCTAGCATTAACATTAACACTCATAACAATAACGCTCCACTGAGGCGAATTGCTATTTATTGCAGCTATTTTAAAATGACATTAAATAACCGTATGCGCGATTCGAGTCGCACTCGCATCTTATCTGCCGTTTTATTGTCGCTTTGACCTATTCATAAATAGATTGAGTATGAAAAGTTAATAATAGCCATGAGTGTATTAACGAAGTAGCCCGAGTTTAATCTGGAGATTTGATCGCTACGATACGAATGTGAGGCGATAAAGCGAGAGTAAACCGTTGATGGCTGATTGATTCATATAAGTGTAGATAAAGTCACGTTGTGAGGCGACACGGTTTATTGCTGAGGGTTTATTGTCTCGGCATCGGCGTAGATATACTGAGAAAGAAACAGGACGACTGGCGCGGCGCGCCGAACGCCAACAGACCCTCCTCTAATAGCTTTGCCATTATTTATCGCTCTTAATTTAAAACATTTATCGGCGTAGTCTTAATGCTATTAAACCAACTTCAAAAAA
The DNA here is from genome assembly GCA_947347705.1 of Nymphula nitidulata. NCBI lineage: Eukaryota > Metazoa > Arthropoda > Insecta > Lepidoptera > Crambidae > Nymphula > Nymphula nitidulata. The sequence goes on along the minus strand of OX374634.1, from coordinate 14,020,255 downwards.
GGAAGAGGTCACTTTTTAACTACTTATCTGTTTTGTATGTCTTTATATTTATTTACTGGTACGATTTTATAATTTTCGTCATATTTCACCGAAATTTGAAAGATAAAACCAGGACGACGTTGAAACCATAAGAACAGAAATAAAACCGTTCGTAGGTAGTTCCGCCCGGACCGGTCATTTGCATCGTAGCTTTTCCAGGAAATTGCTAGTGTGGCCGAGCCATACGCAGGCTGGATACTAACTACGCTCTGATTATACCCGGGTGTAACGAACCGTCGACCTTATTTACCTTGGTATAATGTCACATTTTTATTACAAAATATTTTAATAATCTAATCGAATTTATTGACTTTTGCATATTTAACAAGAACATAAATTGCATGTATCGCTCGACGCGTCTCTTTATCACTTTTATCACATAAAACCTTATCTGCTGACATCGTTTCAAGTTTTTTAAGGAATACAGATAACGATATTTTATCTAATTATGGACCGGTATATTTTTGGTTTACTGAAAATTGCCATTGATTTATATCTCTTATTTCATTTCGTGATAAGATAAGTATAAAACAACAATAACTTATTTATATCAGCCGAATATTCTAACGTTTCATATATTTGAGGGTTTCTTGAAAATTTAGTAAGTATTGTCAAAGTACAATTGATTGGCAAACGTCAAATTAAGCACTCGATAAAATTTAAGTGACGATTAAGTATTCGGCCGTAAGTTTCAGTTATTAAAACATCAGTATTATCTTGTATTATATCCGTGTAAGGCTGGTTAAAAATTGAATAGATAATAATCATAACAAAAGACTCACAAAATTTTGAAAATGTGTAATTCATTCGCAATTCATTTAATATTACAGAAGTGAATTCCTTCCTTACAATGGCCCACGATTCTAGTTGTATCTATCTACTCACTTATATAAAATTGAAGTACATACAATACATGTTTTTCTGTCATTACTCATTAGTCATTAATGATAAAGAAGATTGTTAAATCTGTCAAATTGCTTAAATTTAGTAGCTTTCTGTAGTAAAGTTTGAAGTAAAAACATATTTTATATTTAATTACGTTAAAATAATCTTCAAAACGACCAATTTAGTACCAACAGTAGCTCGGATCCCTCAAGTTTGAGCTAAGTTATAAGACTAAGTAGTGTAGAGAAGATCCAATCCCAACCACAACTAATTAAGGATCAAACTAGGCAGTTTGTATTTGTATTTTGTAAAGACTTTTCACCTTAGTCAAATCAAAACCTCTCAAGTAGTGTCCGAAAATTGTTTGACGGTTTTAAATTATTCATAATGGAGCGTAATATCTCCATTTTGTAATTCGTACTCGAAGTTTCAGGAAACCAAAAACTACTCAAGTATGAACAGCCCATAAAATAATCTGAAATGAAAACATACTTACAAAACGCAATTACCTTAATCCCAGAGATAAAGTCCATCTGATCTATTAGTTGCGGCAATCGGCGGCTCGATCTGGCTCGCCGCGCCGATGGAATTATTTCTCAGATTATATCTTACCGTCTCAATTGTCTTGTTATTCGTACTTTTTCGAGAGGTAGGTATTTCAAGTCTCGTTTTTATAACCTACTTGATACACGCTAAGTTTTTGTTTGTTAGCCAAGTCAATGTTAGCCCGAACAACCTATACATACAATTTTCTAACACCATTATCTTATTTTAGTCAATATAATGTGTAAATACAAAATACATTGTTAAAAGCTTTGACATTTATGTCGTGTTTGCTACATGTGAATAGTTGAACAGTTATGTAACATTAGTGTGTTCACATATGAATAAACAGAGATGTTTCGAAAATTCAATCAGACTGTGGAGAATATTGAATAACAAAGGGAAAACTATTAAGATTGGTTACTTGACTGCGTGTGTTAGTAAAGTTGTTATCGCTTATTTAGCACAACATTAAAGCCTTCGTTCATCGACTCCGCGGTAACTGTTCTTACAAAGTTTTAATATAGCCTCGAGCAATCGCGATCGTTCCGACATACGATGTGTATGAATAGTAAATAGGGTAAAAGCACCTGTTAGCCGGCCACTACCATTTATCGGCCTTTTCGCACATTATTTTGAATATTAACCTTCTATTCTACAAATCTTTTAAAATTCCCGCGCCATTAGATCCGGAAGAACTTGACGATTTATTACGTAACGGCTTAACCCTGTACTCTGCACACTGTGCTGTCAGTCCCTATTTGATAATTGAGTGTGCGAACGTGTGTCAAAATAGAGAGAAATATTAGTACATGGATTGACTTTCAAGGAAAATTTTAATATGATATTGTTGATTAATTGTCAATTGGTTTGGTTTTTCGAACATGTAACATCTTAAATTTTAATATCCAAGCACTAAAACGCATAATATCTTAATTGTTTACGATATTTTTGATGGCCGGGGAACACGTTACTGTTACATCTAAAATTTAGTTATCGGCATATGGCCGATAACTGGTATTTTTTACTCTATTTTTATTTTTATTATATATAGGAAATCTTAAATACACTAACATGTTGCCTTTATATTTACGAACAGTTGGATTTTAGTAACTTTATAACCAGATTTCGGCCGCTATAAAGTTACATAATTTATAAACTGTAATCATTAGAAATATCGATATTTTAGTAGCCGATATCTAGTACAAATTACACCTCTTTTCGGCCATAGTGAATAAGGGTGGCCGATAACTAGAAAAATAAATCCAGTTTCCGGCCGTTGGTTATTTCCTACCTTAGCTACCTTAGTTACTTAATTAAATAATCATCATATCAGCCGAGAGACGCCCACTGCTGGGCATAGGCCTCCCCCAAGGATCTTCAAGCCGATCGGTCCTGCGCTGCCCTCATCCAACGGCTTTCCGCGATCCTTACCAGGTCATCGGTCCACCTTGTGGGGGGCCTACCAACGCTGCGTCTCCCGGTACGCGGCCGCCACTCGATGACCTTTCCACCCCAACGGCCGTCAGTCCTCCTCGTAATGTGACCTGCCCACTGCCACTTGAGACTCGCAATTCTTTGGGCTATGTCAGCGACCTTAGTTCTCCTGCGGATCTCATCATTTCTGATTCGATCACGCAGAGAAACACCAAGCATAGCCCTCTTCATTGCTCTTTGGGTGACTTTGAGCCTTTGTATAAGGCCCATTGTAAGCGGCCACGTCTCGGTTCCGTATGTCATCACTGGCAACACACACGAATTAAAGACTTTCGTCTTGAGACACTGCGGTAGTTGTACCGAGAATATGCTGCGTAGCTTCCCGAACGCTGCCCAGCCGAATTAGATCCGTCGATTGACCTCTTTTTGGAAGTTGGACCTACCAAATTAGACTATTTGTCCCAGGTAAATGTATTCGTCAACAACTTCCAGTGTAGAGCTTCCAACCTTCACAGGAGTGGGTACGACATGGGAATTTGACATAATCTTCGTCTTATCCATGTTCATTTTAAGACCCACTTGTTGGCAGACTCTACAGAGGTCGTCGAGCATTGTGCCAAAGTCTTCCAGGTTTTTAGCCATGACTACGATATTATCAGCAAAACGAAGGTAAGTCATGTACTCGCCGTTTATGTTGATGCCAATCCTCTCCAGTCCAAAAGCTTAAAAACATCCTCCAACGCGGCAGTGAACAGTTTCGGAGATATAACATTGCCCTGTCTCACACCCCGCTGAAGTCGTATTGGTTTCGAGTTTTGGTCCTGGAGGCGGACTGACATAGTGGCGTTTTCGTACACTGACTCCAGCACTTAGATGTGCTGATATTCTATTTGGCATCTTTGGAGTGACTGAAGCACGGCCCAGGTCTCGACAGAATCGAAGGCTTTCTCATAGCCCACAAACGCTAAGCATAATGGCGGGTTTTACTCTTCGGTCTTCTGTATAACCAGCCGCAGCGTATGTATGTGGTCTATAGTACTAAAGCCTTTTCGGAAACCGGCTTGTTCGGGAGGCTGGAAGTCGTCAAATCTGCGTGCGAGACGATTCGTAATAATGCGACGGTTTTTTGAAGAAGGAGTTCATCATAAAGAGTCCCTCCCTCTCCATGTAATCGGCCAGCATTTGACCTCTAAAGTTCCGGATTTCACCTCCAAATTGCCCCACTTTCAACTCATCATCGCCACGTTTGCCCAGCCTTGCGTTTAAGTCTCCCATGACAACGGTGTTGTGAGTTTTAGAAGTATGTATTGCCCGAGAGATATCCTCATACATTACTTCTACTTCCTCGTCGGGGTGAGTTATGGTCGGGGCGTATACCTGTATGACCTTCAACGAATACTGTTTGGTGATTCTGAGTATAAGGTCCGCCACCCTATTCGACACACTTCCGATTTGTACAACGTTGTTCACGAGAGACTTGTGGACAAATGATTAAATTGTTAATTATTAAAACACTGTGATCATGGATAGTTCCTTTATTGTTATTTGTTATAATTATGTGTTAATTACATAAAATAATAATTTGTAATTCTAATCAAGAGTCCTTGTTTCCCTGTTATTCTAATTTCAACCCTAGGCGCTCGTAGTTAAAAGTTATTTTTCTACTGTGAATTAAGTGGCCGATAACCGGTACACTGATGGTCGACATCTGAGTCAAATGGCCGATAACCAGTGTTTTCGCTTGTTTTGCATTAAAGAATTTTTTGTAAATTACCTATTGAAGATTCGTCTATAAACTTTTTTTTATATGAAATTAGGTCTATTGTAAAATATTATTAATGCATTAGAAATAAGTGTTTTCATATAAAATTATGATGAAAATGAAGTGGCAAGTCAACGAGTCGCTTAAGTGGTCGATAACCGGTGACTTTACCCTATTTTACGACTCGCTGTTGCCTCTACAATGTCCCATTGCAACCGCGCTTATAACGGCGGCTTTTAAAATTTTAATAGTGTAATTTGCGAGCTGCAAAGTACCTCGCCGCTCGTGACTGTTGCAACACGCTTGCATTGTGCCGGTGATGTAATTCACTTTACCATCGCACTGTTTGTTCTCTATTACTTTTACCTATATGAACTGGTTATTACAGTGAGTAGCATTTAATTATTTAATGAACACCGGCGTGCGGGAGTCGACACATGCGCCGGCTTCCGTTCCGGCCCGTAATGCGCTTCTAATTACATAGCCCTAGTTTTAACTAATAACATCGGTGGGAACAAATCGCTTATTCTAATTTTAGTTGACAGTTGACACGCGGTGTGCGTACAATCACGTTGATACGCTCTGAATCTCCCCTTTCTCGCTCAATTCATTTTAATCCGAACTCTGCGCTTTCCACGAAGTTCAGAGAGGCACCAGTTTTATCTCAGTATAAATTGTATTAGTTAAATTTTCTTAACTTTGGCACCGTAACCGTTTCTACGAATTGAACTTCGACGATTCTTTACATAATTAATAAAGTTTTAATTGAATTCTGTCGGAAAGCAACTTTGGACGATATCAAGGAGGCAGTCTAGTTTTGAAAATGTGATGTAGATTTTAGATTTTCTGCGCCCGCCCGCCCCTGTACGGGTGTGTGAGCTGTGACAAAGTGACAATGGTAAGTTAGTGTCGGTTTCTGGTCACGTGTGCGCGATTCCTTTGTTGGTATGACAGGAATCCTCAGGCGCTCGCGATGCGTCAAGATGGCTATCTGAGACATCCCAATGAGTATTTCTTGCTAAATCAGCTACATTGCTGTCGTTTCTTTTACGAGAATAATAGCTGTATTTCTTGTGTGTCTATTGTTTCGTATTCTTTTGAAGCGCGAGTCTTTCAGAGTTTATAATATATTACGTAGCTAGCTGTAGAATAATTATGTTACTTGTTTCTCTGTGTGTGTTTCTTACAACAATTAACTACATACTTTACATTTTGATTAGTATTAAGATTTTTTGTCCCTTATTATTCTGAAACCACACACAACATTTCTATGTAGATGATAATTAGGTTATTTATTTTAAATTACACTTAAGCAGCAAGTGCCTATTTGATTGGGTTACATCCCAACGAAATTTAAAGCAATCAGGTATTTTTGGTGTGCATGCTGTAATTAATAACAGATAGGTATCTAAATAATATACTTATTATAATATACTTATTATTTATACTTATTATTCACATACTTTGCACTTGTATAATCAATTGATGTCACAGTTAGTATTGTGGGCTCGGTAGCATATTGGTTTATATTAATAAATAAGTCACGTCTTTCTAGCAAAAACATTTTTATCTCTGGCGAACGTTTTGAATATGACAAGAATAAATGAGACGTCTTGTATTTGAAATAGTGCGACGATAGTCGGCGCAATCAATCAGAGGAGTTACGGATTGCAACATTTATATACCTAGATCCCGGTCTTCCCACTTGCCCCAAGCGAGATTTATTTTCACCCGCAACACCTCGTGGCCCTTTGAAGTTGATGGGAGGAATAAATTCTTCGCGTGCGCCCCGCCGCGGCTGTTTTTAATTAAAACACCATAAAGTTTTACAGCGTGAAATATTTTTTATAAAGCCCTGCTTACTGAGTTATTAGAAAGATTAAAATTTTAACTTTTTTCCAAAGAGGATAGAAACCTTACAATGTCATTCCAAATACTGCACAGTTAGGAATCTATTCCCATCTTTTAAGTATGTGATTACATTGTCTAAAATAAGTTTGATCAGCGTTTTTAAGTAAGACTCAATGATTTTATAAATGTCCAATTAAATAAACGTTCAAACGGATAAGTATTTGTAGTAAGTTGAAAATGCGCCCAAACTAGCTTGAGCGTTGGCCATTATCGGAAGCCATTGTGTCCGAGCGGCGTGAGCGTTGAGGCGAGGCCGAGTGTGATCTGCACTTAATCCGGTGTACGCGGATAACAGCGCTAACAATGTGATAAACCCGCTCCGGACACGTCGCACTCTCTCGCAATAACTATAAACTATCAACCGCAAACGTCTGCCATCTTGTAGCTGGAGTCGATGAAATATCCATGTCTCCCTCTCACCCTCAGGGCGGCAGACGCTCTATCTCCCTCCCCCACCCTAGTGCTCGGTAGACGAGCAGAAGTCGAAGCAAGCAGTTTTACAGAATTTTCTGGGGAATACGATACCGTGATTATCTTTGTTTTTTTATGTACAGCAAGGGTGGCAACAAGCATACCGGCACCTGATGGTAAGCGCTTCCCGTAGCCTATATGCGCTTCTAATGTATCAAGGGTACCTCATTTAATACTCACGCGTTGCACACTGTAAAATCACATATACAAATAAATCTCCCTGCTTTCATTCCAACATAAACATAGTCCTTTCACTATGAGATAACGCTGCCTCGATTGGCTTCTGACGTATTTACTCACCACAGAAACACAGGTGAGGTGCTTCCTCAGTTATGAATTAGATTATTAGACTGGAAAATGATATGCCCTTTCTCAAATTTATTTCACGCGACATCTTACCAAAACTTCGAGCTAACTAGAGAAAGTGACGATCGTTTAGTATCATAGAAAAATGAGCAAAACTTTATGTGTGAATTCTTTCTATTACCTTCAATTTATTGAACACTAAATGTGTTATAAAATATCCCATAAATGGTTTTGGAGATGACAAAAGTTACATTTAAGTGATCTCAGTTTTAATTTGATTAAGAATTTTCATTAATTGAGATTAATGATCAATAAACCTGTTTGGAAACAGAGTTCGACGTTTTATTATGCCTTTGCTTGTTATTTGTAGACTTGTAGTCCATAAAAGATGACTTGTCGCTCGTTTGCACGTACCATTTTATGTTGACGAGCTAAATACCTCCTCAACTTCGTATTCTCCTGGTATTGGAGTTTAAATTACACGAATTAATCCAGGCGGGCACGGGACTTTATTTCTCTTAATGGGGAACTTTATTTGTCACAACCACAACTCTAACAACTGATTTTGTTTTTACTGAAATGTAAAATAAATAGAAATTGGTTTAGGACTCCTTCAATGGTTTAGGAAAATATTTGTCTGTCTTAACTTTTTGAAGAGCACAAGATAGGTGATATAGAGGTAACAAAAGTTAAAAACAATAAAGTAGGTTTATTACGAACATAACACAGACTGCTTTAATACAAACATGTTTAGCGTTTACTGTTCCAAGGAGCTAAGGCGAGCGAGCGTTCATAAACTATTGTTGTTTGTTGTTCCACCGTAATGTATTTCTAAAAACCAGTCGGCGATAAATACACATTAGCCCGACGTTGAGCGTATGCATTGCAGTCCACAAAGAAATACTTTAGTGATTCAGTGGTTGAATTAGTATGGCGATCACAGAGCACTTTCTCAATGGTGCGATGTAGCATGAATTATTGATGTGCGGGCGGGGCGAGCAGACGAAGCCCGTGACATCTCCGCACATCATTTTATTACTATAAATTATTATTTTAAACACTTTTGCTGGCATCATGTCAATCATTTGAATTATATCATATAATGGGAATGTGCGTATTCTGCGTATCACTGGTATCACCCTCACACAAGTTAAACAACATCAAGACTACGTTCGCTCGCGAGATGTTGAGGTATGCGTCCATCATCACCGGTGGCTGAACTAAAATGTCGTAATTGTCGTATAGATCGTATAATAGTCATATCGAATTTACTAATTGCAAAATGGAAAAATGCTAAATTGAAATCGTGCCAAGACGGTAAAGAACGCACATAAAATATAACTCTTTTAAAGTAAAAGCTCAATAACTTAGTTGAATGTAACGTGTGACGTGTCTAGTATTATATTAAGGACCATTAAAATTAGGGCATTAGGACATCGATCATTGTATGTTACTTACAAAAGTAAAATAACTATAATAAAAATGTTGATTGTCACTTATAATAAATTGTTCAGTAAGTAGGTACCGAAGTATTTTGGTGCGGTCGCGCTCGTCGACAGGTTCTCAAACTGTTAATCAATTACACACGCCGTTGGCCGCGTGCTTTTTCCGCCGCGTAATGGATCCCGCACAACACAACACAACACGTAACGAGTGTAGCTATGTGTACAGTACAGCAAGTCGGTTGGGTTCACGCTCGAATGCCTCCACAAGTACGAGGCTAAGCTACGCTACACGCTGTACTGCGCTCGTGTGTTGTTGGCTGTTTTTTATTCGTACGTGTGTGGTAGCTTTATGTTCGTCGTGGGGCGCGCGGATAGCTTCGCAGAGCGTCTCGCGTGTATACTCGCTGCCATTTTTCGAGCGCCCCGCTTGCGTGCACGCGGCGCGGCCCGTCTGTTTGCGCTTTCTTTTATACATATATAATTATTGTTTTCCTTTGCAAGTATAAAGATAAGTGCCTGTATCGTTATTGTTCTTTTCACTACTCTTATGTCATACTGTCATAGCGGTTTCTTGGTGTTTCATTATAATGGCCTTATTTGTGTCTCAAGGTTAGAACATTATTATTATCATGATCTGCTTATCTTAACACAAACTTTAATTGTTGGTTATGGGGAATTACTTTGTTGCCATACGTAACAACGATCGTTCAACGATTTAGGGCTTTTGGAACTACACAATGAACGATTGGATACGATATTGCTAAAGCCAGGGTTCTCTTGCATTTACATAAGTACGCAGAGTTAACGTCCACAGCCCAAATAAAGACGGAAAGTAATTTGCATATGCAAATATCTTGCCGTTCTCATGCAAATACTTACTGTATTACAAACGGCTTAATGATACTTACACAGCCTCTGCGATCCCTTGGGTGCTACGTGCGAGCGTCCTTATTTGTCTTTCAATATCGGCCAATTGAATCTGACGTTTGCTTTTTGTTTATGTTTTCATTTTTTAGACACCGCACAGAATCCAGTTATTGTGTTTATTGCACATACATTCTGTCTTATCGTTTATATTCTAGATTCAGTAACAGCTAATTATGCAGATGATTTTTAAATTTATAATGATTGGCTTGTGAAAAAGATTAATCGTTCATTTATTTTCAAAGTCTATCGTTTATTACTGCTTCTAATATTAGCCCTAGTTGACGCTGTATAGTTTCATGATAATAAGCAGTGACACAATTTCTATTTTCCACATAGTGATTTAGAATCATTATTACTATTATGATGATTGTGAATATTGTAATCTGTCGTCGGCGGCGGGCGGGCGCTCAGCTCACACATAATAGAAAAACTTTATGTTAATTAACCAACTGACGAGTTTTATAACTAAATCCCAATAGAACTGACCAAGTAAATTCCAGCTATAAGTAGCTATAATGGCATCTGGCTTCACTGATGTGATGATTAATTATTATACGTGACGAGTATCAATTTTATAACATATATATATGCTGTATATAGATAATCCCATAATTAACGTGAAAATAAACTCATATTGTTATGTAGGTATGTTGTACAATATGTATAATATGTATAGTACAACTTCACACTATGTGTTATTTTGTAGGCTGCTGTTTGATATATTGCGTCCTGTGGTTTAGTTGTCTACATGTTATTTGTAAACATGGTTTTTATTATATAAAACGACGAATTGTCATTTAAATTTTATATTATTTTATCTTAATTATTATGTGTTGCTTTATTGCTATCCAGTGTCGCAAACATGTTGGCGTCGGTTCCCTCAGTATTTTTTATCATTCACTTTATTGTGCAAAGAGTGAGCGTGCCAAATACTTCACATTTTTTAAAAGTTGGCTACAAGTAATTTGGCATTGTAATTGATAGTATAATTTATTCTAATCTATTGAATAATGATTAGCACACGCCCACATAATTTAATTTGTGCTAACACTCCGTGGTTAATTGATATCTCTAATTTTATTTAAACTTTATACACTTTATGTGACGCGTACACGTGTTTAGTAACATATTATTAGAAGCAAGGCTCAAGGTTCGATCCCCAAACTTGGCATTGTGCTGAATATGTGGAACTGTTCTAGATACAATCTACTTTGTTGCTGGCGGACATAACATTTAAAAAATACTGCTTAAAAAATGTGAGGTTTCATCCACTAATTATAATTTCGTCACATAATAAGGTTTTCGCGCAATAAGAAATAGCGAGACCTGGAAAAAAGTAATTTATCAACGCTAAACCAAAAACGCTAAGCCAGGAAAATGAAAATCAAAAGAGGCGCGAAAAGACACCTCATAGGCCGGCAAGGTGGAGACGGCTAGAGCAGTGTGTTTCAAGCTGCACTAGCTGTCTCCGGTGTCTAGGTGGTGTTGAGTCATTTGCCTTGTTTTGTGTTAAAAAAATACTTGTAAAGTTGATGGGAAGGAAATTGCGGCGGCGGCCTTATTAAAGTATGACTAATGTGTTATGTTATGTATTATATGAACACTAGCAATAGATAAAATTATTGCGGTATTTGTATCAGACAGAAAGAGGGAGATCAATTCTTAAACTACAGTTGTTTTTTTGCAGTTTTTTAAATTAATACGTCATTAATTATAACTTTCGTATTGGCAGAAAAGTGCGTATCGATTGATTGATATTCATATTACATACATATTATATCTCTTGGGAATATTGAGATATTTTTGGATGGGGTAGAGGTGAGGGTGGGTTATTTCATTATAGTAGAGTGCTTAGCAATAGGTACCTAAATTGCATTCACTGTTTTAAAATTTCGCTTGGATAAAACAGCAATCTTTATTAAAGATAAAAAAATCAAGTGATCGTCAAAATAAAATAATCTTTGACACGAACAAAAATCCGCAAGAAAGCTTAACCATCGAGGAGTTATCAGATTTCGATGTACACAATAAACTGCTCGCTTCTCGGCCGCAGCATCCGATAACATCGCACTATACAAATAGCGCTATTAACCTTAACACCGCTAAACGCGACATGTTGAGAGCCGATGTCCTCGGTCCTGCTCGCACGCACTTGCTGACTCCGCGGTCTCACTCGCACCTGCATGGTCAATATACCCGGCGTTGCATGTTTTAAATAACGTAGCGATGAATTAAATTGATAGAGCGAGCGTGGCTATACAAAAGTGACGTAATAAGTAGTAATTGATAAAATAAACATTAGTTCGCGCAGCAGGCGGGGCACGATGACTGATAAAATCGGTGGCTCGAATTGTTACGCTTCAGTTGTTCGTTACGTACGATCGCCGTTCGATGACCCGTCTTTACTTGGCTGCCATTATCCGAGTTATAGGTAATAGCTTGATTTAGAAGTTAAGCTGTAAAGTACTCACGTTATACTAACAGATACAATCGATTTTCTATCTGTGTGCGCCAGCGGGCTTGTAAGACAAAAGTTTAAAAAGTAAATAAAAGAGAAAGCCCTGCTGTCCACGAGTATAGTAAACGGTAGAGTGAACTGTATCTACCCCTATGTGTACACTAGGGTCACAGTTCAATATTTAAAAATAATTTTTAAATGTAATATTATTGGTCAAATCGTATGAAAAGGGCAGCAGCACTAGCTTCTGTGCTGAATTATAGGAAACTACTTGTTAATAAGAAAGAAAGAAATAAAATATCGAATATCGAAAACTCTATAGCTGTCACTTTTTATCGCGGTGCGTCAAAGCGAGACGGGATGTGACTTTTCGAATGGAATCCGTGATCCGACAGTCGAGAATAAGGCTGAACACAACGATGATCGTTTTCGTTTCTTCGATTAAAACGATTCGATTGAAACTTGCACCAGGGTTACTGTTACTGGCCCTAATTCTGGCGAACACATGCTAAGTTTAAATTTAAGTTCAGTCTATTTCTTTCTCTCAAAATGAAAAAGAAAAGGATGGCAGTCATATTAATTGACATTTAGAAAGGTGCGTTCAATTTTCGACCTTATTGTACGTGCTAAAATGCAGTGTTTAGGAGGCACCTCCATACATGCCGTCTAAAATTGTCTATGGTTTCTTTGAAATCTATCTAAATTTAAGTGACAGCTCTAAACAGATTCTTGCTATCTTTTTCCTATTAATTATTGCGAGAAAGAGATGCAATGTACTTAAATTTAGAATTAAAGTGTGTTCCCAGAATTAGACCCACTGGCTTACACTGTACCAGTTTCGAGTGATCTACTCTACCAATGCTGTCTACATTGGTATAGTTATACTCTACCGTGCTCCTATGTCGTTTACTCTACCCATGGGCCGTGGATAACCTTTAGCCCTGAGGGCCCTGACTCAACAGACGCACAATAAATTAAAGAAGAAACTAAGTATACTGTAATAATATTCAAAGATACCCAAGCAAATAACTCCACGTATAGGTTGAATATTATTCATCATAATTCATAAAACAAAAACTTACGTCGTAGTTTATTACTTTACGTATTTGTTTCCCCCAAAATTTATTTATTGTTTACGCTTTTCTTTTTGATTGAAAAATAGCTCAAGTCCCTTCATAAATCAAAAGTGTAAATGAATTATGTGTTTAGTTGGGGGCTAGATCTTGGAACTTATTAGTGGTAATTTATTCTGTGGGCAAGAAATGGATAGATACTCGTATTACTTTATTAAGAATTTTCTAAACACACATCACCATCATCGACAGCCCACAAACGTCCCAGGCTGGGCACAGCACTTTAATAAGTTCGTTACATTTTCGAAAATTATGTAAATTCGTAATGAAGGAGAAAAAGTTACTAAAAATAATTTAAATTAAACAATTGTAATTACTTTTTGAGTAGAATTCAACAGCATTTTATTAAGTTACTTTATAAAAGGCTTTCCTGTAAAGAGAGAAGGAAATGAAGCTCAAATATCAAAAAGAATTGCAAAACTGTACACATTAAGTGCTCTATAAAAGGTAGGAAGAGGTTTATATTTTAACTGCTGTTGTTCTGGCTGTCCACGTTCCTTCGAATGACATTTTGATTAGAACAAAAGAGATAAAACACTTTCTAACTATTCAAACATGACCATTAATAAGAAAGGCCGTAAGTGTAATAAAATAAATAACGATGTGAACCAACGCGCTTAATACACAGTCTAATCACGGCAATTGCCAGACGAGGAAGTGACTGCTCTATTTTTACCAGGACCAAAGGAGTCGGGAACTCAGAAAGAACTTCAAACAAGTCAATCGTAGGCGTGTATAATTGCTATGATAAAGTTTATTTATTTATTCTTTCTGTACTTACACAAAACAACTAAATATTTTTTTTACAAAATAAATCATGTATTTATATACTTATGACATCTCGTGTGCCTTATTAGAGTTACTGACTGTGAAAAGTGTGTACATCTTAGTGCTCGTGACTGTATACAGCGAGCGTTACACAAAACTGTGTTTTCTACCAGCAAGCTTTTAGAAATATGTATTCCTTTGTTTATTACTTCTAAGTTTATTTATAGATTAACCCACGTATTCATAAAAACAAGTGAAGTTATAAGAGGCTTATAAAGTGTTTTGTTTCTCTCACTCATATGAGAAAGAGAAAAGATAAAACATATTGTAGCAGTGTTTTATCTAAAATAGGTTTATTGAGCGTTTATGAATATGGGAGTTATTTTTTATCCTTTATAATATGTGCTTAATTTTGTTGATATAAACTTATAAAATATTTTCATTGAAATTTAATGTTGAAACATTAATTAGCACTCTTTAATAGTCGTAAACTTCATCAAGAATCGTTAAATTAAATTGTGATCAGTATTAAATTACTTTTTTATAGACTAGCGTCATAAAATTTAATGAAATGTTAATCTGCTTACGATTTCTGTAATCTAATATTACAAATTAACATATTATGGATTTTAAAGTTTTGGGGCGTAGGCACAATATTACATATATGATACTGGCAAATAGCTTTTATTATAAAAGAACAGTGCTCTTAGAGACACCATGCGTCGTTTCTTATGCCTCTGCAATAATTCCATTTTCCCTGCCGATGCCAGAGTAACATGAGGCAGTGGTGCTCATTTCATAACACATAATGCGACAGGTCCGTCTCCCTCAGCCTCAGTGCGTGCAAGAGGGACAGCACCAGTTATAAAACTGCTCCTCGTAGAAGTTTGAACTCTATGAAGCCGTGGGTAAACTCGGTTTTCGGTTTGGTGCGCTATCTCGATGTCTTCCGCTCTCAGCAAACAGCGCTACACTTAGGTAGAAGTTTTCTGCTTCATTTATTAGCCGGCGAATGTCGAGACGGCGAGCCAATAAAGCGCCGAGCGCTCACCACCCCCGAGTCCTCCAGACGATTTATGAGTGAAACTCACACTAATTCTACTAACAGCTCTCCCCCAATTTGAATGTTAATTTTTAACAATTTAAGACTGTTAGTGACTTTGTTATGAGTCAAGGTGCGTCTGTTGAATCCGTAATGCCTTTTTCACAACAGATTTACGCCTCAAAAGGCTCCGGTGAACATTCGCTAATAATGCGTATTTACGGTTATTGTAAAATGACGCTTCTCTTGTTTATTGTATAAAGTCGACAAATTCCTTTTAATAACAAGATTGCGTCCGGTATTCCTCATTAATATTCAAAGAGCTAAGATTTCTAGTCTCATTTCTAAGAGACAATTTATATTTAAATGCTTTTCGTTTCGTTCTGTTTACTACAAGTATTTTAAAAGCATGAATTATGTTTAATTTTAGCGTATTTTCTTTTCAGGTAAGTTAGTCGTAACTTCCCGGACCCACGTCTAATCTCACAGGAAAGGTAAGGATATTACATTAGAAATATTATTGTCAAATGCGTTTCGTTTTTAATGTTAATTTCTTTATTTACATACAAATAGACAAGTTTGCATAATTATACGTTCTAGAGACCGCTGGTTGGAAATTGTAGTTGTATTATTCGTAATGATGGGTCAGGTCACGTTTCAGCTATTAATGATTATTGTGTAACTTTTACTTTCATGATCAATGGTCGTGAGGAGACTGTTTCGTTATTAACATCAATGTGCTGAGTGTGAGTTTTATATTTAACCTAACTAAAAGATGTAAATTGTTAGATATGCGTAAAACGAAAGGATATGACCTCATTCATTATGATCCACATTACCAAAAAATGTGGATAAGTAGACGATGAAATGAGTGAGGTATTAGAACTGACAGCATTGCTACTGGTCAAAATGCGAAAGATAAAGTTGCATTTTTATTAATTTAAAACCGCCAGTTATAAATAGCAATTTTAAAGTGTTTCTCCATAATATATACTTATTTTGATTTGAATCTCTCACCAGTCAATATTATAACAAACAATAATGGGAGCAATTTGATTAGTTTACTTATAAGTAGAACAATGTCTAGACTAGAAAAATATGAAGTCATAGGAAACTGATATTTTTACCTCAAGTTAATTAATTAACTTGAGTTAAAAAGTCACCATTAACTTAAACAATCCGATTAAGGCAGCGAATTATTGGATATTAAAATAAAATAAAAATAATATATGGTTTATTCAATTAACTTTAATTAATACGTTTTCTCATTAAGTGAATTTTGTAAGTTCTTATGAGAAATGAAAATCTTTAACCTTCTTAATAATTAAAAAAATGCGATACCTACATGAAAATACACTTAGGTATACTTCTTCAGGAAAGAAAGTAAAATTCTAATAACTATAGAATAAAATTATAACAACAATATTAAACAATCAAATCCTTCGTTAATAATATATATATTGTAATAGTTGATATTTGATAACGCATTAAATCCGGTAGGCAAGCCCTTTATTATTTACACAGGGGCGCTTTGATCTCCACCTAAAGGCATTCCCTTGCCTTTAATTATTACGCGGGTCTCACGGCAACTGAATTTTAAGAGCTTGTCACAAAATGGACACTTAATTAGGTGAGCTACGAGTTTTATTTACTAATCATAATTAATAACTTGCCTTTGACCGTGATTCAATGAGTAATTAACTATTAACTCCCAAATAATTGGAGAAAATGCATTTTAAACTATTTTCTTTAAAGCTAGGTAGGAGTTATAACTTAGGTAAATAACTTACTGACTTACTTAATACTTTATTACTTAGGTACTTAATTACTTAGGTAGTAATTTATCACTGGCTATTCGGAATAGAAAATAAATATGAGTTGAAACAAATTCCAGTGGCATTAGTTGTTGGTATTAGAATGGAATAAATCGCTAAAAATATACTTTGAAATAATGATAAGTAAAGGAAGAAAAAATGAAATCAAATTAAACATTAATATTTTGACGAGATTTGATTATGGTTCATCAAAAAAATTTTATAATTTCCTAACATTTTTATATCAATTCTGCATTTAGTAGGTGCACCTAAAGGTGAAGAATCCAAAAGGAACCATTGTAACTTCGTGTTTTGTATTTGATCGATTCATAAGGAGTTTCGTATAGATTTTTTCTGGTAGCGCTTGAAACTCGTATAAAAAAAGGCTGTTATATTGGCACCTCCATACTACAAGCCCTTAGGTAACTAGTAAATTCATAATAAAACATTTTGTGAGTTTAACACAGCGGACTAAGTAAGACTTACTAAAATATTAATAGCTATATATTTTCTTAGAGGAAAATGAAACAAGTTTAGATGGGATAAGTTTTTTGCTCGCCTTCGAAATCCTTTGTGTTCATTTTTCACTAAATAGACTTGAACGAGCTCTTTGTAGACGACGGCGAGTAGTGTAATTATTTAGATTAATTTTACTCAAATATAATCCTTTGAGGAGAACTTGTCTGGAAGTTAAATTATAAATTAGGATTAATATAAAAATTCTGCTTATTTTCTCGTCACTATTAAAAAAATATTTAATAATATTAAGTACAGAAATTTTGGTAAAGAATTAGTTGATTGGTAGCAGCATCTATTTCAAATACAAAGCAAACACAGAGAGACAAGAGTTTTTGTCTATAATTCGTGGTTAGTAATAAAAAAATGAAAATAAGCAAAGTCACATCACATACGTACGTCTTACAAATGTGTGTAAGCAGACGAATATCCATTATTTTATTGAGGAAGTCGGCGAGGCGGGTCGTTAACTCGACTGGCTATCAAACTCGAACCATTACAATTTTATAATGCTATAAACGGTACACGACTCCCGTCTATTTTATAATTATAAACAACACCCCGATAGTCCAATCCCAGTCTCCCAGTCTATCGGGACCATTTAATTTAGATTTCAGACAGAAACACCGATGTGTTACAGGAACAGATTCTAAAAGGACTTTGATTGTAGATATTAGCAATATATTTATCAAAATGGACGGTCTAGATAAACGATACAAATGAAATCTTTCGAATGCTCCTGAATTAATTTATTTCTAACATATTTCTTATACTCGTGCTACAATAAAGTTCAAAGTGATATTTTTACTGAAGTAGGTAAATACATATAATATTTTTCAACCCAATGTTTGTAAAAAAAAACACTAAATTTTAATGCTTTACTCGGAGAACGATTTTTACATAACAAGTTTCAATAATTGATATCATAAATTTTTTAGCTCATATCTTTTATACTCACTTATAAAAATAGAAAAAAAATTGGTAGAGTGACACCGAACCGAATGTAGATAAATGTAAATAAGTGGTAGCTATTATTGTTTTATTGACTATTTATGGACGGACTTAGTAGGTACTACCGTTTAATTAAATTTTTACAAATAAATATATGAATAAAAATAACTTTTTAATAGGCATTGTGTTTAATAAAAGAATTTCTAAAATTATGATGTAAAATTAACACCAGAACAGGTCTTATAAGAACATTCATTTCAAATCCATAGCGACTAATTTTCAATAGCAACCAACCTATCAACAATTAAGCTTGTTAAGGTGATAGCTAATAAAGGCTCTAGGAGAACATTATCCCCGGAGAGTAGCGCGTTGATTAGAAAGTTTGCGTGCGAATTAGTAGGTACCTACTAGGTAGCAACGCGGGAGGGCGGCGTAATCGCATTATCGGGCACTTCGATACCCGTGGGCGGGCTACTGCCAACTTACTGCCAACTTACGTCTTACCGTCTAAGTTATCCGACTCATTTCAGTTTGCTTTGCATGTACAGTTAATAAATTATGTATCGGAGATTGCATTGTTTTAATTATTTAGCTATCTAGCATTTAGATAATGTTTCGTTTCCATTTCTTTTATAATAATAGAGTTAACAACTGCTTCTAAATACGCAATCATTACGCGCAATAAAGAGAATGATCTTAAACTGACGATCGAAGATTGTACAGATAATAAAACGCAATGTCGGTTTGCCGGTCCATAATTGCATGTCGTTGCCGCTGTACGCTCGGAGTGTTGCGTCTCGGCATAGCTCCTCCCGGGTAAACAGCGGAACAAAGAAAGCTCGGAGAACCTTGTTAACTTTTTAAAGCATTCGTTTGCTCCTCATGCATTATTCAGAGGTTCGGCAACTTCGGTATAGACACGCGCCGTCGCGGCCGTACATGTGTTTAGCTCGGCCACTACCCTTCTCACAATTGACATTTTGCAAAAGTGCCCAACCCTTCGTTGCTCGGATGAAATGTGAATTTCAATGAAAACGAGGTTAAAATTGTTCAAGCCCGACAACGGCGTAAAAAAGAGATTTCATTAAGAGTCATTGTTGTTATGATTCTCGTGTTCCATCCCTCTCGAAGAGTTATTACAGAAACGACCCTTTTCAGTACACTCTTAATGTTCGTCGCGCCCGAAAAGCTTCTAGAATAATTCGGCGAGGTAATTACCTCGGGAACTGTTATTGTGTTTTTCGCTTGCTTTTACTCTATTAAAAATAATTTTAAATAATAGCTACGTACACAAAGACAGTGGCGGGACGCGACTGGAATAATTTCACGGTCGGAGTAAACCTCTCGGAGTTAGCATCTTGTTTCATTAGCGCGCCTGTCTCGGGCAATATTTATACGGCTCGCGGATCATGAATATTTACGCTGCGGCCGGCTTAAACAGCAAATTTTGACAGAGCTATTTACTCTTTGAAGATATTAAATTATGCGGCCTGTTTGTTATCGTAATTAATTCGGTAGTGTGGTGACGTTGAATGCCGATAGGATAGCAGTTGAGTGGGGCCAGTTATATACGTCCCTTAGGTGGGATAAAAATCAGGGGTTGGTGTAGTGCTCGTAAAAAGTGTTTGAAAGGGTATAAATAACACATTGGCTTTGGGTTCACGTGGCCGCTGTCTAAATAACAAAGCTGGATTAGTTTTGGGAAAAGAACGACAAGCTATATTTTTACCCATGTTAGGGTTTTCAGCGGACTATTACTTGTGGATTTGTGATAATCATTTTTAACTGCAAAGCACCTACATATATGATTTTTTACAGTGTGTGAGCTCGCAGGTGGGCTCGTAATGACTTGGAATAAAAGGTTAATAACACAAAGTTTAATAATTCTAGCATAAATTGATGACCTTAACTAATTTTAGTATTAGCAATTCCAACTTATAAGGTAGTAAATCTGAACTCAAATATAGAATTATAGACCCAAGATAATTGTTATTTATTAACATAAATCATATTATTTTAAATTGCCGACGTTAAATTAAATATTCATCGTCGACCCAATTGGACGCTAGCTGTAAAGATCAAAGGCAATCTTGGAGATTTATCATTCTCAAAGATCATTTAAAATCATTAAGGTTTTGACGTTAAAGTGTGTGGGGTTAGATTTTCAGCTATAGTGTGAAGATTGATACGTCAAAAAATAATGAAAACCTAAATCAAAAAATCCGACCAAATTGTATACTTAGGTCATTAGGTTTATCAAGGCGGCACCCCCAGCAAATGACCCTTCGCATAGGTAATATTGCACCTTTAGCTCTGGTAAAATTATCGACCAAAGTTTCCTGAATGTTTATGGATGTTTTTCGATATCTCGCAAGTGGCAAACCACTTACCAGACATCGAAAAAGATGTATAGATATATACTTAATTGCTCAAAGACAAAAGAAGGAAAAGTACAGGGAAAAAATACATGTAAAAGGCGGCCTTATTGCTAAGGTAGCAATACCAGGCAACCTTAGGGCCTTTTGGATGCTTACGGCAGGTGTAGATCCAAAGATTTGATGATTTTTCAGTCGATCAGCTATGAATATGTGATATTTATTCATATTTAAAACACCGTAGTATAAGTACAAATGTCAAATTCCAAACGTGTAACCAATAGACAAAATGTTAAAGAATAATTATAAAGTATTTTTATTCTGTTTTATTATAATTAAAAGAAAATATTAAAACTCACTAAAGACAATCTTGGTGGGGAACCACCTTAATTAAATCGGAATTATGTTTCAACGTAAACCCTCTGTGTAGGCGGCAGTGCCATCCTCTCCATATTAAACCGTCGAAGCAAATTATTATTGAACATAATTGCTAATATTGACGAAATTGCATAAGGCGTGAATTGGAATTGATACTTCGTTAGAGGCGAAAGCAAATCGTTAATTTAATATAATGCAACCAATTTCAGAACAACGGTATTGTTATTTGATATAAACTATTGTAAATGGTGTTAGGTGTTTTTAATAAAATATTATTGTAAATATTTGTTAGTGTTGATGGTGACATTAGAATAAAGATATCGGCGTCCAATAACGGATATTATAAATTACGAGTGTATAGCAGACGCAAATATTATTTTTGTCACGCTAATTCCTTGCGTTCGTGTATCCTTTTGTTTTTTGTTTGAAACACGCAAAAAACGTGGAGGCAAACGTTGTGTTATTCTCTTTGCGTGGAGAGTGTTTCCCGAGTTGCCTGCTCTAAGTACAATACAGTCAGCTCAAACTTTGATCCCTATCGCATTGACTTATGAGTTATGAATGAGGCAGAATAATAATTACACATCATTTTGATGTACTGACTGTAAGTTTTACATCAGACCTGAATTAGAACACCTGACACTGACACCGAAAAAAAAAAATTAAGTTCATGTCATTCTTTCAATATCATTCGACCAGAAAAGTATACACCAATGGTGAAGGCAATTTTAAAGCATTTTAAACGCACATCTAAAAATATGCCGATTAAAACGAGTCCAATGAGTAGGATTGGCTAAGTGTAACTTAACGTTTCATAAAGTAATTTTCCCATTCTTTTAATATAGAATGGCATATTTTAGAGAATGACAACAGAATCGACACTAAAGCACAACTAAAGTCTGTGCCTCCATAATACTACTTCATTATGGTCAAAGTTTAGTTAGAGCCTTCAAGTTTGTTGACAGTTAGCCGATCCACAAACTTTTGACATAGAATAATCGGCATGGTTTTGTAAGGTGAAGAATGTGGTATGCCATTTTAGACATCACCTGTCACCTGTCCTTTTCTTGTCGTATTGTTATTAAATTAAGTCTAACAGAAATAGGGCTGTTAGATTTAATTGTTTGAATAAAAATAGAGAAATTACTATAATATTTGTCACACAGTCACGCAATCCGACAGAAAGAATATGTGCCTTGAAGCGCTCTATAATACCTATTTATAATCACATAACATATACCTACCTATGTAGGTATTATAATTCAGACATTTTCCCACACTTAGGTTTTTGTGGTGTTGCCATATACACTGCACTGAATTTTATCAAACAGTGAGTCATACAATGAATGTGGCAACAGTAAAAACAAAAGACGAAAGCCGAATAAATTTAAATAATACCACAGAATCCTACCCTCCTTGGTGCTATTTGGCTTTCTTCGTTTGGAGAGGAGTCGACCAAAAAATGTATGAAGCCTGGGCTTAAAATAATTTTAATTTTGAAGAGCAATCTAACCTACACAAGGTTACAAAATAACCCAAAAAAACTTTATCGCTAATACGTAAACTCTAGTATCGGCCAATAATATCATTCAATTTTTTTATGTGATTTCTATAGTGGGAGGTAATTTGGCCTGTTATGGATAAGCGCTTCATGTCGATTATTTGATTGTGTTATCAAAAATAATTATTTTTTCGGCAAGTTATAATGATGTATATTACATACATTGGCAATGAACTCTACACTAGTGGGAACCCTTTCTGCTTTACAAGGATTTTTGTAACACCTTGTATAGGGTGAAAATATTATACCTTTTCACCCTATACAAGGTGTTATTTAGAAATATTAGGAATAAAAAATAAATAAAAAAACAAACACGAAAAAATGCCACACTATAATTGGTTGAGCTAGTCACCGCGTAAAATACGAAAAGACAGTCGATGAAAATTCGTGTTTTTTTAACTGTTATTATAACAGAATAACCATTACTTTTCACTTTAAGTTTATGGAACTGCAGCTAAAAGTTTTACTACTTTAACAACTAGGGACAAAAAGGAAAACGAGCGGTCCGAAAAATCCGATTGATAAAAAACCGAGAAGCTTATCTAATTACCTTTGTAAAGATTGCTGTTCAAAATTACTTGGAATACAGGCCCAATGAAGACCGTCTCCATTATTACTTTTAAGAAATTGACTAATATTCTTGTTTTATAATAGTATAAAAAATAAACTTCATTCCTAATAATAAGGACAGGTAGTTAACCACAGTAACGAGCACAGCTATCATGGATTAATCAATTGATTGGTTCTTCAATAGAAATCTGTGATGTAGTTTGTACCTAATCGGATTAGATTAGGTAGATAGGTATCTCCTATCTACTGGTTTGCACCTTTTTAGATAGAGCTAGTTTTTAAGTACTGTTAAGGAAAATTTTTACCAGTTTTAATAAATTCATGATTGAAAGATACTTCAGATTAGATTAGAAAAATAAGATAAGTTTCGTATCCACGCGACGTTCTTTCACGACCCGAAATTTGGGAGAGATCTTTTAATGTACTTTATAGTCTTATTGTTCCACGTCAAAGACTTAAGCAAATAAGATAAAATTACATTTGTTCGAAACATAACCCTAATGTTTAAACAACCTTGTACAACATCGGAAAAAAGGTTTTTTTTTACTGATATTATCAATTATCATCATAAACACTATGAGGGACAATTTATTTGAATAGCAAAGTTGTGAACTTAACTAATTAACACATTGCCTAAATAAAAACAGTCTATGTATACCCGAAAATAGAATGAGCACTTAACTAAAATGTTCTCAACAAATTACGCCGAGCCGGGGCACAAAGCTTACAGATATAAATCTGATTATCCTCTGAGCACCGAGCTTAAATTAAATGGCTCTGAACGAAAATTACGATATTATCCAAAAGGTTTTATATCTTTGTTTATTTCGTGTCTTCTTTAAATGATGAATTTTAGTGGTTTTTGCCATTTTTTACGACTGTTGTGTACGGAGAAAGTTAATAGCTACTCGAGCATTATTGTTATTTTAGTCTTGACTTGCTCAACAGTACGCTGGTTGTTTTGTAAATAAATAAAAAATAATAATTGCTAAATAAATTGATTCAATTTACAAATAATTGATTTTGATTGGCTGTTATAATATTGTAAACATTCGTCAGCCAATCAAACCCTCGTTGTTATGTAGATTCTATTGTCAGACAGAGTAAATTAGATTTACGTTCGAACGAGGCTAAATATTTTATATTAACGTCGTATGTTTATTACATGAATTGTTATTTACGTAATCAAATTTAAATGTGTATAGTACACACGTAAATATTTATGTTTGTTACACTTTGATAGCTAACGACTACACAAATATACGTAATTAAAATACCTATCTAATAATTGGTAGAGTACTTGTATACTGAGTTATTGTATATTACATATAGTAGCCGCAGCACATTCAATTAGTAATGCTACCCACATTTTGGATCGAGTAAATCTATTTCGGGAGGCGAAAACGAATACTTCAGATGTCAAAAGTTTATTGGCTCCTTCGGAACAAAACGGCTTCTCTTTCCATTCTGCGTAATACGACAAATGTGTCCAACAGGGAATGTAACCATTACCTAGAGGTGAAATAAAGATTTTCTGATTCAAGAATAAATAGAAAAGAATAAATTGACTTTCCGTTCGAATTCCGCGCAAATATCACTCCAGCTAGTGAAGATCCTTAAAGGTATTTAATTTTATTAGGTATAACAGATTATAGTTACTATTAAATATAGATATGTTTTTGACTAAAACTAGATTATAAGCCAAAGTATGAGCACACATCAATACTAACACTAAGTAATAAAAAGTGAAATACATTAATTGTTATTCTCAAAATATAACCTCAACTTTACTATAAATGAATTATGTATTATATTCATATTAAGAAAATGTTTCAAAAGACAAATTCAACGTGTAACGTGTGCAGTCCACTGTCTGCATGTAATTTGGCATGTAAGTACTAAAGAGTATACGATATTGTTCGCATCGAGACTCGAGAGAGGTTTTGTCTTCATGGAAATATAATTTTTCTTACAGATAACACTACACGTTGTCTACGTCGAAATGTAATTTAATAAAACTTTCTGGAGTTCGTCACACATACGTAAACGGGGCTCAAATGGTTCTAGCTATACTTTTGTATGGTATTGTGTCCCTCCCTCTTCTCCTCGGGGGGCGTTATTTGGATAATAACTTTTTGTGAATGGCTTTGCAAAGTTTGCGAATTTATTTATCAGCTCCTAATACCTACCGGCGTAGTTTGGTCTTGATTGATCATAGATTTACAGATAAGTCAATCAAAAGTTGTCCTGTTCTCCCCAACTGTTGGTCCCAGATGTTATTAGTTATTGCTACCGTTTTCAGTCACTATCACCAACCCGCATCATGCCAGAGTGTAGCTTTCCTTTTACTGTAGCATTACTGTAGTGTAGGGTTATTTTGGCCCTAACTCTTCACACATCCCAAGTAGGGCAGCCTCTGCCCAACCTTGTAAATCTAGGTACGGCTGAGCTATCAAAAGTGTTCACTTACTTTCTTAATCTTAGCTCATGCTACAGAACCTTGAGAAGACAAAAATATGAATCCATATTTATAAAATCTATTTGTAACGCCTCATAAACTTGGCACGCAGTCATGCAGCAAGTATTAAGCTTATGTGCATGTTTATTGTTCCACCTCGAGTTTAATTCTGTGCACCAAAAATACCTAATTTTACACGTCCCGCGTTCAGACGCGAACGATCAACACAATGCAAATTGAACCTAATTAGTTAAGAAGTTAGGATCGATTTCTACTCTAGTATTTTTGTGTTAAATTGTTAATTATATTAAGATAATTATGTGCAACATCTTTTCCGGAAATTTGAATAAACCATTTTTGTCTGTTTGGATACTTTAATATACATGATATTTTTTAACCGACTTCAAAAACGAGGAGGTTCTCAATTCGGCCGGTATGTTTTTTTTTTTTTCTATGTATGTACACCGATTACGCCGAGATTACTGATCCGATTTACGTGATTCTTTTTTTGTTCGATGCGGAATAGTTGCCATTTGGTCCCATAAAAATTTTTTCAAAAACAGTTGGGTACTTTGGTTTTAAATTAAAAAAAACTGAAATTATGAAATCATCTACATAAGCGAAATTGCGAATTTTTACTTTTCAAATGACTTTTTAGTGAAACGATGCGATAGTAGGAAACAATATAAGTTGACGGTCACCCATCTAGCTTCGACCGTAGAAAGTTACCACTAAAAATTGTAAAAAAAAAATTTGGAGTTGGTGCTAAGTGGTTTCCAAAAACAATAGAAAGTGAAGCACCGACTCCAAAAATATGTTTCTAGGGGATGAATACCTCCTTAAATTTAATTATTTTATCCTTTTCAGTTTTTTGAAGTCGGTTTTAATTTTTGTTAAAAAATTTTTTATACTTACTTTTCAATCAGTTATCTATAACTAACATTCAATTAATACCAGCCTACCGGCCTCTTCTGAACAACGGCATACAATATTATAACAGGAAAGGACATTGGGCTCTTTATCCTTTTCTGTCATGATTGATATTATTGTAATCGGCCTCGTTTTGAGTTACCCCACTCAACCACAGAATAACTAAAATGGACTAAACTCAACTTTAACTATTATTTAATCTGTGACACGTACACCCATATGCACAGTCGGCTCCTCGAGATTTCCTCCACTCGACTGTGACTCGACTCAGCCTCAAGGATAAAATCGGTATGCAGAATTCAAAAAACTATCCTCGACTTGAGCAAATTCCTCAGTTGAGTCGAGTAATGAACTGTCAAACTCAAGGTACGTCGCGATCTACCTTAAGGTCTCCTCAAAGGTTGTTAACAGTGCTTTTCACGTTATTTCTGAGGTTATTTTAAGTTTTATTAGCATAATGACTGATTTCTATGATTTTATTGACTAAATTTCAAGTGAGTATATGTGCTAGATACACCTTTATTAATTTACCTAGATATTGTGATGCAAATATAATTATGTCAACCGACAGTGGTGTTTAATTTATACTTTATGATAAATTCCCTCAAGCACGCCTTTACCATTTCACTAAAAACTTGCCTCCCGGCCATAATAATTTTCATACTGAACGCGAAAAACGAATGAAATCAAATAAATTAAAATAAATCATTGCAGTCGACAGTTGAGTTGAATGACAAATAATGACAGAACTGAAAGATACCTCACAGAAGCAGAACACAATCTCAGAGGAAGACGACATCCCACAGATGAAAAAAGTGAACCATAAACATATTCTCTACACTTTGCCAATATAATAATAAGAAATTTCATGACGTCATTCCTTCACTCAACCACAACTCGACTTTACCGGAGTTTCCTCAGTGGAGGATGAAGCCGTAACTGAACATACCGATTTCAAGGATGTTTTTAAGATTTCCTTGAGGTGACTTCGACTAAGGTCGAGTGGAGGCGGTTTCGAGGAAACGTCTCTGCATATCGGTGTTAGTCGTAGTGTGACGAAGTAGGCAGTATCGCCCACTTTTGGTTATCGTTGTCATCGCTAACTATATATAAACTGTCTAATGCATCTTGCTGTTGAATTCCACATTGAAGGTGTCAAACAGTAGGTATTTAAGATAACTGAATGTGAATCGCTTTTGTGAATTGGTCAGCTCATAAATCATTTCTCAATGCATTTCAAATACGTTCTTCTTTCGCCCAGTTTTTATCTTCGTTTAGTGTTAATATAATCAATTACCACGGGCTATAAATATACATATGAAAAAACACATTAACACAAAATATTCTTATCTAAACCTAATACAGACATATATTACTGACTTAAATAAATTACCATAAGTTTGGATCAAAGCGAATGATAAATAATGAGTTGGAGCTAACTATTTCATTGCTATCAACAAGACCTATTAGCGTTGTATCTTGTAACATTTAATTTGTAATTCAATGATATCGTTAAATCGTTTTAATCATTGTGCAATTTATAACTCTTTATATTATGCGATAAAATTGTAATTCAATATCTTATGCAATTTGAAACATTTTACTGCAATAATAGAGAGGTAGGTACTTTAAATGTATTAATGTAATGTAAATGATTATGATTCTAGTCTTGGGGATATTTTGTATAGGCTCCCGCTTTCCAGCAGCCCTTTTATTAAATACATAAAAAATTGCCTTATTGAAAAAATCCTTATTAAGGATAGTAAATAATTAGGTCGGCGTTTGTTTTTCAACTAACCCAATTTAGAAATGTGATTAGTTTAAGAGTACTACAAAAAGTTCTAGGCCTCTATGCAGGCCTACCATTAAACCATTCAACGTTTTCTAAAATTACGTACCAAAATTACGCGTTTCGTTGCTAAGAACTAAAATCCACCATTAACCATAAAAGATTAGAAGCCTCACGTTGTTCCAGTTCTAATACTTACTTACGTATCACTGTTAGAAACTTACACGTATTTTAATGAAAAACGGGACAACTAGCAATACCGCTCCAGTTGGATGTATGGCAACCCGCAAAAGGTTCTCCCAAATGTTACTTAACTATGTTTTAGTTCGAATACAGAATACAATAATTAATCTATATTATATTCCGAAATAAAATTTGGAATTCCGGGGTTGCGAGGGGTTGATATCGTATGTACGCGGGTTGTTAATGTGCATGTGTGTGTGGTATGTATAACTGTGTGTGTACGACGCAATAGTACGCATTTTAAAAGCTGTTACAAGCAGTACAACGCTTTTCATAATTTAATTGGAAAATACACGTGGTCAGAAAAGTGTCATCCTTTCAGAGCTAACTCTTGACAGGAACCGCAACCACCACCTTAAAATTTATTTCGGACTTTAAACATACTTTATTTGCGGAATAACAAGCAAGTAAGGATTACTGGAAATATTTCATTTTCATCTCCGGATGAATATTTTTTTTAACAATTAAAGCGCGATTAAATTTCCTGTCATACTTACGATGAAAATCCACTTGCATTAATCGTCAGATTTATATCTTCAAATCTTCTATGAATAGTATTACATTTATTCCGCATTCCGTAAAACGGAATAAATGCACAAATTTTACACACTGTTTTGTACTGTGAACTGACGACTTTAAATATACCTCTGCTCGATTTTCGCCCCACCTCAGAATCTAGCAACGTCAGCCATTACACTCGTATTTATGTAAAACTTCCCCTCCTAAATAAAAGAGGTTTAAGAAAGACTGGGGAATATTAAAAAATGTTTTTGCAGTAATTTTGCGGAGGTACTTGCGAACAAGATTTTAGAAGCACTTTTGAACGTACTCATTTGTTTATTTGTTTTTGAACGGATTACATTTTGAATGTTGTTTTTTTATTGTTAATCTGTGAGCAAGTGGTTTTTAGACGGAGCCGGAGGTTATTAAGTATTGAATGTTTATAGTTTTTTACAATCATTAATTACAGCTTTTAATGCAATTCCTCGCATTCTATTTTATTTCTTGTGATACCTTGACTGGTATTGCCATTAATCTATTACGAGTTGGCAGTATTTGGCAGCAAACTCGAGTTTTCGATTCGTAGTTATTTTACAATAAAAAATACCCCAATATCGAATTATACCTACTAAAACAGTATATATAAATCTAATTTCATACCTACAAGTATTACTATGACTGATTATAAAAAAACTAACAACAACGCTGCTAGAAAATATCAGTAGGTATATATATTCTAGTAGCGTTTTTTATTTTTGTTATGCCACTAAAACATAAAATGGCGTAACGATTAAAAAAGTAATTAAAAGACGTTTACCAAATTACTGATGTTTCGCTTTGAAAGTACCTTTTTACTGAAGTAAAATAAGTTGCTTCCTTCGTTCCCGCCACGATTCATGGCTAATTAGAGGGGGACTTGTTTGGGGGGAATAATCTCCCTTGAAGAAGCCATAAAAAGTGAAACACGACTTACGCAGGGTTTAATTACAAGTTTCAATTTAAAACAGGTATTAAAACCGGCTTCCTTCCGTGCTTTAATGTAACTGTTTTATTATTATGTCGTAAACGTGGCAAATGAGTACTCATATCACTGTACTGTATAGCCTATTGGCGCCTATAACATTACCAGTAAGTGTGATTCGCATCTTCTTTAGTAGGTAAAGATCTTATAGAATTAGGCATTGGATCCTTGGCTGCCAACAAAACGGATCGTCAAGGAACTTTAGCAACCTGGCGACCTTACCACGGTAAAACATTACAGTAAAAAGAAACAAAAAAATTAAATGGAGTAGGTAGATACTTATCTCATAAATAAAAAGGTATATTTTGGAGTCGGTGCTTCATTTAGTTCATTTTCAGTTTAGCACAAACTTCAAAAAATACCTTTTATGATAAGTACCTACTTACCTACTTCATTTTAATAATTTGTTTCTTTTTAGTGTTTAGAAGTCGGTTTAATTATGTATAAATATTTTTATAATTCTTCTTTTTTGTACTTTCGTTTAGCTAGAGCCTAAATATCCCTTCCTACATAGGAGATTAGGAGGTACTATTCCTATATGGTATATGGAGTGTGTATCTCCCATATAGGTAGGCCTGTACCCAGCAGTGGGACGTATAAAGGCTAGTGATTATGATGATGATAGCCTAATTACATGCAACTATTGAAAAACCCTATGCCCAGCAGTGGGCGCCTCTTGGCTGATATGATGATGATTTAAAAAACCATGCATAATCACAAGTTTTGGAATTACGTTGTTAAGCTACTGTTATTAATCTGTGGTTAAGCCAACGACACATTTTGTTAAGTGAGGTTTAGACTAGCAAATTCTTACTGCAAGTTTCGAGACAGAGCTATACGTAAGAGTGAGAGGTAATTATTTTTCACTCGCTCGTGCATATAGCGCCGTCTCAAAACTTGCATCAAGAACTTGCTAGTCTAAACCTCGCTTTAGTGACTGATACACACAACTCTCTGTCTCACAAACTACTGAATAAATTTTGATGAAACTTGCACAGTTTCCTAAAGTTGGACTCAAGAAATTCGGCACCCATGTTTAGTAGCTGGTATCTTCTAGAATCTAGACTAACATACAAAAACTGCAATTCTGACAATATTACATACTTACATACAGGTCAAATTAGTAACCTCCTTTTTCTGGAGTTAGTTAAAAAATTCTCTTTTCTATGACATTCTTGGAAAATCCTTTATAGGAAGGCTCTCTGTCTTTCCGTAAAGTAATCGAAACGTTCGGCTATAAATTAATATTGTAACATCTAATTATTCGCGAGTTAGATCCGGTAAAGCGGTTTTATATCAAATGTGTATTGCTTGATGCTAATTGATGTCTACTGCATTGGAATTTAATATAATTTTGTTTGTTCCACGTAAAACTGTTACAATATTATGTAGCTATTAGCTGTAGCATACTTAGGTATATCATGGCATGACTATCTTGAGAATCGGGCTAGAGTTGGATTAAGCCTGAGCTCCTCCTTGTTCTTATGGTCTAAGAGTTCCTCGTGCTGGTGTGAAATGACTAAACTGGCGTAACTTTGAAAAATGATTTCGATGGGTCCCTGGAACACTACAGCAATAGCCATTGCAACGGTTTTCCGATTAAGCCATTTTCGTAATCTACAGACTCTATTACACCTTGTGAATTTTTTTCATACATTTAATGTAAATACTAGCTGATTTAGCAAAATCACTATGGGGATAGACTCGCTATTCCCCGTTCATTAATTGAATTTTCTTTACCGGAATAATAGTGCTATGTGAAATGATAAAAAAAAATTCAACATTCTACAAGTAAGGGCCATTGCGGTTGTGTCCCTCGAAATAAACTTTGTATACTGATTCACAATAAACATTGCTTTACACATTATTTAAAACGTTTACGAGTAATAGTAATCTTAGTTTTCTTCCGTGAAATAAAAATATGTCGATTGATTTTTAATGTTGTAAGTATTACCTACCTACCATTTTTTTTATAATAATTTTATAGAAGTTTATCAGAGTACCTAGTCTTGAACTGTAATAAAAGATATAAAAAATGTACCTACTTTTATGTATAAAATATTTTAAGTGTTCTGAAGTTTTTTGAAAATGAACTTAAGCGCGCAGTTTTAAAAATATCATTATATTCAGAAGGATGTCCCGGACAAAATAAGAATCGATTTATATTTGCTCTGCATTTATATGCGGCCTCAAAGTTTGGAATGACAATTACGCATAGATTTTTCGAAACTGGACATGGACAAAATGAGGGAGACCCAATGCATGCTTGCATCGAGCGTGAGCTAAAGAAAAATAAATTTCTATACATGCCAGAACAAATTTATGCCGTGGCAATGAATGCCAAAGTAAGTGGCGAGAAATATAATGTAATAGAGATGAATCAATCTGACTTTGTCGATATAAAAATGCTTATTAAAGGCCGAAATTGGATGCATGACTCAGAGGGAAATAAAATATTGTGGTCCAATGTTGTTGTAGTGGTCGCGAGTCATACTCACGAGGTTATATTGAAGTTAAAGTACAGTTTTGAAGATGATTATATGGAGTTACTCACTCGTGATCTACCAACTAGATTTCCGTCTCGCGGCGCCCGAGTACGAAGTGGACGTACACGAGGTGCACAAATACTCCGTGCTGCAGATACTCCTACTGCTGAAATTCCAATCGATTCCGAGCTACAAAAAAGCTTACAGTCAACCGTTTCCTGTGCCTAAAGCCTTGCACTCAGACTTGTTCAGTTTTTGTAAAACTCATGACACAACGCACCTGCAATATCAAGTGCTTTTCCTTGTTATTGCAGGTGTCTATAGGCGGCGGTAACCGCTTACCACCAGGTGGGCCGTCAGCTTGTTTGTCATCTAGTTGTATAAAAAAAAAAAAAAAATCCACGCCACTACCATGGTTTTTATGAAGTTTTGGTATGCGAAACTGACGAGGATGTAGTTGCAGGACATCTTTCCCAGGAAGACACACCACTTCCTTTTGAATAATGTTTTTTTTCTAGGTACCTATATTGTGATATTGTTTTTAGTTTCATTTACTAGCAGATAGACTTTGATAATAATAAAAAACGTTTAAATTTGTATACTTTACATACGTGTTAAGATAAATATTTTTTAATAATTTTATTACCTATGCAAAGTGTTTAAACATTAAGTAAAAATACTGTTGTGTATAATAATTTCTGTATTTTTTCATAATGATCAAATTGAACTAGTTGATTGCAGTGATTTTGTTTTATTTTTACATATCTCTAGAGAAATACATAGCTTCAAGTTAACTTATTCAAAATCGGCATGATCGCTTCTAGTTTCAATATAAATGCATAGGTACTCCTACTTTTCAATCTATGGCAATGAAAAAACTTTGAAGCATAGATAATGCAGTAAAAAGCAAGATAAATAATAAGAAGTGCATACAATATAGTAAAAACAATATACGCGTGTGAATAATGTACATAAAATTATAAATACACCTATCAAACAATACCTACTATATATGGGACATGGGTATAATAAAATATTGTTATGATTATTTACAAATGAATTCCAATACATTAAAGAGATATTTACGTATTATATATTAAATATAAAACTGTGTACCTACCCATTCTTAAATAGACAACTATATTCATACATCGTACTTACACAGTATTGACAAGTACATTTTCCAAGTCAATCATTGATTCATTGTAATATCACTGCAAAACGCTATTACTGTATTCGCCATACATCCTTTAGATCGATGCATAACGTTGCAATAGATTATTGCTGTTCGATTTTTTCGCATTTTTTACTGGAATAAAACCACAAAGGACTCTTAACGTAAACGCCTTTTGATGTACGAAGTGGCAATATGTTTTTTTACCCTTTTTTAGGTATTTTAGAAGCTTTACATGTTAAAGTACATTAAATGTCACTTCATAAAAAAATAACGCATCGTTTGATACCCAAACCGTTTTGGTACGACTCGTAGTTTAGTAAATATTTAAGATTTTCATTAAATCTTTTTTGCTGAACAATTGTGTTTTGTCGATTGCTGTAGTGTTCCAGGGACCCATCGATTTATTACAACAGATTAAGGAACGGTCGACCACAGAAGTAGCTGAACACTTTAATACCATCTCATAACGATTCTAGCGTCAATATAGTACGATAGAAAATATCGTGCACAAGATCGGTGTGACATGGTACTAAAGTGCTCAGCTACTTCTATGGTCGACTGTACCCACCCAGAAAATTAAATGTCAAAGGGGGTAACTCGATCTGCCATGCCGGAGCGGCGCGGTGTAAGTACAAAAAGGTTTTTACTTCCTTCCTACTGTACCAAGTCCAAGACGTGTCCAGACAGCAACCCTTGCTTGCATTATCCTAGCCAGTCGTATGTAGGTAGACTTGCAGGGACCGATTTTTAATTAGGTATGTATCCCTGGAGGCGGAGAAAAAGGCAAACGTAGAAAGAGAGAAAGAGAAATAATTAACTCCTTATATGATTTTATTTAGCATTTGGAAAAGTCATTAGAGACTTAACCTGCGATTTTTTTAAAACCAATTTCTTTCATTCACTTTGGAAGCCTCTGTTCCTAATTAATATTGTTACGGTTGGAGAGACTCGTGGCAGTGATTGTTTTAGATTAGCAGGGTTTTCCTTCTAGTCCGGTACGGCTAGGCGATTTTGAGGTGCTAAGTTCCAAATATTCTAAAGTTTCTGAATTTTTGCAAGGGGATACACTTCTACCTAAAAAGCTTATATTTAATTTTTGTGTCAAATCTTGCTGTTGCATTTTCAGTAATTCAATATTTTGTGACCTAAATGTTAAAATATAAATAAAACTGCCAATAATAATTTAATGTGTCAAATGATACTAATATTGTGTGTAAAATAGCCTAGGCTGTGTGCAAACTAAGTGTGTGTCGTTTTAGTCCAGTGCAAATTGACAGGGGGCCCAATATATGTTAAAAGTGTCAAAAAAATATTATAGTTGATAAAACAAATACAACCTAACTCAGGGCACCTAATTAAGACCCTGACATGATTTTGTGCCAAACTAACCCATGGGTTATAAAGATATTTAATCATTTAGCTTTTCCAAGCCATAGCGGCTGTAAAAAAATATTAAAGTTATTAGAGTTTACACATTTAATATCATAAAAGCATAAAATATCTGCTATTAAATTTTGTGTCACTTTAATTCATGATATACTTAAAAAAGATATTTAATATCCTACATAAATATTAGTTCGCTCGCGCGTTGTGTACTGCGCGGAGCATTTACACACATTTGCAAAGAGTAGCAAGTAGGAACAGTCAACCGAAGGTCACGTTAACACAAACGCCCGAATTAAGCTAAACGTTTTTGTACTTTAATCCGATTACGTTTAGGTTGAAAATTGATTGGATTTTTTTCTCATATTACGGTTAGCTGACCTGCTGTTGTTTTGTACAATGGACAGCACATCAAGCGTAACAGTATGACCTTGAGCTTGCCCTTACTGCGTTCGTAATAGAGGTGGCTTTCGTATTGCAACTGTTACACTTGATGTGCTGTCGTGTGTACATATAAGTAAGTGTCGTGTGTATAATGTATAAAGTAATAATACATAAAAAATATACCTACTTATAATACGAAATTGTTATGTTCTGTACACTTATTACTATCATAAGGATTGATAAATTTATACTTATATGTACACACGACAGCACATCAAATGTAACATTATTAATGATAAGATCGGATAATCCGAAATAATTTCATATCCGTTTTAAAGCCGTACATAATTAAAAATTTAAAAGCATACTTTATTTGATAAATAAAACAAGTGTAGGTACCGCATGTTGTGAGAGAAATTATATAATAATATATATAGGTAACCTTTTTTTCTTTTTTTTACGGGAGGCAAAGACTAGTGCTTAGAAATATGGGCATCCCATTTCTCTGAAGCTGATTGAACAATTCTAGAGATAGTAGACTTATTAATAGACATAGTAGTAATAAAACAATTATATCTCTAAAATCTTATTTAAAAAAAAATACCGTGCGGCGCCCTATTTCTTCCCGTGGGTGTCGTAAGAGGCGACTAAGGGATCTCTGAGCTATCAACTGCTCCACTGGTGGTAGGGTGTGAAAACCCTGGTTAGTGACCACCGTACGCAAGGCGCAAAACCCACCAAGTAACCACATGTGGCCGCGTTCCGGGATCAGTGGGCGTACAACCAGAGCTTAGGAGACGATGCCGCGATGGATGCGGTCAATGATGGCTTCCGTCTGATTAGTGCCAGGTGGACTGAGTTGACCCGTCGGCCAGGGAGACCTGAAGAAACGGCTGTTCCGCTGGCCGCCCGTGGCACGGTACAGGGGCCCAAGCTATCCTAACCAGATCGTGACGCTGACCCATCATGCCCCGCATAATCTCGGGGTAGTCCGTCGTGCCGGTTAGTGACCGGATGGTGGGGTTCCAGCGGCCATAACCAGGAGGGTTCAGGGGCCCTTCCGTCTGGTGGGTCAGCGCTTCTCTGCTGTCGGCTGTTACCTGGCAAAACAGGCCTCACGATTTGACTGCCTTTATCCATCCATGGCAGCGACAAGTAATGTGTATGGTCGTACAGCGGTGCACGACCCCATTACAGCCACGCTGTTTAAGGTCGGGCTCACTAACTTCCGTGGGCTCCATGCTAATCTCAATGTCGTCTACCAACATCTTGAGACGGCTCGGCCAGCGCTGCTTTTTTTGACGGAGACGCAAGTACTCCGCCCGGCTGACACAAGGTATCTGGACTATCCCGGCTATGCTCTTGAAGAGTCCTTCAAAGCGAAGTCCGGGGTATGCTTGTTTGTCCGGGCGGATGTTTGCTGTCGCTATCTACGCCACTTGGAGGACACTTTCTTTTCCATTCTCGAGGTGCACGTGGACCTGGGCATTCATTGCCGTGTCTACGTTTGCCTTTACAGATCCCACAGCGTTGACATGGAGACAACTCGACTTTTTGAACACCTTAGTCGGGTGGCAGATGTTGCGCAGGACCAGTTTCCAACCGCAGAATTGGTGTTTTTGGGAGACTTCAATGCTCACCACGAGACGTGGCTATGTTTCCCCAAAACTGACCATGCTGGTGGAACTGCCCATGCGTTCGCTCTCACGAACGACCTGACTTAACTGGTTAACCAGCCCACCAGGATTCCAGATATTGTCGGTCACGCACCCTCTTTGTTGGACCTTCTGATGATGACTCGCCCGGAGGGATATCGGTTAGAGGTTCGAGCTCCCTTGGGATCATCGTGTCACTGCCTGATTTCTGCTGGGGTGCCACGGGCGTCGCCACCGTTATCTGCGGTGGCCAAGCGCCGCATCTGGCACTTTGCGTCGGCAGATTAGGGCGGTATGCGGGATAACTTTGCATTTGTTCCTTGGAGGCAGCGCTGTTTCAGTGAGTCGAAGCCGAATGCTAGCGCTACTGCTGAGTGAGCTGGTGAGATAATGTTAGGGATGGAGTACTATATCTCTCACTCCGATCTGGTCAGTAAGGGCAGGCGTAACCACTAGTTCAATCGCGAGTGTGCCTTAGCTGTTCAGAACAAACAGTCGGCATACCGCGCTTGGATCAGGTCCAGTCAATGGGGATCCCAATATGGACACACTGAAAGCAGCCTATAACAATGCCACCATGTCCTGCAAAAGGGCCTTCATCAGAGCGGATGCTCAGCGCGTTGCACGAGACCTGATGGCATCCCAGCAATAGTACTGAAAAACTGCGTAGTGGAGTTGTCTCCCGTCTTAACGCGGCTATACCACCTTTCTCTCTCTTCTGGGTGTGTGCCGGAATCTTGGAGCGAGGCCAATGTGCAACCGGTCCCCAAAAAGGGAGACCGATCAGACCCAGCTAACTACCGCCCATTAGCTGTCACCTCTGTTCTTTGCAAGGTTATGGAACGGATCTTAATTAACAAGCTGGTCCGATACCTAGAAGATCACTCATTAATTAATGATCGTCAGTGTGGGTTTCGGTCGACACGGTCAACGGGTGATCTTCTAGCATATTTAATGCATGTCTGGGGTGAAGCTATTGACAATCGTGGTAAGTCAGTGGCTGTTAGCCTTGACATTGTCAAAGCTTTTGATCGGTTCTGGCACAGGGCTCTTCTCTCCAAGCTCCCGGCATATGGTCTGCCCACTCAGCTTTGCAACTGGATCGCGAGCTTCCTGCATGAGCGGAGATCCGTGTCCTCGTTGATGGGTGCGCTTTGTGATTCATGTTAGTGAATACTGGTGTACCACAAGGCTCTGTTCCACTCTCTTTCTTCTTCATATCAATGATATGCATTCATTGCTATGCGGATGATAGTACAGTGCATGGTGGATATTAAAGTCGCCCAGGGGCTGGGCGCATTGAAACCGAGAGGGTGAGAATCAATCTTACCATTGAGCTCAACAGGGTGTTAAACCTCATATCTGAATGGGGATTTAACAATATTGTTGAGTTCAATGCTAAGAAAACACAGGTTTGCGCGTTTACAGCCAAAAGATCGCCGTTCCTTCCCCTTCCGTCTCTTCAGGGCACTAACTACTCTTTCGGCACAGAGCTATATCAACTTGCTCGGTATGGAGATATGCTGCGATCATAAATCAGAGGAAATATATCGAAACCGTGGTCAAAACAGCCTCACAGAAGCTAGGTGTCCTGAACAATGTGCGTCGATTTTTCACACCTGACCAATTATGCCTGCTATACAAAACTCTGGTCCTGTCTTGCGTTGAATATTGCTCGCATCTGTGGGATGGCTCCGCCAAATACCTCCTCTATGCGCTGGACAGATTGCAGCGTCGTGCCGTTCGTATTATTGACCACGTAGAGGTCACGAACAGCCTAGAACCTCTACAACACCGTCGTGTCGTGACATTGCATCATTAAGCGCCTTCTATCGGCTTTATCATGGAGAGTGTTCTGAGGAGCTTTTCGACCTTACCCCGCCTTCCCCTTTCCTACTCAGGAGCACGCGTGCCGGTCTTCGGAGTCATCAATTTACTGTCTCCACCTAAACATCACGCACAAAGAAATATAGTAACTCGTTTCTTTGTCGGACTTTAAAAACTTGGAATTGTTTGCCCGCACATGTGTTCCCTCCTTTCTATAACATGGGTTCCTTCAAAAGAGGTGTTAAAAAAACCGGCAAGGTGGGGGCAGCTAGAACAGTTTGTTATCAAACTGCACTAGCTGTCTCCGCACATGGACTTTGCTTACCGCTTCACATCAGATGGTGATGACTCATTTGCTGAGCTTTGTATATAAAAAACGGTTTGGTGAGTTAAAGCAGTTGTGGTAACGACTGAGACCAACGGCATAGCGTGCCTTCCAAAGTACGGAGGAGCTTGATTGACCCATCTCGGGCATGGCGAAAGTTGCTTTGTTTTCGGAATCGAAACTATAGCGTTCAAATCACTAAGCTATCGCCACCGAGATACTCAAATCACGGTATAATTTAATTAAATTAAAATAAATACATTATGATTTTGATTTTTTGGAAAAATTAATATAAATAATTTGTTATTTACGGGGAAATTTTCCCATGCATATAAATGTTATTTGGAAAATATTTATTTAATACATTGACACGATTTTGCACTATTATAAATTAATTCGGAAGTCACACTCCATCGCTATAACGGTAATACACCAATGAAAATGTATTTTTTGTAATAATTAACTCACATTAGTATGCGCTCTTTAATCGAACAAATCACTCTGCTCTTAAAACATAGAAAAAAATAGTGAATGTCGAAATGCCGAGGTCACCCATGGGCGGCTGGGTACTTTATCGAGATATCGCCGCCGCCGATGGGCGGCGCGCTTCCAATTCATGACGGCATGGGGGTAATGGTAATGTGTGTAGACATACAAGGTGTTTGGTAAGTACATGGTATAACAAGCGGGCACCTACCCATGTTAACATAGTCATATAATATAGCGTTATCAAAAATTCAAAATTGTAAAATTAATTTTGAAATTGCCCATACATTTTGTTCTACTGACAGAACTTTTTGTATGAACGAATTTGAATTTTATTGTCTAATTTAAAAATACTAATTTATTTGACTATGTTAAGATGGGTAGGTTTCCGCTTGTTATACCATGTACCAAACACCGTGTATTTACGGGAGGCAATGAATGCGTTAATAAAATCCTTTCTTTTAATTTTACAGCTTTACCACCCAACATTAGCTCACAAATAAGACATGTTATATTAGTTTCCATTTTCTATGCAATTATCACAAGTCACTACTCGTACAACAACAAACAAATTATAGCGCCTCGCTCCCGGCCGGCAGCCGGTCGCCGGGGCCAGTGAATGATGCCTACAGACGCGCTCCTTTGCCGCGCTAGTGTTCTTCGCACAAAAACGTTAAAAATAATATAAATCAAAATCCCATGGATAAAAACGACACAAATTAAGCATAGGGCTTCCTTTTACCATAACATTAATAAAGACATAAACTCTAATAACTTGAATTTTCTTT
Organism: Nymphula nitidulata; assembly: GCA_947347705.1. NCBI lineage: Eukaryota > Metazoa > Arthropoda > Insecta > Lepidoptera > Crambidae > Nymphula > Nymphula nitidulata. The sequence goes on along the minus strand of OX374634.1, from coordinate 13,979,510 downwards.
TATGGCTATTACAGGGGGTTAAATAGGAAAAAAAATATAGTTCCGAATACCATGGATGAATATGACACAAAATGATTTAAACAATAGATACTAGTGTTAGAGGACTGTTAACACTTATTTCAACAACTTTAATATTTTTCTATAGCTATTACAGCGATAGGTAAGGTATTTGGGTAAATCCAGTATTCCCATGGAGTGAGATGGCACAAAAAGCTTATGCATTACAGTAATGACTTTGTTATCATCATGGAAGTAAAATTTTCAACTTTAATTTTCTTTTCAACGAAATAATGCATAAAAAGACAAATACCTAAATTGTGACCTTAGCAACCATCAAAAATGACACAAAATCATGATTTGGGTTCGTCAAATAGTATACTAACTGTATGCAAAAAATCATAAACTTTAATATTTTTGGAACCTCAAAACCTAGCGGTACCGGACTATTCGTTCAAAACGATTTATTGCGCTGAATAGGATAATGTTTCATGTTTTATAGCGTTCAAATTAATACACGTGGCTTTAGTCAATTTCTCCATGAAATATTTAGCGAAATTCGGTCTATAAACCGTGGTGAGTTATTTCGGAATGGGCAAATGTAAATTGGGATGTTGCCTAAGTTTGAATATGTCGCTATTTTTTTTCACAAATTCGGAAAATATATGCTACTCTTACCCAGAAAAACAATTCAAAATTAAAAGATGTGAATAATAATAATAATATTCATACACTCACACCTATATATCCTTTAGTGCACACTTAAGGCGATCTATCGGAACGTTGTTTCGGCCAAGAGCGATAGGGATAGAGATATGGCTGACTCAGCGGGAGGAAAAAAGACAAAACAGCGATCGCGCGTGAAAAGTAAACGAAATACACAAATTATTTTATTTGAAAAATAACCTTATGGACTACAAAAAAACGCTTCTACACGATTCTGAATATTAATGATATCTACTATTTGAAGTAATTTCCTATTGAATACAAATTATCGTTCACCAATAATCTTAAGTTTTCTTGTTTATAAGAGGTCTTTTCGGAAATAAAATGTATCGAGGCAAATTCCTTTAATCGTGTTTTCGTTCTACTCGTGTCTAGATAAGGATATGAAGTAACGTATATTTGATTTTCAGATTCGTAAGATCTTTCAGCACCGTATGACATTACTTATAAAAGTGCGATTTTTTTCAATATATCGCCTTAAAAACGTCACCCTGTTCCGTAAATTTTCTATGGAGCATTTTTAGACGATGCGCCGCAACACATCAAACATACCACTATGTCTATTGAATTTGTCTATTGATCTTACACATACTATTTCTTTTGCAATATTTATTTAGTATACTTATTATTTATGAAATAAAAATGTTGTGAACTACCCTATTGTAGTAAAATTGGAATATTTTTGATAAATGTTATTATTAAGCATATTATTATGTAAATAGCACCTACAGACGACGCATCAAGTGCTACAAAAGACACCTCTATTTCGAACGTGGTAAGGGTGCTCTCAAATCAATGGCGAACTGTTTTATGACCATTTCTTTTAATGCCAATTTATTATTATTGTTTCTAATTGACATATGTATTATTATTATTAATTGATATCCTATTTGTATTAAATATTATAAATTGCGAAATTAATTATTAGTTATTAATATAATATTTGTATGCCGTAAAGGCAGGACATAGTCGTGGTAATTTGTAAAACCTGCGTAAGTGAAAACTGGGTAAGCGAGAAAACTCTAATAATGAGAGTATTTACCAGGTCCGTCATTTTGCCCTCCTAAAACCTCTATAAGTGAGATATAAAACATGTATAAGTGACAGTCATTTTTCATCGCGTGAACCTCTTCAAGTGAGATTGATACTTGCCTAAACCTCTATAAGCGACAGTTTTCTATTTCTGTTACGCTTGATATGCTGTCGACTATACGTGGTTTCATTAAAAAGCCAGGTCATCATCATTAACAATAAATAAATGCCGGTGACATATAATTGTGATTTGTCTGACTACATTTAATAGAATACTTTTAACAATGTACTCGTTTGCAATCAATCACAGACGTCCATCATCGTATCGAGTATCGATTGAATCGATCATCATTTCACAATCGCCCATTTCGATTCAAAGGCAGATCGTATTACACGATTACATTTGAATGTCTGTCTAGAAATAAGTGAGCTCGGATTACACATTGCTTGTTTTGCTTCGGTAAAATAACAACATCGAGCGTCAATTTACAGTGAAATGGACTTAATAATATTTTAATATTCAATAAACATAAAACAAACCAAACAAAACCATATAAATAATCATAATCATCAATCATCTAGGTGGTAGACCCGTATGTAGGGTCGTCTGGGTAGGTACCACCGCCTTTCTTATTTCAGCCGTGAAACAGTTAGCTGTGTTTCGGATTGAAGGGAAAGGTAGCCAGTGTAATTACTGGGCATGGACGGCATTTCATCTTAGGCCCCAGGATGACAACGCACCTGCAATATCAAGTGATTTTTCTTGTTATTGCAGGTCTATAGGTCTATAGGCGGCGGTAACCGCTTACCATCAGGTGGGCCGTCAGCTTGTTTGTCATCTAGTTGTATATAAAAAAAAACACCTGACTATTATACGTCGCACTGTTGGGCACAGGCCTTCCTACATGGAAGAATTATGACGACGCTGGCCCAACGGATTGGTGGGTTAAATAGGTTTGTAGCACGGAGTACTTTGGTTTGTAGTAACAACCGGGACCAACGGCTCCTAAGCACGGAGGAGCTAGAAATGATAAATTTTAATTGACACATCCCGGGATTGGCCATGGCGGAAGTTGCTTTGTTTTTGTGATCGAAACCAGAGCGCTCAAACCACTACGTCACTGAACTCCTCAAAATAAAATAATAAACAGAGAAATAATAATTTAACATTATTATAAATGTTTTTCAAACATTTATAATAATGTTAAAATCAAAATTAAGAATAAGAGAAATAAACAATTAAATAAAGGATGAAAATTATGTTAATTAAAAATTTTGAATTTTTACACTGACCGAATTCGGGTGGAACTCTGTGGCTAAAGGTAAAGTTTTAGGTAGAAATGTAAATAGTTTATCGGTTACAATACAAGTGAAATTATTATCTAACTCATACATATAACACATTAAAGGCAGACTCGTTATTCTGTGACAGTGAGTAAAAATGGGCCATTAAACCAGTAAAACCCTTTTGCGTTAAAATTGTTCTGTTAACATAAAAATACTTTCTGTGTTGTTTGTAGGTACCTACATAATATTGCAATATTCAACTTACTTATGATAATAAACAATCGTCTTGTGTAGCGATCTATTGTCAGTATATAAATTAATAATGTATTCATAGCGAGCCGTTATAAATACGTATCTTGTCACGGCCATTCATTGAGAACCGTAACGATTGGTTGGTGCTTGGCATTTAGTCCGGTACCGCTAGGTTTTGAGGTTCCAAAAATATTAAAGTTTATGATTTTTTGCATACAGTTAGTATACTATTTCACCAACCCAAATCATGATTTTGTGTCATTTTTGATGGTTGCTAAGGTCACAATTTAGGTATTTGTCTTTTTATGCATTATTTCGTTGAAAAGAAAATTAGAGTTGAAAATTTAACTTCCATGATGATAAGAAAGTCATTACTGATATACATAAGCTTTTTGTGCCATCTCACTCCATGGGAATACTGGATTTACCCAAATACCTTACCTATCGCTGTAATAGCTATAGAAAAATATTAAAGTTGTTGAAATAAGTGTTAACGGTCCTCTAACACTAGTATCTATTGTTCAAATCATTTTGTGTCATATTCATCCATGGTATTCGGAGCTATATTTTTTTTCCTATTTAACCCCCTGTAATAGCCATAAAAGAAAATTCAAGTTATTAGAGTTTATGTCTTTATTAATGTTAAGGTAAAAGGAAGCTCTATGCTTAATTTGTGTCGTTTTTATCCATGGGATTTTGATTTATATTATTTTAACGTTTTTGTGCGAAGAACACTAGCGCGGCCACAGTGCGGCAAAGGAGCGCGTAGGCATCATTCACTGGCTCCGGCGACCGGCTGCCGGCCGGGAACGAGGCGCTATAATTATAAGATTAAACGAACTTACCTTAAGTGAAGTTCTATCTTAATTATACGAAGCTCCTTGTCCGAGAGGGTTTAACGTGTAGTAACGCTGATTGTACCAGCGCCGATCACAATTTTCAAAGCTATAAAAAAAAAAAAAATTGTTTCTCTCATATGGTAACTCTAAATGTATGTCATTACGTTCGAAGATTATTTTTGGAACAACCCTACAATTGGGATAATACTTGTATTAGTGGGCGGGTTTTGGGACTGCCCTCTCGGACAAGGAGCTTCGTATAATTAAGATAGAACTTCACTTAAGGTAAGTTCGTTTAATCTTATAATTATACTCTCTCCTTGTCCGAGAGGGTTTAACGTGTAGATGTTTGAAGATGGGGTTGTGAAAAAATAGAATTTAGATATCTATATTATATTAGTATAGATGTTTAGTCCAACACCTTACTAATTTATTTACAAAATAATTAGATTTTTATACAAAACCCTATAAAAAAATAAAAAACACAATTGTTATTTTAACTATCGCTTAAAATTTTTAGCAATGCCGAATGGGACATTGATATGCTTATTGCAGGAAATGTTTCAGAATTTTGACTCAGAATTTTAAACTGAATTTTGTATGTAAACACTCCTGTTGGCTTTTTGACTCAATCAATATTTAAACCAAATCGGCTTGCGGTCGACACCGAAGCATATCTTGTGATAAGAGTAGAGAAGACAGTTAAAACCACTAATACTCATTTCCTGCAAATACTCATTAGTTTGATCCAAATGAATTTTAGATTGAATTGATGAAATCTTGTGTTTTTTATAATTGTTTCTATTGATTTATTTATGATATAAGTGTATTCATAAAGTACTTGTCTTATTATGATTTAATGAAAGTGACAAGATAGGATACATTTCTATCCTCATTTAAAAAGATTTTTAGATACAATATGGCTGTAAAGTACCTAGTTACATAGGTTTTTATTATTTCGATAGTGGTCACTACTGATTGTCACTTTTAAATGATTTTACTTGATGTTTAATGAAGTCTTTCTGCTTTCAAGTCATGAATTGTAATAAATCAGTTGATAAGGTCCTTTAATAACATTTTTGATTTATCATTGCCTTATTATTGCATTAAATATTTTTAATACCAGTTCTGGATTCCAAATCATATATGTATGTCAGTAAACTGAAGAGGCTCCTTCGATTAAAATGTTTTTTATCTTTAAATCAATTCAATTTTAGGTCATTGTAATGTTGACCTGGTATTATTCATTTTATATAGTTTAGGTACCATATAAGTAATGATATTGTTTTTACAAAACATTGACTTAGGCATTTTTATTTGTTATATAAAGCACAATGCTCTACTATACCTACAGGTGTTATGATATTGAAATTTAGAGCTATATATATATATATATATATATATATATATATATTTAAGTAGGTAGGTATTTACCATGATCAAGTTGATTATTGATGTATTATATTTTAATTATTTGACTTTTATTTTAGTACATACAAAAAACTTTTGCTGGCATGTCATGGACATATTATTATTTTGTCCCAATATTTCACTTCTTATTGATGAAATTTAATGTGAAATTTTTTATTTCATAATTGCAGAAAGGCCACTACTCGATACCTATGTGCATGATTATTCATTATGCCTGCATGCGCACCATATGTACAGGATAAATAACTATGATGCTTATATTATGTATAGGTACATTGTACCAAATGGCCATTATATTTCTAATAATAAATCATATTGTCATTTTTCAACATTAATAATTGTCAATATTGCAATTCCTTGTTTTTATACTTGACCGATAGTTGATTTGCAGCTAGGATAAGCTGGATATAAATTTAATAACATAAATCATTGATTTAAGCTCAGTATCTAAAAAAGAACTAAAAATAAAAAACCTTGTGTGAATTGCACCCGGTAGTAGGTACTTCATATGGACACTTTTATATATTAAGTACATAGCAATAAATCAATTTCTCGTATTGTGTCAAGCAAGATGACTTTTTATAAAAATACCACAAATAAAATTTGTAAAAATTCAATCGGTACTATCATTAAGTACAACAATGTCTAATATTTATTATTGTTGTGGGGATTCAATCTATGCCCCCCCCCCCCTCGATTTTCATGTATCCAACAACTGTGGTATTATGTACTCTCGATAATGTTTCTTATTTTATCATAACAATTATTTTTACTCATAAAATATAGTTGTTAATTCTGAGTAGTTATTATACCTAATGGTCTTTTTATTAAGACCCATTTCCATTTCTAATAGACAAGTTTATTTCAACAGTTATTAATTTCAACTTAGCTATTTTATATAATTCTGTACAAGTAGAATTGTGAAAATACTCTTAATTTTCAAGTTCTTTTTAAAAATATAGGGCATCATTTATATCACTTTATTAGGTCTGTATTGTAAGAAAATATTGCAATGGAATTGAAATAATGATTAGTTATAATAATCATTTCTTATTTTCTCTGTCTTATCTCATTTATTCATTTCATAAAATCTGTGCAATGAGGTACTTCATAAGGTGACATTTCAATGAAAAAAAAATCCCATCATTTTATTACAATTGGGTTACTAGTTTATCTGTGTAACTAATTTTTTTTCTAAAGTAATGTTTTTATTTGGAATTATTAAAACAATATCTGAAAGCTTGTTTCTGAATCTTCTGGTGGTTTTGTTGATTAAATAAAGTAGGAAAGTTATGGTATTTGCTGTGTGTAACTGGTTGTTGCAACCAATGATCTGTTGGTCATGGTCACTGAAGGTTTATAAATTTTCTTTATGTTTGAACAGCTGTTTGATTTTTGAATACACTGTGTAGCTTTAACCTGTCAAGCATGAGATTCCAGACACAATTGATTTTTCAATTATCATAGCCACCCGGAGGTATATCGCGGCTTGACAGATAGTATAATCTTATTAAGTATTTATCAATGGCTGATCATTCATACAGTGATAGCAATTTTTCAGGTCATTGAATATCATTTCGGTATGCTAGAGGGTAAAGTTTTGATGAACCATAAAAGCATTGTGTAGCTAAATTTTATAGCACTTCCTCAGGCTATTGATAAACATTTATATAACTTACAGCAATTTTCAGGTTATAGAATAACATTTATTCAGGTTATAGAATAACATTTATTCAGGTTATAGAATAACATAATATATATCATGATGTTAAAATTATTAATTAAATGCGGCAGCATTATCTAGCCCCCATGTGACAAACATTGGCCCAAGTTAATAAGTAAACTTTACCGGTACTTTATTGTAGAATTATTTGTCAGTCAGTCCGCAAGGTGATGGGGCTTGTTCTGATTATTAAATTACATATACAGCTACTTTATGTTCATCATCACTAGCCTATATACGTCCCACTGCTGGGCACAGGCCTTCCTACATGGGAGAAACACATGAGGAGTTTGGGCCATAACACCACCACGCTGGCCCAATGCGGGTTGGTACTTTGTTACATATTTTAAATATGATTAATGGCTATTTTTACATTTTTGTAGCTATCACAATTATTCATATTGAGTAATCTCTCTGCCTTATAGTTGTCTGGTAGAGATCGCTTCTAGCAATAAGATTGCCTTTTTGGCATATTGTGTTTGTTTTATCTCTGTACCTTTGTATATCTACTTGATGGAAGTTAGTAGAAGTTTCTATTTCAGTGCAAGGGTCTAGCCATAGTAGCTAGGCCTGTTCAAGTGATTGCCTTTAAATCTACTTTATGGTATTAGTTATACTGTTTCTTTCAGTGTATATTGCATTTCATTTGCAGTGTATATCTCTAGTGTGATAATGCTTGTTCAGCTAAATAGTTGGTTGTCTAACCGCAGTGTGATAGTAGTTTTAAAGAAGATTACAGGCATTGTCTAACTGCAATGTGATAGCACTTGCCCAGGTTATCAATAAATTCATTTCTACTTCACTGTAGAAGTTTTAAAACAAGAGTACGGGCATTATCTTAACACAATGTAATAGCATTTGCCCAGGTTATCTATTAGCATTCATTTCATTTTTTATTTAAATTAGAGCATTGTCTAACCGCAATGTGATAGCGCTTGCTCAGGCAAGTATTGTGATAAACATTTTCATTTCACTGTGTTGTTTAACCTCAATGTGATAGCAAATGCTTAGGTAAATAGTGTGATAACCTTTTCCATTTAATTTCATACCAATTTGAGCGTTGTCTAACCGCAATGTGATAGCGCTTGCTCTGGTAAATATTGTGATAACCTTTTTCATATAATTTCATACCCATTTGAGCGTTGTCTAACCTCAATGTGATAGCGCTTGCTCGGGTAAATATTGTGATAACCTTTTTCATATAATTTCATACCCATTTGAGCGTTGTCTAACCTCAATGTGATAGCGCTTGCTCGGGTAAATATTGTGATAACCTTTTTCATATAATTTCATACCATTTAGAGCGTTGTCTAGCCGCAATGTGATAGCGCATGCTCTGGTAAATAATGTGATAACCTTTTTTATTTAATTTCATATCAATTAGAGCGTTGTCATTATATGTACTTGACGGTAGAAGTTTTAAATTAAGGCATAATCTTACTGTTCATTCACCTATTAATGAAGGCACTTAATATGAGTCTTCTGTTTCCTGCCTTGAGTAGGTATTTCTCATCATAAAAATTTACTTCTTGTAATTTCCTCTCTAAACCCTATATGCCAGACATAATTTTAATTGTCTTTGTTATGTTATAATTGTCACTTAAGACATCTGGGTGTTAAAGATTTAGGTAATAGATAGGTATATGACACTTGTAGTTACCACAGAACAGTTAAAGTTATCCAAAAAGTCATATTATTTTCACTTTTTGTAATCTTCTTTCTGTCCAAAGTAGGTGATTTACTTACTCCTTTTCTTTTTCCTTTTTATTTCCAAAAATCTAATTAGAAACACTAATAAAACACTGCATAAGCACTTTAAATAGGTATACATTTTTGTCTATCGCTCAAAATGAGCTATTATTTATGTTTTTAATATTTTACATGCCATTGGCAAATATTGGCAATACAAGAAAAAATAGTGTGTAAATTGATAAAACCTATAAAATATCGGAAATCATAAGCCTTGTAAAAATTCTTACAATAATATCTGGAGGGTTATATTGCTAGTTTAGCTAGATTTTCTAGATTTTAGTAGTATTATTTTGATATTTTTAGGTTATGTCATAATATTCTAACAGATTAATTCTGTGACGTTTCATATTACCAGTTATCCGGTGAGAATTATTTCTCACCGGATAACGTAACGATAATGTAATATTAAATACATACCTTCAATCTCCAAATAATATTAACGTTTTCACAACAAACCTTGACCTTGTTTGCTAACGGAATACCTGACCGTGTTTGGGAATAAAATACTGCATCGATATCCTGTTATTAGTGAACACATAATAACACTAGATTAATAATTCTTTAAAATTTGGATCACAGATCGTACTTTTTATTGGTTTAAATTGTTAAATTAATAATTTTATTGAGAGAACCAAGTGACAGCGCTGTGCACAAAAAACGTAATGACATACATTTAGAGTTACCATATGAGAGAAACAATTTTTTTTTTTTTTATAGCTTTGAAAATTGTGATCGGCGCTGGTACAATCAGCGTTACTACACGTTAAACCCTCTCGGACAAGGAGAGAGTATAATTTGTTTGTTGTTGTAAGAGTAGTAACTTGTGATAATTGCATAGAAAATGGAAACTAATATAACATGTCTTATTTGTGAGCTAATGTTGGGTGGTAAAGCTGTAAAATTAAAAGAAAGGATTTTATTAACGCATTCATTGCCTCCCGTAAATACAGGGTGTTTGGTACATGGTATAACAAGCGGGAACCTACCCATCTTAACATAGTCATATAAATTATTATTTTTAAATTGGAAAATAAAATTCAAATTTCTTCATACAAAAAGTTCTGTCAGTAGAACGAAATGTATGGGAAATTTTAAAATTAATTTTACAATTTTGTATTTTTGATAACGCCATATTATATGACTATGTTAACATCGGTAGGTGCCCGCTTGTTATACCATGTACCAAACACCTTGTATGTATACACACATTACCATTAGCCCCATGCCGTCATGATTTGGAAGCGCGCCGCCCATCGGCGGCGGCGATATCTCGATAAAGTACCCAGCCGCCCATGGGTGACCTTGACATTCACTATTTTTTTTATATGTTTTAAGGGCAGAGTGATTTGTTCGATTAAAGAGCGCATACTAATGTGAGTTAATTATTACAAAAAATACATTTTCATTGGTGTATTACCGTTATAGCGATGGAGTGTGAAAGTGACTTCCGCATTAATTTATAATAGTGCAAAATCGTGTCAATGTATAAAATAAATATTTTCCAAATAACATTTATATGCATGGGAAAATTTCCCCGTAAATAACAAATTATTTATATAAATTTTTCCAAAAAATCAAAATCATAATATATTCATTTTAATTTAATTAAATTATACCGTGATTTGAGTATCTCGGTAGCGATGGCTTAGTGATTTGAACGCTATAGTTTCGATTCCAAAAACAAAGCAACTTTCGCCATGCCCGAGATGGGTCAATCAAGCTCCTCCGTGCTTTGGAAGGCACGCTAAGCCGTTGTTCTCAGTCGTTACCACAACTGCTTTAACTCACCAAGCCGTTTTTTATATACAAAGCTCAGCAAATAAGTCATCACCATCTGATGTGAAGCGGTAAGCAAAGTCCATGTGCGGAGAGAGCTAGTGCAGTTTGATAACAAACTGTTCTAGCCGCCCCCACCTTGCCGGTTTTTTTAACACCTCTTTTGAAGGAACCCATGTTCTGACAAAACATGTGCTGGCAAAAAATTCCAAGTTTTTAAAGTCCGACATAGAAACGAGTAACTTTAAGTAACTTTGTGCGTGACGTTTAGGTGGAGACAGTAAATTGATGACTCCGAAGACCGACACGTGTGCTCCTGAGTAGGAAAGGGGAAGGTGGGATAAGGTTGAAAAGCTCCTCAGAACACTCTCTATGATAAAGCCGATAGAAGGCGCTTAGTGATGCAATGTCACGACGGAGTTGTAGAGGTTCTAGGCTGTTCGTGACCTCTACGTCGTCAATAATATGGACAGCACGACGCTGAAATCTGTCGAGTGCATAGAGGAGGTATTTGGCGAAGCCATCCCACAGATGCGAGCAATATTCAACGCAAGACCGGACCAGAGTTTTGTACAGCAGGCGTGAAAAATCGACGCACCTTGTTCAGGACACCTAGCTTCCGTGAGGCTGTTTTGACCACGTTTTCGATATAATTCCTCTGATTTAGATCGCAGCATATCTCCATAACGAGCAAATTGATGTAGCCCTGTGCCGAAAGAGTAGTGCCCTGAAGAGTGGGAAGAGGAAGGAACGGCGACATTTTGGCTGTAAACGCGCACACCTGTGTTTTCTTAGCATTGAACTCAACAAGATTGTTTAATCCCCATTCAGATATGAGGTTTAACACCCTGTTGAGCTCAATGGTAAGATTGATTCTTTCCCTCTCGGTTTCAATGCGCCCAGCCCCTGGGCGACCTTAACATCTACCATGCACTGTACTATCATCCGCATAGCAATGAATGTTTCCTAATGGAAGCATATCATTGATATGAAGAACAAAGAGAGTGGGGGATAACAGAGAACAGTGAACGCTGGTGTACCACAAGGGTACACCAGCGTTCACTGACATCAATCACGAAGCGCACCCATCAACGAGGACACGGATCTCCATCATGCAGGAAGCTGGCGATCCAGTTGCAGAGCTGAGTGGGCAGACCGTATGTCGGGAGCTTGGAGGGAAGAGCCCTGTGCCAGACCCGATCAAAAGCTTTGGCAATGTCAAGGCTAACAGCCACTGACTCACCACGATTGTCAATAGCTTCACCCCAGACATGCATTAAATCCGCTAGAAGATCACCCGCTGACCGTGTCGACCGAAACCCACACTGACGATCATTATTTAATGAGTGATCTTCTAGGTATCGGACCAGCTAGTTATTTAAGATCCGTTCCTTAACCTTGCAAAGAACAGAGGTGACAGCTATTGGGCGGTAGTTAGCTGGGTCTGATCGGTCTCCCTTTTTGGGGACCGGTTGCACATTGGCCTCGCTCCACGGCACACACCCAGAAGAGAGAGAAAGGCGGTATAGCCGCGCTAAGACGGGAGACAACTTCACTACGCAGTTTTTTAGTACTATCGCTGGGATGCCATCAGGTCCACTAGCTTTTCGGACGTCGATTGACTGAAGCTATTACATAATATTAGCTACATAATATTGCCTAATACGGATATCAGGCATTGTGTGGTCACAATGGGCGAGTGTTGGTGGCTGAGAATTGCTGTCATCGATTCGGGAATGAGCAGTAAAGAGTTTTACCAGGAGATCGGCTATCTCTTGCGGCTTATGAGCAAGTGTTCTGTCAGAGCATCTCAACGGGGGCAGCGAGGGTTGGCATAAGGGTGACAGCACGGCTTTGGCCAGACGCCAGTAGCTACGGCTTCCCGTAGGGTGCGTTAGTAATTCTTGGCCAACTCGTGCAACGCGTTGAGCATCCGCTCTGACGAGGGGCCTTTTGCAGAACTTAGTGGCATTGTTATAGGCTGATTTCAGTGAGTCAATATTGGGATCCCCATTGACTGGACCTGATCTAAGCACGGTATGCCGACTGTTTGTTCTCAACAGCTAACGCACACTCGCGATTGAACTAGTGGTTACGCCTGCCCTTACTGACGAGATCGGAGTGAGGGATATAGTACTCCATCCCTAACATTATCTCACCAGCTCACTCAGCAGTAGCGCTAGCATTCGGCTACGATTCACTGAAACAGCGCTGCCTCCAAGGAACAGATGCAAAGTTATCCCGCATAGCGCCCCAATCTGCCAACGCATAGTGCCAGATGCGGCGTTTGGCCACTGCAGTGCCACCCCAGCGAAAATCAGGTAGTGACCCGATGATCCCAAGGGAGCTCGAACCTCTAACCGATATCCCTCCGGGTGAGTCATCATCAGAAGGTCCAACAAAGAGGGTGCGTGACCGACAATATCTGGAATTCTGGTGGGCTGGTTAACCAGTTAAGTCAGGTCGTGCGTGAGAGCGAACGCATGGGCAGTTCTACCAGCATGGTCAGTTTTGGGGAATATAACCACGTCTCGTGGTGAGCATTGAAGTCTCCCAAAAACACCAATTCCGCGGTTGGAAACTGCTCCTGCGCAACATCTGCCACCCGCCTACGGTGTTCAAAAAGTCGAGTTGTCTCCATGTCACCGCTGTGGGATCTGTAGAGGCAAACGTAGACACGGCAATGAATGCCCAGGTCCACGTGCACCCCGAGGATGGATAAGTAAGGGTCCTCCAAGTGGCGTTCATGGCGACAGCAAAACATCCGCCCGGACAAACAAGCATACCCCGGACTTCGCTTTGAAGGACTCTTCACGAGTATAGCCGGGATAGTCCAGATACCTTGTGTCAGCCGGGCGGAGTATTTGCGTTTCCGTCAAAAAAAGCAGCGCTGGCCGAGCCGTCTCAAGATGTTGGTAGACGACATTGAGGTTAGCATGGAGCCCACGGAAGTAAGTTCGTGAGCCCGACCTCAAACAGCGTGGCTGTAGTGGGGATGTGCACCGCTGTACGACCATACACATTTACTTGTCGCTGCCATGGATGGATATAGGCAGTCAAATCGTGAGGCCTGTTTTGCCAGGTAACAGCCGACAGTATAGAAGCGCTGACCCGCCAGACGGAAGGGCCCCCGAACCTTCCCGGGTATGGCCGCTGGAACCCCACCATCCGGTCACCAACCGGCACGACGGACCATCCCGAAATTATGCGAGGCATAATGGGGCAGCCTCATGATCTGGTTAGGATAGCTTGGGCCCCTGTACTGTGCCACGGGCGGCCAGCGGAACAGCCGTTTCTTCAGGTCTCCCTGGCCGGCGGGTCAACGCAGTCCACCTGGCTTTAGTTAGACGGAAGCCATCATTGACCGCATCCATCGCGGCATCGTCTCCCCAAGCTCTGGTTGTACGCCCATTGATCCCGGAATGTGCTTTGCGTACGGTGGTTACTAACGAGGGTTTTCACACCCTACCACCAGTGGAGCAGTTGATAGCTCAGAGATCCCTTAGTCGCCTCTTACGACACCCACGGGAAGAAATAGGGCGCCGCACGGTACAATTTTTTAAATAAGATTATAAAGATAAAATTGTTTCATTAATACTAAGTATGTCTATTAATAAGTTTACTATCTCTAGAATTGTTCAATCAGCTTCAGAGAGAAATGGGATGTCCATATTTTGAGCACTAGTCTTTGCCTCCCGCAAAAAAAAGATATAAAAAGGTTATACAACGTGGTGCCGTCAATACGACAATAAATTAAATCATGGGCTATATTAGTTTATAGAAATTGTTTGCCACTTTCAAAAACATCGTATTCATTTGATAACTTTATGACATTTCTATGAAGTAATGCAGCCAATCTTATATTATTTCATACAAATGTTATGAATTTATCAAATGAGTAAGATGTTTTTGAAAGTGGCAAATCATTTCTATAAACTATAATATAGCCCATGTTTTAATTTATTGTCGCATTGACCGTACCATCCTGTATAAAATTATTATTGTATAATTTCTCTCACAACACGCGGTAGCCGCACTTGTTTTATTTATAAAATAAAGTATGCTCTTAAATTTATCATTATGTAGGGCTTTAAAACAGATATGAAATTATTTCGGATTATCCGATCCAACCATTAATAATGTGCAAATGTTTATACATAAAAAATATACCTACATATAATACGAAATTGTTATGTTCTGTACACTATACCTATACTGTCACAAGGATTGAAATACTAATATGTACACACGACAGAACATCAAGTGTAACAGTTGCAATACGAAAACCACCTGTATTACGAACGCAGTAAGGGCAAGCTCAAGGTCATGCTGTTACGCTTGATGTGCTGTCGACTGTACAAAACAACAGCAGGTCAGGTAACCGTAATATGAGAAAAAAAATCCAATCAATTTTCCACCTAAACGAAATCGAATTAAAGTACAAAAACGTTTAGCTCAATTCGGGCGTTTGTGTTAACGTGACCTTCGGTTAACTGTTCCTACTTGCTACTCTTTGCAAACGTGTGTAAATGCTCCGTGCGGTACACAACGCGCGAGCGAACTAATATTTATGTAGGAAATGAAATATCTTTTTTATGTATATCATGAATTAAAGTGACACAAATTTTTATAGCAGATATTTTATGCTTTTATGATATTAAATGTGCAAACTCTAATAACTTTAATATTTTTTTACAGTCGCTATGGCTTGGAAAAGCTAAATTATTAAATATCTTAATAACCCATGGCTTAATTTGGCACAAAATCATGTCAGGGTCATATTTAGGTGCCCTGAGTTAGGTTGTATTTGTTTTATCAACTATAATATTTTTTTGACACTTTTAACATATATTGGGCCCCCTGTCAATTTGCACTGGACGAAAACGACACACATTTAGTTTGCACACAGCCTAGGCTATTTTACACTCAATATTAGTATAATTTGACACATTAAATTATTTTTGGCAGTTTTATTTATATTTTAACATTTAAGTCACAAAATATTGAGTTACTGAAAATGCAATAGCAAGATTTGACACAAAAATTAAATATAAGCTTTTTAGGTAGAACTGTATCCCCTTGCAAAAATTCAGAAACTTTAGAATTTTTGTAACTTAGCACCTCAAAATCGCCTAGCCGTACCGGACAATTTACAAACAATAGTCTGTGCAGCCAAAAGAACGAGTAAGAGCATCCTTATTATATGTTTATTTTTTGTCAGAATTACAAAGTAAATATTTAAGAGATAAGATAACCTAGTAGCTAGGTACAGTCAGCGACAGGAGTAGATTAACACTGTAGTATCTTTTCACAATAACCCATAAGCCATAAGCCCATAAGTCCCGGGTTCGAATCCCGGTAGGAACAAATGTTTGTATGATGAGTACGAACATTTGTTTACGAGTCATGGATGTTTATATGTTTATTTAGTATATTTCTAATATTTATATACATATTATTATCATTATTTCTCCGTTATCTAGTATCCATAACACAAGCTCTTAATGATGCTTACTTTGGGCTAAATAATAGGTGTGAGTGTATAAATATAAATAAATAAATAAGCTTTTGACAATTCGTAATAAAACCGTAAAATGACAATTTGTGATAAAAACGTAGTGTGACATGGTACTAAAGTGTAAATCGATTTCTGTTGATGATCGTACGATCTCAACTATAATTTAAAGCTACTAAATATATCATAAATTATATTAGCAGAGTACTTTGCGATCTTTTAGAGACACCTTCCCCACTGTTATATCTTCATAAGACCGCAACAAAACATCTTTTGTTCTAATAAAGGCAAATTCTCAGAATTCTGACCGACAGAAATTAAATTATAAGTTTTATTTCGTATATAAACAAATAAGAAATCGCATTCAATTGAGAAGAAAATGAACGAACTAGATTTCTAGAAATGTATACTTAACTCTTACTACTCGATATTTAATGGAAAGAAAGTTCTAAATATCTATTGGTACTTTTAAAGGTATTAATCATAAAACATCTTTGTATTCCTAGTAGGTTGTCCATTACTCAGCTGGGTTTTAAATGTTATGGAAAATCATTCATTCCTTTTAATTTTAAGATACGGACTGGACTGTCCTATGCAAAAGGTCAAGTGACACTAGAGATAAAAAGGATAGTTTGCTACGACTAATTTTAAAGAAACTTTGTAAAAAGGTAGCGTAAACAAAATCTTAAGGATATTTTATAGGGAGGTAGTTTACAGAAAGTTCCGCGCTAATAACATTGTGTAAGTAAGTAATGATTTCAGTTATAGTTATTTATTATGTAAAACTAAAATACAGTTTTTGTTTCCTGGTATATTTGAGCGAATATAAATGTTTAAGCAATTATTATTGCAATTAATCACGAAGAGAAAAATGAAATGATAATAATGATTTGTTGTTGATTTGTTACACGGATAGTGTCACTATTATCGCGTACGAATCAGAATGCAGAGTTTATAGAATGATTACTCGGGTAATAAACAATGTGTGAAATGGTTTTCAAAAGCCAATGATGTAATTTATTGTGTATTGACGGAAGAAATACCAGAATAGCTGGGGTAACAAACTTGGGGTCGTCACAATAATTAAGTACTTATGGTATTCAATCATCATCATCATCACCGGCCTATATACGTCCCACTGCTGGGCATAGGCCTTCCTACATGGAGAAACACATGAGGAGTTTTGACCATAACACCACCACGCTGGCCCAATGCGGGTTGGTGGGCTAAAGCGGTTGTAGGAACAACCGGGATCAACGGCTTAACGTGCCTTGCGAAGCACGGAGGAGCTCGAGATAAAAAACTTTGATTGACCCATCCCAGGATCGAGCATGGCGAAAGTTGCTTTGTTTTGTGTATCGAAACCAGAGCGCTCAAACCAATACGCTACCGAGCTCCTCCATGCCACCCAGCTCCTCAATTTATTGGTATTTAATAATAAAATGAAAATATTAAAATTAATTTACACAAAATTCTAACACAAAGGAAATAAAATTTTATAAAAATATCTGCACCCACTTTCTCCGACCAATCTGTATTGGGCCAGAGCGTGTCATGGCTAAAATTCGTCATGGTGTTTCTCATGGGAGGACGGCATGTGGCCAGCAGTGTGACGTATACCAAGCTATTGATGATGCAGTAATACTCAATGATCTGCGCATCAATACGCATGGCTTATGATTAAATTAAGAAACGTCAAATTTAGTTCTCGACGTGCGCCAGGTGTCAGATGTTACATGTGCTTGTCCCCAATCACTGGTGACATAAACTTCGTAAGGGTTGAATAAACGAATGAAACAGTTGTGAATTGTGAAGCATAGTTAGGGCTGTCACGTATCCGCAGTTTTAAATTAATTAACAAACAATTTATTTACGATTCCGATGATTTAACTTGAGGTTTTGAAAACATTACCGTAATTTTTTTACAAGCTTGTATTTGACCTGCAAATATTGTGCATCTGTCTTTTACCCTTTCAAGTCTAAAATAACAAAGTTACTTTAAGAAACTTGTTTAGAAGTTTATGTATATGTCGCAGCCGTCTAGTTAAATTAGCCACACAATTAGACGCCTAGGCCGTTGATTAAACGCCGGCATCCAATGAAACGGCTGAAAGACAACTAGCCAAGTCAATGTCATTGAGTTGAGCGCGACGTTTAACCAGATTACTGAACGTGTCAGCCGTCTGGTTGGATTCGCCATTCAAAATGCCTAGGCGAGAAATGCCTTCCATGCCCAGTAATTTCACTGGCTAGTAATCAAAAGTATAAAGTGATTAAAGTGTATAACAAAATACGGCTTTTTTTAAAAAGTAATTATCTACCTACGTGTAATTATAATGTATACTATCGGCCGAATACTCTAGTCACTTAGACAAGACCCGTTTATTTTAACCAGTGCTTTTGAAGTTTGAAAATTTGCTAATACTTTTGACTTTGACAATACCTTAAACATTTATGAGGGCCTCTAATTTACGTTTCAGTATTCGGCCGTAAGAGTCTTAACATTATGGTCAACTAACAGCCCCTTATTCACAACTGTCGGAAAATATTTGAATATCGGAAAACTATACCTGCCTCCTTTTATTACGGTGTATCAAAGCTAGACGGCATGTGTCTTTTCGAATCGGATCCGTGATCCGACAGTTTTTGAATAAGGGGGCACATAACTTTTACAGGAAAATTGTTTTTTCTTACGTATTTCTCAAGTTTTAACGGCCAGGCAACCCTATACAAAATCGAATTGTGCAAAGTTAATCAGGGCAAGTTGAGAAGGGTCTGGTCTGACCGTACGTGGGGATGACGCCCCGCTAATTATTATTTATATCGCGTCCACGCGGTGCTATTGAGTACTTTATAATTATAATAGAATCCCATTACAGCACAGATACGAAAAATAAAGTACCTATGAATTTAAATTCATATCATGATTGTGTTAGTTAATACCGTGTGGTAACGTTCCTAATACAACGACCTACATTATTGAAATTAGATATTATCAGGACCTTCCTGTTTAAAAAATACAATTGTACTTACGCCTGTGATAAATTAAAGTATCTTTAGAAGAACTGTGGGTGTTCGCAACAACTACCGCATCAGCCAAAAAGTCGCTAAATAACTCTTATTATAAGAGCATTATCACCAGCCCATCTGGGCACATGCTTTCCTACTTGGGAGAAACGCTTGATGAGTTTGGATATTACTAGAGCATAAGAAGGTAAAATGTACAACTTTACGTGTTGTGTTGACTACATATTATTATACAACTTCAAAGCATCATCTTTAGATATAAAAATAAATAGTCAAAAAGCGCAGGATTCTATTTTTGGCCTTTACAAACATCTAACCAAGCCCATTTTCTGATTAAATGTAGAGGACTGTAGAAGATTTCGTATTTACACAAATGTATCGCTATGTTTCAGATAGTTTAGATGTTGGCAATGTTCTTGTTCGTAATGCCGATGTGTTCTAGGCTATTTGCTGGCACGAACACTCTTTGTCGCTACTTAATCCACATAGCACAGAATTAATGTTCCGTCTCCGTAGGTGGCGTATAAACAAAATGGTGGGTACGCCTCAGTATTTATAGCCTCGGTCGAACTGCCATGCTCCCAACGCAGCTACTAAAACGTGTAGTTTCCTTAAAACATATTAATGAAGAATATTATCTGCTTTAGGAGCTCCTTTGTTCAAAAGATTGCAGCTTTTAGACATTTCCCCAGAGGAAAGTTCTGTTGTTATAGCCTTATATCCCTTAATCTGCTGTAGTTAATGATTCTTTGTTGAACGATTGAATGAATAATATTTTCTACTCTGTCACAATAAATATGTTACGATTTCGACTAGAAAGATTGAGCGAGACAGTAGATTTCCTCTTCTACGGTGCTGCTTGCAAGCAAGCTTTTCAAATGTTTAACCCATAAGGGTACCTGTTATGTGAGTCAGACAAGTCATTAGCGATGTAGAATCAAATAGTGTCGGCGTCAAAACAGTTTCCTTTTGCGGTCGGGCGTCGAGACTACAAATTAGTTCCTGCGATGCGTTACAATGAGAGATCTCGGAGCGCTCCATCTTAATCGAGCTGGCCACAGTCGCTCATTACACCGCCCTCGCTCGCTCTTTTGTTCCTGACGCTTGTGAATTGATTTACTCCCCATTGTTTGTCGCGGCTCTTGCACCTCCGTCTCTTATTTGAGTTCGATTCGGCATTGCGCAGTGTTTTATTGAAATCCGAACCTGGCTGCGCAAAGTTTTTTCTCGGTTTCCGCGCTCGTTTCAAGATAAGCGGCAGCTGTTAGCCCCCCTCGTGTTTGCGCGACTACGACATAATGCCTCCCTGTCCTGGCTCGACTCGTTCACGCCATAAAGGATTTAATAGCGAAATGGCGTGTCAAAACATTAATATGTTTGCGACTAAACACCGTCCGTATTCTGAGCATTCGTTGCTGCTCGTCGTGGGCGTGAGATGATAGCACATTTGTCATTCTACTAACAATAAAGCGTTTAATTTTGTTTATAGACGTCGCGTGGGTATAATGTAATCGATTTGCTGTTATCGCTCTTAACGTATTCAGACATATGACTTCATCTTCATCGGCGCGGTCGTCGACTGTATGCCAAGAGTATTCTCGTGTTTATTTAGGTGCTCCGGGCTCTTATTGATGGAGAAGATCATTTCTCTGAAAACAAATTGCTTTCAAACACACTGCTTTGTCTATTCAGTGTGTTGCCGGAGTGAGCCTATTAAATTAATGGTTTTGGGGTCACCATCTGGAAAGTCTTGGCTTTATAGTGTTTTATTTTATATACCTATCACACACACCAAACACAATATTGTGTATGAACGGAAATGACAATTAATTAAGAGTATATTTTCAAATCAAATCAAAATTGTTAATTGTTTCATGTGGTAATTATGATGTTATACATTTAAAATTTTGTAGATTTGAATGGCGATTAAATAAAACTAAGGAAAGTTTTATGAGCTTTCGAGAACTGAAACATCGTTTTATGTCAAAACTTGGTAAAGATAATAAATCGATTTCTTTTACAATGCACTAACTCGTGACGTAAGCCCAAAGTCTCATAATATTATTCTAGGGAAGGTTATCTTTATGGCAAATAATTTTAAAGTGATAAGTAAAGAAGGACGTTGTAATAAATTTAATTCAATCTTCTGCCTATTACGAGCCATTCAAATCTCCATTATGAACCCATCTTACTCTGTAAATTTTACGGTGATCTTGCGACAACTCGAAACGATCAAACGATACCCTACTTGTCATCAAACGGTTATTACAGAGATAATATCTGTCGGAGTGTCGAGTGACATAAAATTTTGTTATTTTTCCAATAACATTTTGGAAGTCGACGTCTCCGATTCGGTGCGGCGGGAGTGCTTTAGTTCACAATTTGTGACGCCATTATCCTCGCGCGTGAGGGCGACGTTCGATATTGCCGGCCCGCTCTCGCATCAGCCGCTGAATGTAAATGGCTTCATTTGATTATGTTCTACGTCACTACGCCGTAAACGCTCTTTGCATTTATGCAATCCCAGTGAGTTCCGGACTTAACTTCTCTCGTTACGATTTCCCGCAGACTTGTATGCGAAGTAATCACGTCCTGGCAATGTTTCTTTGCGAGACTTTTAGTATTCAGAATCTACTTAGTTTACAAAGTATGAAATCAAATACATATATTCGTTAGACCGTTCCGACTAAGCTACTAATGTTAAAAAATCCTTTAAAAAGTTTTTGTTTTACATTAATTCCTCAGACAAAGCCAACACGTATTGTATTAACCTGTAAATCCACACTACAGTCACAAAGGGTTTTCAATTGTCATATGCTCACAGGATGGGAGTCTTAATTAATTCATAAGAAAAGAAAGCCAAATTAATTTACTTTTCAAATTTCTTGAACCTTTAATCAAATATTTATATTGCTCAGATAAGTTTGTTGTTCGCTCGAAACTGCAAAACAATACGAATTGCTCCAATCAGACCATAATTATAAAATCAAAGCAATTACCAAATGAATTCATTCAGTTTTGTTCGACCACGCCAGCATCGGCATTAACAAGATCTCGTTAAATTATTTAATATTAAATGATGGCGTTAATTAAAACCGCAAACATTTCGCAAACAATTGAAACTGTTTGCAAAAATATGAATTCCAATTTGCCATTAATTTAATCAAAATGCGTATGTTGTATAATTATGTATGATGCTTATTGTATTCATTTTGAGGCGGTAAGTACTTTCCTAGTCTATCCCCAGCGAAAAATTGCCTTCGCCATCCATACATACTATTACTTACATTTCGCGCTGTCCTTTATGGCAAAAAATCAACTGAATTTTATGAATACATTGGTCGCCAAAAAATAAAAAAAATATCTTTTGCTAAAAAATTGCGAAATCCAAATTAGCCTTACAACGATTGACTGGTACTTATGATATAAAAGCTGCTAAACAAGGCTTTCGGCGGTTTCGCCTTATAATGATGCCTCGTAGAATTATAGTCATATATGTCATGTCACACACTGAAAAATTCAAAATAGGAATATTATGGAAGGTGTTGTATGTGTCGCAAGTTAATCAAGATACCAGGGATTTCGTGAAATCCCGGAAAATTATTAAACATTTAATAACATATTGTTTTTTTGTTACTTTCAATATTTCTAAAGTGGTCATAAAAAATAACCTGTACCTACTTACTTATTATACTGGTAGGTCTGGGTACCTACCATTATAGGCAAGTTGAACTTTTAAAATCGAAAGCTACAAGAAAAAGTACATTTTTTTTAGACCTACGAAACCACCATGCAGTACTTAACGTCCAGCCACAGATTAGTAATAGTGTACAGCCGCAAAATGAATTAGCTTATACTGTGTTTGTTTACTGAAACAGTAAGTTGGCTTTATTCATTAGGTAATCTCTATAATGGACGCTGTCAACACAGTCGCCCGATCACGAAATATTGATAGATTACATACAATAACAGCGAAACTATGAAAACTGCGTTGAATCAATTAATGATAAACCAACTAGATTTCCCATTTCAATTAAGATTTATCTTTATAGATAATTTTAATTAAGTTATTGCCAGTAAAACGCTATCACGATCCTTAATTGGAGCTGATTAACACTTACCAGGCTCTCATTCTAGGTACCTATTGAATAATTTATAATGTTTTTACACATATGATCAATCATCAACATCATATTCATCATACATAAATAATGCTATTATTGGCTTTCTGTCTTATGCTCCTTTTATTTTGTCTGTACTACAGTGTCGCGGGTATAATATTTGTTAAAACCTTTAATATTTCTTAAGACAAGAAAAGTGCTTTATTCATACAAATTCTGAAATTTATAACCATTAATAAATCTTTCAATTAACATCAAAAAACCAATAACAATCCTCTCATGTGGAAACATCGTGTTATGTGATATAACGATTACCTATGCCGCCTTGATATTTTTCTCTCTGATATTTTTTCATGTCTGACTTTATTGTTATGTTACCTAGTCGCAAATGATAAAACTCATCGCACATATTTTCTCTTTTTCCCACAGGAAACGGCAGAAGTATGCGTCGGCACATCAGTGGGCACAATAACCGAGCCGGATTGCCTGGGGCCCTGCGAGCCGGGCACCTCGGTCACGTTGGAGGGCATCGTGTGGCATGAGACGGAAGGTGGTGAGTTGTTACTAGCGCACGAACGCAGCACCGTAGCCTTAGTATAAAAAATAACTACGTTTAATAAATCTCCTTTGAAATCGCACAAAGACAAATCAAACACCAATAGCGCGGTCTCTCTCTCTCCACGAGCTTTTAGCTCTTTTGCAGACTCTGGCCCTAATTCTGGAGAACACATGCTAAGTCTAAATTTAAGTTCAGTGCATTATTTCTCTCAACATGAATACGAAAAGTATGGCTGTCATATAATTTGACATTTAAAAACGTGCGTTTAATTTTGGACCTTTTGAACGTGTTTAGGAGGCAGCTCCGTACATGCCGTCTAAAATGGTTTCTTTGAAATCTATCTAAATTTAATTGACAGCTCTAAACAAATTCTTGCTATCTTTTTCCTATTACATATTGCGAGAAAGAGATATACTGTACCTAAATTTAGAATTAGAGTGTGTCTTCAGAATCAGGCCTTCTGTCTGCGTAAGGAGGCAAGCGAGCATTGGGTAGCCCGAACTATGCCGACTGATTCGGGAACTCGGGAACGACTTAAGTTTAACTTTACGCGAATAAGTTAAACTCAAGTCGATGTCGAATTTTTCCTATAATGTACGTAGTTATTTCTTATGCTATTCCGTAGCGCCATCGCCATCTCAGCACGCTTATGCACGCTTGGAAAATATTTATGTTGCGTTGCGGTCATTTACTGGACGGTCAAATAAATAATTGAATTGTGAGGGCGTCGCCGTTTCCTCAATAAAAGCAGTGCGCGAATTTAAAAGAGATGCTTATGAATAAATTATGGTAAATCAAACTACAATTGATATAAAATGCGACGTATAAACCAATGCAATTAATTATTTGTCGGGAAGTATGCGGGTGTCGTTTTTATTTTGATATTTTTTTCTGAAACTTCTTTAGAAAACTAATTTATAAACCAAGATAACAATCTTCAAAATTCAAATACACTTTATTAAATAAAAACGACACAACGTGACAATATTCATCTCACTCATTAACAAACACAACGGTGTCGATTCTGAGACTTTTATCTATGTCATCAATAATTTGGCTATATCTGACATAAATTAAGTTTGTATGTTTGGATAAAAGTCCCAAAATCTACAAGCACCATAACTGTAGGTACTAAAAAGAAAGAAAAAAAGAAATAAAAATTTCTTATTGGTAACAGTAGAAAAATATACCTTAGAGACAAAGACACATTTAGTACATATCTATCACGACAGTTCAAAAATAGGAATTACATATAAATTATCAAATAATGAATAACATGTCATTCGTCAAGAATATTTCTTATAAATATTGTTTGTTTTTCGTGACAAACATTTTATATAATATTTTTATTGTTTACATAATATTTCAAACGTGGCCTGTGACCTAAGTCCGTATATAAATGTTCCGCTGTAGACTTACACAAGATAAAGAACTTTAACCGCTCGGCTCATACATCATTAACTGAATTTATGAATAATACATGTTTCCCTTAAAGCGGATGTAATGATGGGCTTTAACTTTACATTAGCAATAATTTTACAAGGATAATAAAAATTGTTTTTCCAATTCTATAATATTTTTCGATTTTGTAGGTACCTACACATAGAAATTTGTAGGTAACAAAAACTGCGATTTGACTAAACCTTTTCATTGTGCTAACTAAATTCAACGGGTATTTTATGTTTACAGAAAAACTAAAACAAATGCAAAACTATGGTTTTATTACTCCTCCGTAGAGTCTAGCTAGACATTTTCTATCCATTTACAAGTTTTTGTTTGTAGATATTTATTACACGTAATCTTTGTACGTAACATGAAGTTTACAGAAGAAGATTTTTTTTTATATAAACAAAACTTCTTTAAAATAGTACTTAATTATTGCGACGATACATTTTTTATGGGTGTTAATAAAGTAATATAAAGTATAACGATGCATGTAGAGATGACAGTCATCAGTTCATCACAGATCAAGTAAACAGACAAGCAATAATATACAGAATGGTGAGGACAATACGACAATAATAATAATAATAATAATAATAATTTATTCAGAAAGAAAATTTCATAACAAAATAGTTTAAAACAGTTACAATGTTACTTAGGTATTATAAACAACAATGTGCCTGAACTAGGAAATCCTGTGTTTCAGGCTAAAAGATCCTAATACAATTAAAAATAATCACTAAATAATATATAAAAGTAAAGGCAGTATACATAACAATTAATGTAAGCGTAGTTACAGGTAAACAATACAATTAAAATAAAGACTACCTACATTTAATAAAAACACAAAATAAAATGTCCTTAAAGAATAAAACACAGTAAATTATATTTAATTATTTCAATACAGTTATCAGTTTCTCTGTATCTTCGTAGGATAAAGTTTGAAGAGCATCTTTGAGAACCTTTTTACAATTATTGTAATTAAGGGGATAGATGTTTGCTTTTGCGTTTAATCTATTGTAGAGAAATGGACCCAAGTACATGTAGAATTTCGATGTGAAAGCGTGTTTTGTGCCTTTTTGAGAGCATACTATATCTTTCCTCCTCTTATTAATAATTTCAGTGCTGTAGGGAAGGGCTAGGTGCTGTTTTAATACTATGCTCATTATGAATAACTGTCGAACAGTGAGTACTTCACATGATTTGTACAGAAGGTCAGTGGGAAAAAGGAAAGGGCGAAAGGTAGACACCTTTAGTATTGCTCGTTGAGCTCTCTCAATCGGCAGTAACAATGTTTTACCTGCTCCACCCCATGTGGTTATACAGTAGCTGAGTATCGATTGACATAAAGAAAAGTAAACCCGTCTAATTATTTTTTGATCTGCAATGTACCGTAATTTTTTGAAGGCAAATATCATCTTACGAATTCTATTAGTCAAAGCTTCGATATGCTGTTTGAATGAGAGGGTTTCATCTATTATAATACCCAGGTATTTTATATTATTTGTAATTTTAATACTAGGGCATCCGCATTGGTTAGTGGGAGTTATACATTTGTGAGCATACAACATTGGATTAGCTTCTTTTGACATTAGTTTGCGCATGGAGAACTTAATAAAGTTTGTCTTATCTGAATTCAGTGTTAGTGAATTGTGCTTAAGCCATTTATTAACAATATTGAACCCGTGTTGTGCATGCTTGTAGACCTCCTCTTCTGAAGTGGCTGAAAAAAGGAGTACAGTGTCATCCGCGTATGATATGATTAGGCCATGATTGAGCTTAAGGTTACAAAGGTCATTTATATATATCAGAAATAAGGTAGGACCTAAAATACTTCCTTGGGGGACTCCAAAGGAAGTATTTTTCTGCTCATCGCTGAGGACACTACCAATCTTAACGCATTGCGAACGCTCTTCTAGATAGCTTGTGAAAAGTTTCAGCTGAGTGCCCCTTATACCTAAGATTTCAAGCTTGTGCAATAGGATAGGGATAGAAACTGTGTCAAAAGCTTTAGCAAGGTCCAGGAAAATTCCTACTGTGTGGTTACCCTCATCAAGGTTTTGTACCAAATAGTCAGTTAAATTATGTACGGCGTCTGCGGTTGATATTTTAGATCTAAATCCAAACTGCATCTTTGATAAAATCGATTTATCCTCCAAATATTTTACTAATCTTTTGTTAATAATTTTTTCTAATATTTTAGACATAGAAGGCAGTAAAGAAATAGGCCTATAATTTGTTACTTGGTCTTTACTGCCAGACTTGTAAATAGGGACAACAATGGCTTTTTTAAGACACCTGGGAAAAATCCCTGTAGATAAACATTTGCTGAAAATATTAGTAAGTGGTGGTACCAAAATTTGTCTGAATTGTTTTATAATTTTATTTGAAATATTATCCCACCCAACCGCACAGTCGTCCTTCAAACTCATAATGATACTCTCTACCTCGTTTTCTTCAGTATCTAGCAACGCAAATGATGTTACAGAAGTGTTAGTACATGTAAAAGTAGAGCTGTTTGGGTATTGTAATTGACCCTGAACTGATTCTGCCAGACACTTACCAATATTAACAAAAAAATTATTTGCAAAGTTAGCGGATGTTAGTGGCGATAAGTGTGCTCTTAATAAACCCGACGATGACTCGCATTGTTTCGCACTGTAAGTTAAATTTTTAATGTGTTTCCAAATATTTTTACTGTTTGTGCCAGCTCTTTCTAATGCAATTTTGTCGTAGGCCGTTTTTATTTTCTTAAGAAGATCGTTACAAAAATTGCGGTATCTTTTGTACGATATTTGCAGTATTAAATTATCTGGGTTAGATTTAGCTTTCGTGTGCAGTTTATCCCGGTGTTTCATACATCGAATGAGACCTGGAGTGATCCATGGCTTCAAATTATAATTTTTATTGTTCAATCGAATATTAACTGAGTTTACCTGAATCGCATGTTGTACATTTTTTATAAGATAAAGCATACAAAATTGCGGGTCAGCGGTATTGTAAACTGGGGCGAAGTCAATGTTACGCAAGTACTCTTCTTCAAGTTTATTTATATTTAATTTAGACACTATGCGATTATTTTCAATTTTAGATAATTTACAATTAATGGTTAGTAGGGCAGCATTGTGATCGGTTATTGTTGAGTTAATAACAAGTGCAAGCGAAGGTAACTTAGTTTTAAGAATGATATGATCCAAACAAGAACCACTTTGATGTGTAGCTAACGTGTGTGCGGGGAGCATGCCATGAAACGAACAAAGGTTGAGGTAGTCTTGAGCAGCCGCGTCGGCGTTTCCTGGAATAATATTGATATTAATATCTCCAATCAAAACGACGTTTTTATAGGATGATAATTGTTGCAGGGTATCATTTAAAGAATCAATAAAATTGTTTATATTTTTAAAAGAAGGGGGTCTATACAATGCGAGTATCGCAAAATCTGAGCCAATTTTAATCAACAATCTGTTGCAATCTTGTATGTTCGGTTCCTCTACGGTAACATTAAGATGATTTTTCGCATAAACCATTACCCCATCGTTTTGATTGTAATTTATATTACTCCTATGCATACTATATCCTGGCATTAAGGGTACGTTATATTGCTTCGCAAGCCAACATTCAGTCAAAACAATAACGTCACAGTCAATGTTTAGTCTTTGCTGGAAAGCATTAAAGTTATCGAAGTTTTTATAAATACTACGTATATTTTGTGTTAGTATTGTTAGTGGTTTACTATAGGAGGACAGATATTGCTTGCAATTCTCGACTTCACAAACACTTGACTCAGATACAGAGAAACTATCTAAATCGTCAATTAAATTATTAATCATAATTAAAAACTAAACGTCCAGAAATTTATAATTTGCGGCGCTCTTAGGCGCCTTCATAGTCAATTGTATTAATGTACCTTTTTTCCGCCATTAGTTTCGCTGGACAGTCAGCAGCACCAGTATTATGGTTACTAGGCTTTTTAAATTGCCAGCAGGTAGCGCACTTTGGCTCCTCTGTCTTCTTAGTGCAGTCTTTTATTGAGTGGCCTTGATCGC
The DNA here is from genome assembly GCA_947347705.1 of Nymphula nitidulata. Classification (NCBI taxonomy): domain Eukaryota; kingdom Metazoa; phylum Arthropoda; class Insecta; order Lepidoptera; family Crambidae; genus Nymphula; species Nymphula nitidulata. Next base: position 13,949,984 of record OX374634.1, on the reverse strand, counting down.
CACAGTGGCCACAAGTGTAGTTTGATTCCCGACAAGTCTTGGCGGCGTGACCATATTGCTGGCATTTATAACATCGTGTGACCAGTGTAAAGTCTCTGACAGGGCATGATGACCAGTTCAGAAAAACCCTATCTCCTGTTATCAGGGCTTTACGGATAGCGGCAGATACTTCTATTATATAATTACAGGTCTCGGCATCCTTCTTACCCGACTTATGACTTAACCTAACTGAAGATATAAACGTCTCAAGGTTGGTATTTTGAAGTTTGTCGGCTAAATTTTGACTGTAGAGACAGGTGAAAACTTCTTTTTCATGCATCGATGAGGGCACTCCGATAACAATCATTCTGGGATTCCGTTTATGAGGCTCATTTACTGTAAACCCAGAGTTTGTCAGTTGCACCGACTGTTTCAATTTGTCGATGTCATCCTTGCTATCTGTGCTAATTATAACTCCTCCATTCCTTGTTTTCCGTAAGCCTCTAACGTGCAGCTTCATTTGTTCGGGGCAAATAATTTTTTGGACCATAGATTTAGTCTCCTCGCTGGATAGTTTGCTGTTAGGATAAATAGCAACTGAACTTACATTTGATGGTTGTATGAACTTATTAGTCCCTTATCTGACAATTTCCGCAAAGGACGTTGATACGGCGGGCTTCGAGGATTCGTCAATACTTAGTTTTAGGTCCTTTAGGTGCTGAGACAGGTCAACTTGGTCTTGGAGTGTTTGGACAGAGGAGTGGGCCTGGATGAATTTTTGCTTAAGGGCTTGGTATTGAACTGCCATCTGCGAGGTACCGTGACTCACTTTCCGACATAAGTTGCTGATACGTAGTTTTTGCTCGGTGTTTAATTTTCCTTCGGATACAATGCAGCCTACCTCATTTAAGCATTGCTCAATAGTGCACATCCAATTTTGAATTTCGGGTGTAGAAACTGCTTCAAATCCATCCCCATGGCTCTGCGATTTTGGACGGGGTGCCTCCGTGGATGGCGTAGGAGGCGGGGAGCGGGCTGTCCTGGCACTCCGGTCAAACGGACTATTCATTTTTTATAATATAAAGTATACTTTACACTGATTATATCATTATATCTATCACTGAGTAATTATCCACATAATTACTAAACACATAAAACACAAATAAATTAAAACATGGGCTATATTAATTAGTTCATAGAAATGTTTTGCAACTGCCAAATACATCTTATTCATTTGATAATTTTGTAAAAAAAAAAAAAAACTGTCGTATTGTCGTCACCACCCTGTATATGTATTTTTATAAACGACAAGGGTAGCAAACAAGAATACGATCTGCATGATGGTGCAGTTACCTATAGACAGCCAGACACTCGTAGCACATTGGGCATAACTCGCGCGTAGTCTACCCTGTAAAATAAGAAGCGAGTCCTGTGGCATTTCAACACTTTCTCACACAACACTACACAAAGTAGTGTACTTAGCTGCGGTCTTCTGTAACATGGAGGTGCTCAAAATTTTTATGGTTAATCTAAACACCACTCACTTGTTTTTGCCGTCACAAACCATAACTTCGAAGGTAACTAAGAAAGCTCGTATATTGAATAACACGTGTACTAAGAGTCTTGCTTGGTCCAAGACTCTTAGTACACTTAGACTGACTTAGACTGACTAACCACAAAACCAATAACTATTACTTGCTAATTCCTTTCTGAGACGTGTAGTTACATGTAATCATTTGTAATATATTCCCTTGTGGCCATTGAATGTTTTACAGCTAGGGACGTGCGTAGGTATCCATATTTCACGGTGACGTGTATAATATTATATTATGAAGGGACAATAATAGATATATTAAAGAAGGGGCATACATGTATTAAGAGTAGTCTAAAAGTAATGTCAGTGACTAATTAACTGGGAGCATATCGACTATCTTGGCATGGACATGTCACGAGAAGTGATGACAAATAAGTTTATGTGGGTGGTTATGTAGGGATCAGAATACAAGAAGCATAGACTATGAATAGTGATATGGTTAAGAAAGGAGTTGAGACAGCGAATGATAAAGGCTACATAATAAAATGTAAAGACCATTGGCGCCGATAAAAGGATATTAATAAAGAGTTCGCCAAAAAGCTTTTCGCTTTGGTTAGTTAGTTTAGTATGATGAACAGTTAAATACAAGCTAAAAACTAGAAATGACAAAATCAATGATCACGATACTTCCAAAAATAAACAATAAACGATAAATACAATATTAACCTTTAAAACAAAGGACAAATAAATCTTGCCTCTGAAAAATTTTATACTTTACTTATAATTAATTTGCTGTGCCTCCCTGGCGCGAAAGTAACTTCGAGTATTTCCTGTTCAAGGAAGTTACTGGAAACATCAGTTTTTGCTGTGACCAAGTTTCAACATTCAAGACGACCGACGCAACGGCCGCCGACCGTAATCATATTGCCCTTTCTCGGTCTCGTCTTTACGACCAGCCCCGAACTGTCGATTAAATATTTATATATTCATGAAACGCATACGGAGCCAATGAGTCTGCCGCAATTAAGCGGGCGCTTATTAGCCCCAGATAGCATCGATGATTATAATAACAGCGAACACCAGCACGGCTTACACCTTTTATGTCCTGTGTTAATTAATACCAACTTGTTATCGCTTACACAAATAATTCAGAAAACTTGCCGTTTTCTGAAATTTATGCTTACGACCGAATCAATTATTCTTTATGGTGCTCTTTTACGGTCGCTGTTTTATGTGTCGTTTGACGACTGCGGGCTGTGTCGCTTCAGCCAGAGAGTCTACATTGAGAAATGTAAAGGTTTTTAGCTTAATATGACTACAAAATTAATATGGCAACCTCCAACTTGTATTACACCAGTCACACCACCACAAAAGGACCAATGCCAACTTTTAAAGATATTGATTTAAATTAAATATTAAACTCTGACTCATTCATTATTCCCAGATTTGGTATATCCGTAAAATAAAAGACAAGGGTGGCACAATTTAATGTTTATCCTAAAGATACAGTCGTTCATCATCGTGATGGAAATAAAACAGAGCACAATGTAATAGGAGAGTTGGAGCCTGGAGCACACGTCCCAAACGCCATTAGAGGGCCACGATACACAATGCCGTCCCCCGACACCACTCGTAATTATTATAAAACACGATAATAAATCACCATCTGCCCGCTTCTGTTGCCACTTTCCAAATTTATCCGCTGGCTGGGCTCGCGGGAGGGGGAGGCAATTCACGCCCTTCCTCTCCAGGCTTATTTATTTTCGGCTAATGGCGCGGAGGAGGTTACGGAAATTAAATATTGTTTACTCTACGACCGCGGTATAATTTTATCACGTTGACTTTATAAAGTTTTAATATTCACATTACAGGCCTTCCGAATTAATACTTTAATAACGCGTATAAAATATCTCGAACTTAAAAAATGGTGACGAGACAGTTTTACGAGACGTGGTGCAACAATTAAGCGGACGCGACCCAAGCGTCGCGTTCCGTCCTGCTAATTAGCTGACATATATAAACTTTACGTTGATCAACTTTCTCGCCGAGTCTTTTATTAACTCATTAGCCAGTCACCAGTGGTGCTAACTCTCGAAATAACTATCTAGCACTGTTATGTTTCACAAACCGTTCAATGAGAATGAAATGAAACACGACATGTCATTTGACTTTCAGATACCAAATAAGTCGTATGCGCTATGAAATTGTGATAATTTTATGTTTTGAATGACTTAAGTTCCAGGAGAAAGGTTAAGTGATGTACCTAAAAGAGGGCAATGAATGGTTGTAAATGAAATCTCGGAAAGTTTGTTGGTCTCTATGAGAAACAATGGCCGAGTTTGATTAGAACCATTCTCGGACCAGAGAACGTTGCGTCCGCCACCCACTCGCCCTTTCTGTTATTATTTCCTCTGTCAATTTACTCGGAAGAAGCTAAAATAAAAGGTAAACTTTTAAATTAACATCTTGCTTTTATACTGACGGAATGGACGAACAAAGAAGATTATTTCTTGAATTTTAATTTTAATGATATTTTTATTACGATGTCCGTTCAAAAAACGTCCTTACGGATACGGACTTCAAAGGAGCAGGATTTACTTAATCATAAATAGGATAGCTTGATCTAAACTAAATGTTTAAGTATTAGTTTATTTTTATTTAAGTTAGTTTTATTTACTTTAGTACTATTTTTACGTACAATAATAGTGATAACCATACTAGAGGAACACCATACTTGGTGATATAATAAGTTTTAATTAACTGCTAAGTAGTTTCACCGTTCTTTTATATTCTTATGCTCTCTACTTCTGCGATCGTCATTTTTCTCCCGACAATCAGTGTCGTATTGTCTTATAATTATTTTCGCGAGCATTACATTTGAAAAAAAGAAAGAAAAATTATTTTATTTAAATAGGCCACAAAAAAGCACTTTTAAATCGTCAAAATATACATATTAACAAAGTCATAGTCTCTGTCTGTCTGTTATGTCTGAATTAACACCGGTTCCAAAAATTGAACTACCGAGAAGATTCCGGCAACAAACTCGTGTAGTCATTCTTTTCAAATATTAAATTTACAATGTTTGTAGTTAAAAATTATAACTTTTAGCAGTGCAGTGCCATCCAGCAAAAAAAAATTAAAATTAGAAGAGAAGGTATGTTAACGTACCAATAAAGTAAGTACCCAATGTCAAAAGTATTATCGTTATTTTCTAGCTATCTGACAATGCACAATAACAATATAATACACACCACAAATCTTGGGATCTATTTTAAAGCACTTTAAAATCGTTTCGTTTCGTTTTTTTTTCGTTTATTAAGTTATTCACAAAATGAGTTTTTCTTTGAAGACCACAAAAATACAGCCAGATGGGCTATTGTTGTTTGGAACAAAGCGTTACCCGGGAAGTGAGGGCACGACAGCCATTAGGGCGTTGATTACCGTGGCCAGCAGTAATTAGCTGCGCACCGCCAAATGAGCCTATTTCACCTAGTCGCTGTCCTGTGGCTATTTAAATTGGACAGTTAACATTTTCTCTCTCAGTCTCTTTTTAAGATGATACTTAGAAAAAATTCGCCCTTTTCGTTCTAATGCCAAGGTTGATGGAAAATACAATTCTTATACTTTTACAGATATACAAATTATGTATCTTTATTCAGACCCGACAAGAACCAGCAACAACTTTAAAGATTTTGCTGAAATATCATCCTGGCAGATAGCAGATAGAAGAAAGCGTTTCGTAATATGAATCTAACATTAAGTAATATTAGTTAAGTTAACTTTAATTTGGGCTACAACAACATGTAAGTAAATATCCAGCAAAATTGCTCTTGAAAGAAACAAACCACAAAGTCGTAACTCTAATCTAATATAGGTATTATAGGATCAAAATAGCTCAAATTTGTAGAACGTATTAGCAGTTTTATCCTTAATACCCTACCAGTACACATAATCTGGGCTAGTGGGTAATCAGTAATCACGAATGTCATATCAAGGAGAGTTAACGGCTTAACTACATAATAATATAATTATTTGATAGCCTGCTACTACGATTAAACTGAATTAGTTCGGATTAGTTTGGCATAAATAAAATACCCTGATGATAATATGACATGATATGATATGTGACATTGGTGTCAAAACTGAAATACAAGTTACAACACGATCTATAAAAATAAGGTCACTACCGCCCATTCATTCGTAACAAGTTTAGAATAACATATACTATACTCTGTCTGTAATTTAAAACGGAGTGAACTTTTTGTCTCGTTTATTTTTCGTAGGGAGCACTTTTGCTGACGTTGAAATGAAGTGTCTGTGATCTGTCTTTTTCATTCCATTCCATTATTTCGATTATCAAAGAGCAGTGATTCCTTCTTGAGATTGTAACTTAAGAATTTTATTGAAAGAAGCTTATAATACTGAAATCTATAACAAAGCTAATCAATTAATAAGACAGAGAACCTCAGAGAGACCTCAAGTGAAGGAAAAGGTCGATTTAATCAAGAGGTGAAAAGCTGGACGGACTAAGTAAGACAAGCTAATAGAAACATTAAACCTGATAAGATAAGGTCAAATATAAGTTACCAACCAACTCCATGAATAATAAAAATTGTTTAATTTGTAGAATAATAGTTGAAACTTAAAACCTAAAGCTTTGGCATTGCTTGCTTGCCCGATTTAATTACATATCATCAAAGTAACGGATATTTTCAAACTCAAATGTCAAATGAAACGAATCGCTTTTCAACAGCTTGCAGTTTACAAGCGGAAGTTCCGATACTACGACAAATTATACAAAACATGACAGTTTAATGATAGTGCCTGTGTTGCCATGCTAACGACCTATCTAATGGCGACTGCGACTGCCCATTAATGACATAGGACTTACAAATCGAAGCGATTACGTGCAGCCGAACTCAACCGATCTCTAATTTAAGTTTTCCGTGACCGGAGGTCCGTATTAAGCATTTAGAAGGGAATTCTCCCCTAAATAATAAAAGTGCGGGGGTGGTCGACGACTTGCCTAAATGGGCGACCGACCGGCCGCTTCAGTATCTCGGGAACCCTAAACCTTTGTAATTTGAGCAGGTCAGTGGAGAACTGGTTTTTAATTTGGTAAAATGAAGAAACATTGAGTTACTGTAATCACTTTTGTATAAGTATTATTATTATTCAAAAAAGTTTTTTGAGCCCAAATTTATGCGAATAAAGTACAAATGTGAAAAATCCCGACCCTTCTTAAAGTTGTTGGTTTTGATGATATAAAAATTAATCGGACCTGAATTTGTTGGTTCTAGATAAAAAAATATAATCGTACTTTTCCTACATCTGCGTGATCCTCAACCACATAATAACAAACCAATTGCAAAAACTCTACCTCTCTTTTTTTATTGCGACTCATGAAAGTGAGACGGACGGTGTGCCAGTTCTTCAACGAAAAGGAACTTTTTTTCGAAGATCCGTAAAAACATAACGCTTTAGAAATTTTATACTTACTTATAAAAAAAATATTAAGTACTCGTATTTTAGATTGCGTCTCTTTGGCAAATTACTACGCCGAAGAAACCCACGAGAAATTAGATTAAGTAGCTAAAAAGCACTCTGATAAATCATTACTAAGTAATTCAAATAGACTGCCTTGAAAAATATATTTTAGTACGTTTTTTTGTCCCATCGATAAAACATTCCGCACACCTGGTTGTTTGGCTATTCAAAATAAAAAGTCGGCCTATTTGAATATAAAAAAAGAATAAACTATTTTTTGTTAAAATCAATACATTGAAACGGAATTCATCGATAATGAAGAATATTATTACAGTCTATAAAATTCTGCTATATTTTTTGGCTAAATCTCTTTTTAACTGAGTGATCTCTTTAGTGAAACCTACTAAAGACAAAGACTTTGCCTACAAAGTATTTTTTGCCGAAACTAATTTTAACAATTTTCCCAGACAAAAAATAGTTTGAACCCGAAAATACGATGACGATAAATTAATAGTATACTTTTATTTATCTATCTTCAATCAACATTGGTTGTGACGTGAGTATGCGAAGTTTATTTGATTCGCAAAAAATAGTTCAATAACACGCGAGCTCCGTAATGGCGCTACAAAGGCCAGTATATTTATTAAAATTCAACTTCCATTTGCTCGTTAACACATTTTATTGCTCCAAATTGGTATGAAATATTGCTTCTAGCTATGCGTTCAGTAATAGTTGTAAAAACTGACAGGTTTTGTGTTGTTATAAAATAGTGACGGTAAAAACACAATAGTATAAGTACAATAGGATGAATCAACCATAATTAGGCAGTGATGCCGATTCTGCAATATGTTGTTTAAAAAAACAACCACCTCAGATTCCAGATAAATAAGGATATATTTTTAAAAATATTAAATTAGAGGACTGAATAATCACCCATAGAATTTTTATTTTACATACACATAATTTAAGCAGAATTTGTGTTATTACTTTTAGTATCGTCCAAATACGTCACAATGTCGAGGATTCAGGCGACTGGGACCACTACATAACTGGGACTGCGGTCCCAGTTACCTGATAACATTTTTGAATCGGTCGACTGGGACCATATACCTAATTTGCTTTAATGTACAGTTAAAAGAAAAAATAACAAGTTATATAATTCAGGATTTTATTTTATGCAGCATTACAGTTAAGTATTTTTTTAGTAGGTGTAAGAACAATTATATCTTTGGGTAATATTAATACTGTGACTTTCTAGTGATTTTTGTATGTTTTTTTTATTTGGTACCTAATGTGTCAAATTTTATATACGAGTACTTACTTTATAGTGTCAGTGTCATAAAGTTAAGAGACACATAAACCGACATAGACTGATTTTTAGATCATTGTTTTGAGGCGATTTCTAAATGTTTACTTAGATTTACTAGTTAAATAAGCATATTCATTAGCCAACGTGGTTTTTACTTTTACGTTTTTACAGTAACTTTAACTAATCAATAACTTTGTTTTATATATGACACTTTTTCTGCTAACTGTACTAAATCTGGTACTTAAACAATGGATTTGTGGTTAAAATATCGGGTGGTCCCACTCGCCTAACGAAATAAATAAATAAAAACTTATCGATCAGGCAACTGAGACCGCGGTCCCAGTTATGTAGTGGTCCCAGTCGCCTGAATCCTCACAATGTCATCTACCGAATTTACATTTCGTTTTGGATATTACACAATGGATCAAAATGCAGATATTTCTTAGTAGGTTCCTAGGTACTTTACTCTTTGTTTTAAGAATCATTTTGTAATTAATGAGCGACGTCTTCACTACAGATTTGGCACCATTAGCTAGCACAGATTATTAGGTATGATCCGTAATTTTTTGACTAAAATGATTAAATAAGAAAGAACTCATGCCTATTGATTGCTAAGCCTTATTCGTCTTGAATTTCCATTTTGACTTGTACTAAACAAGTATTTATAAAATATAAAAAAGAGTTTAAATCTTTGAAATTGTTTTACCTAATGTATCTATTGTCAATTATTTTTGTAACTAATTATTTTCTAAGATTTTATTTAACATCTCAGTATTTAAATATTGAAAAAAAAAACAGATTTCTTAAATTGAGACATATTTATTTCAGTCAAAGCAGTTTTCTTTAATCCAAGAAAACCAGTTCCTCCCTATAGACGCGTGAAAATATTTTCTTGTTTGTAGTAAGATATCCTCTTAAATATTTTATCTTAATGTAAGATTATTTTTTTTCAAGCAAGAAAATACAAATCGTCTTAAGAATTCGCATTATATCAATTCAAGTATATTTTTAATCTTGAGTATTCTGATAATATTGGTTCAATAAAAACCTATTCTTAAATTTATGAAACATTTTCTTCGAGCATGACAAATATTTATTAAATTTAGATTATAAACTCTTATTTCAAGATTTACATTATTACCGACAAGCGAATATTATTTTCTCTCAAAGAAATATTGCATTAAATTAAATTTTGAATTATTTTGCATTGAAGAATTTTTTTTCTTGGAATGAGTTAACTCTTGTGATTTACGAAAATTAATATTCTCAATTGTGAATGATATTGTTTTATTTCAAGAATATCGTGATCTAGGCTAAGTGACGTAATTTTTGGATTGGAGAGTACAGAATCTCAACTTTGATAGTTATTGTTCTCCGTTATGAGGTGTGTTCTCTTAATTTAAGCATATTTTAATCTTGTGTTGAATGGGATTCTTTCTTATTTTACTCTTCAAACAGCGAAATTCAAATTTTCTACCGTTTTGGCAAATTGCAGCTTGAATAGAATGAAAGTCATCATAATACTTTACCCAATAGATTTATGCGTACTACCCTAATCTCTTTCCAATAATCGTACCAATACAATGAAAAATCATGCTGCAATTTGTCAAAATGGAAGAATGTACTTTTATCGGCTGGTAGGTTACATTAATTTTGCCGCAAACCGCAGCAGTAGCAGAATGTCTTTTGTGGTAGATAGCTCATGGTTGCATAGGTCGGTATACGATTATGTTTGAAAATGTGCAATATTTTGAACAATTTTTAAATGCAAACCATGCAACCACACATTATCTTCAACAAGCAACATACATTCTGGGCTGGCGGTTGTTTGCACAAGTCGATATACCCTTAGTTTCTGAAATAAAAATGCCAACTTATATTATTAAATTAGACCTATATTATTTAGTTATCCATATTATCCAGTATATTACATAATTAGCATGTAGTATTGATTCTATTGCTTCTTGTGTTGAAAAATTGACTTTCTTTGATAGTCTCCCTCGGGGAGGTACCCAACGTTCCAATATGTCGATTTAAGCTCGAAGTATTTCTGAAAGAAAATAAAAACACTTTATTAACACGCATACTACACACTTTTATACAGTAAATACATAAAAGCCATATATTTTTCATAGACTAGGAAAATAAACAAAATAAGAATACTAAGTTATTTACCATTATCACTTAAGTTTGGTTATTCTAGAATAATTTCTATAAATGACTCATCCTTTATTAATTTAAATTCTATCAAACTAGCAAAAAATATATTTGAGTTCAAGTCTCAATTTAGCCCTTTATTGGGATGTAGTAAATCAATATCGGTAATAATCCGTAGTAAAAATATTGAAAAATAATAATAATCCTTATTATGTAAGATAGCTACATGAAAGATCAGTAAAGATACATAAGGGCAAACTCCAGATAACTAACCCATCAAAACATTAACATACCTATGATTTACTTCGTACATCGCTTAAAATCCTCCATTCCAAAAAAAAAATTCATGGACGTTATTCAATTTCTTATTCCTTTCTGAAATTAAATTATTTTTCCACCCCTTTAGAACTTCATCCCATGGATCCGAATTCTGTTTCAGCCATATCACATCATGATTATCTGCATAAAATATAAGTATATTAGTATTAATAACTACAGCAAGTTCCCTAAAATTCTCTGTTGTAGTAAGTTATGCCAACAGTTCAAGTGTTACACCTTTTCTGTGAATATTTGAATGTTTGTAATCGATTTAAAGATAATTAGATCATTAAATGGCATAAACCGGTAGGATAGTGTTGATTAAAACAATCAATGCTTAAGTACTTAACCATAAATGCATTTAAGTATAACATCAAATGGTATACCCCACTCTTCAAATAAATGTTGAATGCTCTACATTTGCTCGAATTCACCCACAGGCCAAACACAACACCAACTTTAATTGATGATTATTTTTCTTTCTAGATGATAATGTTTTTTTGTGACCACGTGTGGACCAAGCCAGAGTTGTTATGCGGTTTGTTTCTGTTTGCAATGCAATTAAACAAGAATTGTATTTCTTAATAAAATAAAACTTTTTGTTTGCAAGAAAATCCTTTACTAAACTGAAGCATAAAATATTCTTAGTATGTCGTTATTGGTCTAAGAAAATATTTATTTGGAAATTATTTTTAAGCTAATAGATAACTTTGGTTTTAGAAAACATTGTCTCAATGACATAAAAATATTTTATTTAAATAAAAAAGCTGGTAATCTTAGAACGAGAATATTAGAATTAGAATATAGAATGAGAATATATCTCAAAACTAGTAAATTTTCTTTAGAACAGAGAAATGTAAGATTTTAAATGAAGATGATTAAAAATTCTAAATTTAAGTAAAACATATTCTCAAACCATTATTTTTCTCTTGTAGTTAGTAAAAATTATGAGAAAAAATACCTTTTTAACCAAGAGTTGCTCTTTTTAAATTGAAGTTCAGTTTTGTTAGGCCAAATACATATTTTATTGTATTTACAAAAATTCTTGAGAAAATTCATTTTCTTGATTGAATAAATCCTTTTTATCTGTGTAGAAAATGCATCTATAGACTTGTCTTTTTTCTAGTCAATACATTTTTTTACTAATTTTTAATTATAATTTTACGTAATTGCTATAAAACACGCAGCTTACCTACTTCATGATTAATGACAAACTTATTTTTCGTTGTTAGCAGTAGTTTATAAAAACGGTGGGATAAATTTACTTGGATCTTCACATAAACGATAAAATATTAATCGTCAATTATAATAACAATTGATCGGCAATGTGTCATATTAACGATCGCTGTCACCTGCCACATTCTCGTCCAATTAACAAGTCAGCACACTAACTGTCGCTTTATGTTAATATCTAGTAGATACATGCTTTATTTATGTGTCTATTGTTCCCGGGACAATAAACTGACTCGATATTGTATTGAAATCGAGCAGAGATGAGACTCGATTTACTCGATGCTCAGTCGATATTAAACAATGCCAGTATATTGTGTCGTGATTTCTTTTATTAATTACCTAGTAGGTTAAGTAGTAATATTATAGAGTTGATATTACTGTAGCGAGCTTATATTGTAGTAGAGATTTCTGTAGCTTTTGAATAACAAATAAATCGCCTCGCTTATTCATATAGCTAGTAAATTTAGATTAAAACTGTCGTGGATTGTTTAACAATTGAAAACGAACGCACACACACACACATACAATTGACATATTTATTCTACCTACCTTATCAAAGTGGTGTACAAGATAATCATGGTTTAATCCCGAGGTTTTCAAAATCTTTGAGGTGCCGGAATTTCTAAAAAAGTTACTGTTTAACAGCTCCCATAAGTCACATTGATGAAATTATCGTTAAAGCAAACAAACACACATAAGATTTGAAAGTCTGATGTGATGTGTATGACGTTTGCTATAAGTTTCTATATAAATTCAAAATGTTAGTTTCTTTTTAATTAATTTCTACTCTTTCTGGCCAAGCTGTACAGCTATAGAAGCATAATGAGAATAATGTGTGCGAAACAGAAAAAAAAAAAATAGTAAATAGATGTGTGTTAGGGACAGAGATGGCATCACCTTAATCCGAATTATTACAAAACGTGGCCCGACAAAAGTTATGTCTAGCTTTAGTAACTCGGATTAAGATTTTATATTTTCCATCACAATCACTACACGCATGCCGCAATGCAGATAACTTCTGAATATAGTAAAAATAAATGAAGCAGTATCTATGACAGTTTTAATCTAAAACATAATATGTGGTTTTATAGATGAATGAATAAGGAAGAAGTTATATATATACTAATGAGGTAATAATCAGCCCTTTATTTGTTTCATAGATCAGTACAGTAGTACCTGTAGTAACTGTAGTTACCCAGTTTTTTATTCGTTTAGTCAGTTATATTGAATATTTATATTTATTTGGTAAGTATTCTGTGAATAAGGTACCTATATGTGTACATACCTTATTCACAGAATACCTATTGTGCCTGATTTATGTGAGCTATGTGAGTACATAGCTCACATAACTTCAGGCACAGGGGTTTTCTATTCTATTGCGATTTCCGTGTGAACGCACGGTACGGGATAAGAGGCTGATAAGGGGATTATCATAACACATATATTCAATTAATTTTAGCCCCAAATTGTGAGGTCGTAGTATCAAGATCTCATTAAACCTCTGAGGTATGTTAAAGAGCCACTTATTTACAATTCAACGAGACCGCTCTATTATAAAATCGTGTCTCTGAAGCAGCTCGCCCGGGATTAAAAAGGATTGTCCGAGACCTCCATTTTTATCTCAATTTGTTCATCTTGTTTACAAAAAACATTTTGCGGGCAAAAAGAAGATTAACTCGCTCCAGAATAACAATATATCCCGCTTGAAAATTACATTACGCTCATCATAGATTCATAAAGAAAAATTTATGAAGATAAAAGGAAAAAAATATACACAGAATGAATAAAGGGGGTGAGATTGATTAATTAAATTTGCATAAGTTGACACGCTACCACGATAAGTGCTAGGGTGGCATAGCGTAACGCGGGTGCCTTGGAATATGCGGTTAAAGTCACGTACTAGCGCGAATGCGACCTCTCTGTCCCTCTTCGTTCCCTAATATGCAAATGAGGAACCCGTGACAAATTGGATCGGTACCTCCTGCCATAGAATACGTCAATTCTGTTAACGCCAAGTCCAACAATTTCAAAGTAATCCTATTTACGAAACCCCATTGCCTGAAATCGGGAAGCCGTAAATTTAATACTCCATGTCTTTGTTGCAGGTGTTTTGGTAGTGAATGTTACGTGGCGAGGGAAGACCTACGTCGGAACTTTGCTCGATTGCACGCGGCACGACTGGGCGCCCCCACGGTTAGTATTTAGTACCGGACAATCACGACATCCCTGCTTTGTTAAACGACGATTACTCTATCCGGATTGGATTATATTGACACTGATTTGATTAGATTTGTTGGGTGTTTTCAGATTTTGTGACTCACCGACAGAGGAGTTAGATGCGCGGACGCCAAAAGGTCGAGCGAAACGAGGTCGCGGTGCAGCGCCCACAGACATGACAAACTTCACGGAAACACGCTCCTCCGTTCACAGTAAGCTTCGTAACGGCGGAGCCAAGGGCCGGCGAGCCTTACCCTCCCCCACACCTTTCACGCCGCCAAGGCCGGATACCAAAAGAAAACGTACTTCGGAGGCTGAGGAGAGGCCACCGACACCGAAAGCTAAACGTCCTCCGCCAACGCCGTCGTCACCCCCTCCTGATCCTGTCCTTCTGGAGTGTCCAGAGCCGAACTGCTCGAAGAAATACAAACACGCCAACGGCTTGAAATACCACCGGTCACATGCGCACGGCACTCCCGATGACGAAGACAAAGATGGCTCTAGTTCGGAACAAGAGGAGCCAGCAGCTGAGCCAGCTTCACCAGTGCAGCCACCTTCGGAGCCCGCTACCCCAGCTACTCCTGTTAAATCTCCCACTCCCGTTAAGTCCCCGGAAGCGAAAAGCGATAAGTCGCCAGAGAAGTCTCCCGAGAAGCCGGAGGCGAGCGTGGAGTCGCCACAACAGCCGCGTTTCCAGGAAGACTTTGCGCCGACGCCCGAACCTGCTACACCAGTCGAGAGGCCTCCTACGCCCCCTGCGCCTGCCACACCACCGCCGGAGAGTCTTCCTACCATGCAACCTACACAGTTCAAGGTAGACTGTTTATAACATATCGCCGAAGATATATAAACTAGTTTAAAAGGTCTGTCTAGACAAGTTGACTTAAGTTTCAAAATGGCATGAATCCTTTCTTTATTCTTAACTTTATGAGAAACATAAAGCTTTCACAGTAGGATTATTTCAACTATTTACTGAATAGATTTTGGCTCACTTTTGGTCGAATCACTGATATCCGTTCTAACTACAGCAGGACAACTGTCTCCAGGTGAAGCCTCGCTCCGCGTTGATGCCTGAAGAGCGCAAGAGCACGGAGTCTGCAGAAGAGTCTCCGGGCAAACGGCGGCGACGTTCTCCCACCCCAGGAGTTAGGTCTCCGGCCTACTCTGATATATCAGATGATGCAGCGCCGGCCGACCCTGTGGCCGAGACTGACACGCAACACAGGCCCTTCCCTGTCTATCACCAGGTCAGTATTTAATAGATTATGTTCATAGTTGAAAGGCTCACGTAGCAATGGTATCATATCACTATTTCTTGTTTAGAATGATGACTCAATTGAGTTAATCTTATAAGCTGGCTATATAAAATAGTATAGTACCTACATCTATCTTGGTATAAAGATTATTACTCTATAAGATAGGTACCTACCTACTTGCTAGGTATTGATAATTGAGCATCTAATGTATCGAATATTAAATCAATAATTTTATTTCAAAATAGCACTTACTTTTATTAGATTCAAGTTTTTTTGAAGTAATTCTTTTTGACTTTTTGTTACAATGAATGTTATGTGAACCGTTACGTTTGTAGTATTACGGGCAGCCACCGTATCTACCACCTGCGCACGCGCCCCCGCCGGAAAAACCCAAGGACGACCTGGCCAAGGGCGACCCCAAGACTGATCTTAAAGTAAGGGGTCCTATACAACCCCCTTGTCCTAAAACCATTCTTTCGTTTCATTTTACCCAGCTTACTCTATTCTGCAACATTTCCTGATTTTTAATTGAATTTCTCATTTCTCTTAGTAAAATTATTTCGTTCATTATTTCTTTGGTTCATTATTTTTAACCATTTTCTTTCTCTAATAATTATTTTCATTTTTCTTCCAATCATTCTTATAAGCTCATTTTGCTAGAATCCTTTGTGTCTTCATTTTTATTATAATAACTTCTTTCTTTTATCTAATTTATTAATTCTATTGCATCTTTTTCTTTGTTAAAATTAGTTTTATTCTAGAACACAAATTCAAGATGATTAACAATTCCAATCTTCTGGGAATACTAACTCTGTTAAGTGTAAGAAAGGGTCTCGGGATTAAATAATATAATTTATAAGTTGGTAGAGGTAGTAATTGCTAGTATTTAGTTCATGTTTCAATTTAATCAAAACCTTGTTTAGGAATACATATATCAAATGTTATTTAGTTTAGGCACAAAATTTCAGTAAAATACCACTATAGCTTACCTCTCGCAATTTCTTTGTTGATTGAATAACAAACCTAATTACATATTATGTGTATAAGGATAAGGGTGATTGTTAGATGATCAAAATTTTACGTAACGTGTGTCTAAGATTGCTCTGAAGGCTTATACTTTTCGATATTTCGAATTTGACATAAGCACTCGATGGATTTTCGAGGGAAAATGTCAAATCCCATATACATTTTTCATTTAGTGATAGTGATTGTCAAATGGCATCTTGTCTTGGCCCTCTGACGAGCTCATGATTAGGAAGCTGTCATTACATTAATAGATTATAAAATGATAGTTACTTTAAGTGCCGCTAAAATTAGCTTTATTAGTGTTTACTACTATTCTTAATTGTATAACTTAACATTCCATGAACTCGTGTCTCTACTTTATTTATTTATTGCGTGTCACATTACATAATATTATGATAGTACATTTTTTTAGTCAGGTAAACATGTGACGCCCTGTATATAGCAACATAAGAGGGCTCATTTTTTATATTAATTACATAAACGCTACATACAACATAACATAATAACTAGTAAGTAACAAATGAATTAAGAATAAATTCATTAAAATTATCAATTCCAACTAAATAAAAATACTTAAATTCATCTCCAAATACAAAATAATTAACACTTTTATTTACTTTAATATTTGGTTCATTGAAACAATGTCCTTATAGAGACCTCCTTTAGAGACGGTTTTGATATAAACTAAATGTAATCATTCTGCATACATATCTAAGGTAGTATAAACTAAATGTAATCGTTAGGGGGCTGCATACATATCTAAAGTAGAACAACAGAAGCATGCAAGCGTAACATTTTGTACTGGATCGACCGTATTTAATCTTGATAAGAGCGATTATTGTTACTGTGACATTTAACGTGCTAGCGACTGTATTTTGATAATTAAGATAAATAGAAATCCAACAAGTACTGAAGAACAGTTTATTTTAGTGTCCCTTTTAGTATTTATATCCATTATAGTATAAATAAATATAAATCTCGTTTTACAGGATAACAAGCCCGACAGTGGCCCACAGAAAGTAATGCCCCAGCACTTCTACCCATACAACTATGTCCCAAATTTTCCTTACAACGTGGAGCCGGGAGGGCCACCCCCGGGAGCTCCTTTGGAAGACAAAGGGAAGGACCTGGATCGTTCTAAGACGACCCCGAGTCCGCTGGATAAGAACAAGCAGTCCAGGTCACAGGATGGGAAGGATAACCCGGGGAGACCCAATGATACCCACCAAATACTGAAAGAAAGTATCGAAATGAAGGCTCAGATGGGCTCGTATGCTTTTCAAAGGCCGCCGCATACGAGAGAAGATGAATTGAGAAGGTAAGGTTAAGAATATCTATGAAATGGAGTGGTATTTGGGTATAGTCGTAGCCGTCTGGCTAAATTAGCCGCATAACTGGACGCCCAACCTGCTTATTGAATACCGGCATCCAATCAAATGGCTGAATGACAACTAGCCAAGTCATTGAGCGCAACGTTTAACCAGATGGCTGAACGTCATGTCAGCCGTCTGGTTTAAATTAGCCATTCAATTTTATTAGTCATTCCTACAATGCTTTATTCGTGTAAGAACCTATTCTTAAAATAACTTGTGTTGTACTGACCAAAGACTGAAACTGTTTTATTACGGTTATTATTTTCGGTACCCGACCGTTTTCTGCGCTTTTAAATACCGATAATAACCGGTACCCGAAAATGTTGATATCAACCAATCCATTATTCAAAGGTAGGTACTTACTATAATGTACGGGTACCCCTAATAGCCTAATTGATGAGGTCGGAATCCTAAATACAGATACCCTAATGTTCGAGGTACCCGGTCGCGAGTAACCGCTACCGTAATGTTTTAGATATATTTATAAGTCACTCAATTTGGATACCGCGGTTTTTCAGTCCCTACTACAACTACAACTGACCGTGAAAGCAAACGGATTTTCCCTGACGTATTCTACATTCGTTGTATTTTGCATCCGAGATAGTCATGTTTTGTTCCATTACTGGTTTACCCGCAAATCTCTACAATACACCCTTTTAGTTTCGCCATGTCCGTCCGTCTGTCCGCGGCTCAGCTCAGATATTATTACTACTAGAAAGCTGTAATGCGGCATTAGTAGATAGGGTAAATAAATTAAAACGGAATATAATAAATTGAGCAGCTAAAAAATATTAAGTGAGCGACTAAAGATTTTTTGGTCGTTCACTTCGTATTTTTGTTATGCAGAATTGCTGATCAGTAAATATAATAACAAGTCAAATTAAATAGTAAAAATGTTTATTAAGATACCTTCCCCTACACGTAAAGTGGGGATGTTTTTTCTCGTATAGGTACCCAATGGTATTTGGTGTTGTTGGATAGGATGATCAAAAATATTGCAGGTGTGTGAAAACCATTTTTCGATTCAAATATCCTTTTTTGCGGTAACGTCCCCCGAAACCACTTAAGAAGGGTAAAGCTATCTTTGTATCGACTGTATTATCGTTTATTTGTCTACATTTTACTGGTACAGTATACGACGACTGTGGAAGATGGAAAGTTAACTCATTGTCATCTTCCCTTAATTTCCAACTTCCAGGTACTACATGAGCCTAGAGCAGCGTAGAAAGGATGGTAGTGGGGAGGGCAAGCCTTCAGCGGCGGGGGGTCCGGGGCCAGGGCCCGCCCAGGGGCCTCCGGGCGGTCCCCAGAGGGCCCCGCAGCACTCGCTCAAGCCACAGCAGAAGGAAAAGGACGATAAGCCTAAGGAGGAGGTGAAGGTATGTACATGGTATCTTTTATTTCCTTTTGAACAACACTGAATTTTAAAGTGTTTTTTTGCTTTGGCAGGACGATTTTATTTAAAAATTATAATACTCGATTGTACTACCAAGACACTCATTTCTCAGCAGGAAAACAACCACCAAAATTCTGGCTTGTATAGTGTAGCGATATAAAGCTTTTTATTTGCAGTTCGATTTTAAACCCTGTTCAGTTAGCACAAGCATGATGCCAAGTCTAAAGTGTTCTGTGCTGCAGTCGAGTTAATTAATGGTAACCTTGTCACACGTTGTTCACTGCTACGATAAAATTTTCAAGTAGTGTTGTCACCCGACGCCGTTGTCGTCAAGCTATTGTAAGAAGGTCTAAAGGGGAAGATAATTATTTTTGCCAGTTCTCGATTGTTAATGAGACATACATAACCATGTGCTTACCCAGGAATAATAGAATTGTATATTCGTTTTAGATAAAAGTGTACCTATATAATTGTGAGATACCTACTTATTAAATAATCGGGCGATTGCTATATTATAGATAACAATTGACCTTATTTAACAATCTGGCATAAGTAATTTTTTTTATACAACTAGATGACAAACAAGCTGACCTGGTGTTAAGCGGTTACCGCTGCCTGTAGACACCTGCAATAGCAAAGAAAAATCATTTGATATTGCAAGTGCATTGTCATCCTGAGGCCTAAGATGAAATGCCGTCCAGGCTCAGTAATTACACTGGCTACCTTTCCCTTCTATTTGAAACACAGCGAACAGTTTCACGGCTGAAATAAGAAATGATAAATAATTGTCAACATAGGTTTTAGAGACTGACTCTTTCGATTTACATAATAAAACCATTCCAACCATGTCATCTTCTTAGCACTACATACAGTCACAACCTCCTATATCTTTAACAGGTGAAACAAGAAGGCCAGAAGCCCACAACAGAAACCCAAGGCCCGCCGCCTCCCCCAACCTCCCAATACTACCTCCCCCCATACATGCAGCCGCCGCACTACGGAGCGCTACCCTTTGACACTGTATACCGGCCTCCACTGAGCCCCATGCTAGTGGGGGGTTTTGGGGGAGGGTGGACGGTACCTCGGTACCACGCTCCTGAGGATCTCTCCAGGCCTGGAGCCCCGGGGAAGCTAGAGTTGTTGCCCCCGGGGCACGGTGCGCAGTACGCCTACGGACCGGGTGCGCACGCGCCGCATAAGATACATGAATTACAGGTAAGTGATGCTTCTGTTGTATTTTGTCAGTAAAGATTTGTTGTTCCAGAAGTAGTTTTCTCGGTAATGCAACTTTTTAAACCGGTCCAAATTCAGACATGTCTGACAGACATTGATAAGTAACGTCATTATTTTTTGTGATATATGTATGTCACAGATAGCATTTTTGTCTTTTTGGGGCTTTGCTTAAATTAAATTTTTACTTTCGGACCATTTAAGTAATTTTTGTGTTTAGAAGTACAATTTAAAGGGGAAATAAAATCGTTTATTGTCACTGGAGTGGAATAGGAACTGTTTTTGCCAATGATTACACACTCATAGACAAAATAAGTACTATCGCGGACACCGCCGCCGGACAACTAAGGCGCCTAGCCGCGTAGCTCGTACGAACATAGCTGCCCGTAGCAGTGCTTACATGCGAATGTTTCTGCTAAGTAACCAGTTAGCAGAAAGCGCTGCCTGTCCCCGATGGTGCCTTTTCAATTCCCATGTGATGAGCGCACAGCGTAGCGCAGTTACGCAGTTACTGACGCACACACACGCGCTCGGTGCGTTTAGGAACTTTGTACAGTGGTGTCAACCCTATACTAAAACAGCAAAAAGCTTTTAAAAAACAGGAAATATAAATGTCAATTAAAAACTGTAAATCTGTTTTTGCTTATTTTTTATAATTTAATAGTAGAAATAATTAAATACATATGGGAAATTATAAACATGCAAATTAATCGGTAACAACTAACAATCAATAATAGGTAGTCCTCATTTTCAATAACTATAAATAGGTAATATTAACTAATAAGTTTTATCATAATGTTATCATTATCCGTTCCTGTGCGATATATAGTCCGGTCCGCCCCCCTAGCCAATATACCTTTTGACATTTGAGCTCGAAAGTCATCGATGACTTATGATAAATCCCGATAGTGAATGTTGAATGAAAGGCGTCATGTATACGGAGGTGGTATTGTGAAGTAGAGTTGGTAAATAGACTGTGCAGCAAATAAAATCTTAACTTAAGATGAAAATCTATTGTATCTATTTTATTTGCTGTTTTTAATTAAGATTCATAATTAAAAAATAGGCCAAGTGCAAGTCGGAGTCGCGCACGAAGGGTTCCATGCCATTATCTATAAACAAGCGTCTACCTGTTGCCGTTATCAATATCAAGCAAAAAATCACGTTTGTTTTATGGGAGCCCCCTTAAATATTTATTTAATTCTGTTTATTAGTATTTGTTGGTATAGCGGCAACAGAAATACATCATCTGTGAAAATTTCAAGTGACTAACTATCAAGGTTCATGACTTACAGCCTGTTGACGAACGGACGGCAGAGTCTTAGTAATAGGGATCTAAAACGGCTCCCTATTGGACCCCTTTGAATAAAAATAAGAAGTTTCCCAAAAAACTCTAGATCTACATTAAAAATTGTAGGGTTGGCACACTGGTACGAAGATAGCTTACTGTTTCTTTAACCTTGCTTGATGTTGAGTTGGTGTTGACGTAGATGTTGTATCAGGAGCACGCGAAGTCGCCGCAGGGCAAAGGGCCGCGGCCGGAGCCGCCCAAGGAGGGCGCGCGCTCGCCGCCGCCGCAACGACACGTGCACACCCACCACCACACGCACGTGGGCCTCGGCTACCCGCTCTACCCGCCGCCCTACCCCGGTCAGTACCCCCCCAGCTAGCTATAAGTCCAGGGAGCACCACACACGCACGTGGGCCTCGGCTACCCGCTCTCCCCGCCGCCCTACCCCGGTCAGTACCCCCCCAGCTAGCTATAAGTCCAGGGAGCACCACACACGCACGTGGGCCTCGGCTACCCGCTCTACCCGCCGCCCTACCCCGGTCAGTACCCCCCCAGCTAGCTATAAGTCCAGGGAGCACCACACACGCACGTGGGCCTCGGCTACCCGCTCTACCCGCCGCCCTACCCCGGTCAGTACCCCCCCAGCTAGCTATAAGTCCAGGGAGCACCACACACGCACGTAGGCCTCGGCTACCCGCTCTACCCGCCGCCCTACCCCGGTCAGTACCCCCCCAGCTAGCTATAAGTCCAGGGAGCACCACACACGCACGTGGGCCTCGGCTACCCGCTCTACCCGCCGCCCTACCCCGGTCAGTACCCCCCCAGCTAGCTATAAGTCCAGGGAGCACCACACACGCACGTGGGCCTCGGCTACCCGCTCTCCCCGCCGCCCTACCCCGGTCAGTACCCCCCCAGCTAGCTATAAGTCCAGGGAGCACCACACACGCACGTGGGCCTCGGCTACCCGCTCTACCCGCCGCCCTACCCCGGTCAGTACCCCCCCAGCTAGCTATAAGTCCAGGCAGCACCTCACACGTACGTGGACCTTGTCTACCCGCTCTACCCCGGTCAGTACCCCCCCAGCTAGCTATAAGTCCAGGGAGCACCACACACGCACTTGGGCCTCGGCTACCCGCTCTACCCGCCGCCCTACCCCGGTCAGTACCCCCCCAGCTAGCCATAAGTCCAGGCAGCACCTCACACGTACGTGGACCTTGTCTACCCGCTCTACCCCGGTCAGTACCCCCCCAGCTAGCTATAAGTCCAGGGAGCACCACACACGCACGTGGGCCACGGCTACCCGCTCTACCCGCCGCCCTACCCCGGTCAGTACCCCCCCAGCTAGCTATAAGTCCAGGGAGCACCACACACGCACGTGGGCCTCGGCTACCCGCTCTCCCCGCCGCCCTACCCCGGTCAGTACCCCCCCAGCTAGCTATAAGTCCAGGCAGCACCTCACACGTACGTGGACCTTGTCTACCCGCTCTACCCCGGTCAGTACCCCCCCAGCTAGCTATAAGTCCAGGGAGCACCACACACGCACGTAGGCTTCGGCTACCCGCTCTACCCGCCGCCCTACCCCGGTCAGTACCCCCCCAGCTAGCTATAAGTCCAGGGAGCACCACACACGCACGTGGGCCTCGGCTACCCGCTCTACCCGCCGCCCTACCCCGGTCAGTACCCCCCCAGCTAGCTATAAGTCCAGGGAGCACCTCACACGTACGTGGACCTTGTCTAGCCGCTCTACCCCGGTCAGTACCCCCCCAGCTAGCTATAAGTCCAGGGAGCACCACACACGCACGTGGGCTTCGGCTACCCGCTCTACCCGCCGCCCTAACCCGGTCAGTACCCCCCCAGCTAGCTATAAGTCCAGGGAGCACCACACACGCACGTGGGCCTCGGCTACCCGCTCTACCCGCCGCCCTAACCCGGTCAGTACCCCCCCAGCTAGCTATAAGTCCAGGGAGCACCACACACGCACGTGGGCCTCGGCTACCCGCTCTACCCGCCGCCCTAACCCGGTCAGTACCCCCCCAGCTAGCTATAAGTCCAGGCAGCACCTCACACGTACGTGGACCTTGTCTACCCGCTCTACCCCGGTCAGTACCCCCCCAGCTAGCTATAAGTCCAGGGAGCACCACACACGCACGTGGGCCTCGGCTACCCGCTCTACCCGCCGCCCTACCCCGGTCATAACCTCCCAGCTAGCTATAAGCCCAAGCAGCACCACACACGTACGTGGACCTTGTCTAGCCGCTCTACCCCGGTCAGTACCCCACCAGCTAGCTATAAGTCCAAGCAGCACCACACACCCACGTGGGCCTCGGATACCCGCTCTACCTGCCGCCTTACCCCGGTCAGTACCCCACACCTTCAGCTATTATACTTCAGCCAACTTAGATAAACGATAAATCTGTACTGCAGAAGCGTTAAGCTGTTACTTTTTTTTCTCATACAAGGCAAATGACTCTTTCTCATTATTATTTGTTTACTATTTGCTAATGAGAACATTATTCCATTATTAATAATTCTTATTTGTCAATATTATTACTTGTGTTATCTGTAATGAATAATTTTATCAATGTGCGTTTGAGGTCGTGTTGTACTCATCATCTGATGCAATTGAAGTGTTTAAATAATTTTGTCTTTGCACAAAAGGTCAAAGGAATGTTAAAGTTTTACACTACTTTTTAAATATGGTATCCAACTGCTATATTTATTTAAAACTCGGTCGTTGAATCCATCTCTAGTTGTAGCGCGCTTTGGGTGTGGCGCTAACTATATGGTGTAATTGGTTGCAGGCGCGCGATAGCACCCGTCGACCGATCGGGTCTAGAACTAGAGATGCATGATCGTAACGATCGCTCTGTGTTGCAGCGGCGGCGGTTCTGGCCAGCACCCAAGCGGTGGTCAACTCCTTCCCCACGCCGCCCAAGTGAGGGCCACCCCAGCCTCCGCGGACCCTTCTACGATGACGGTCGCGCCGTGTGACGCGACCCTTGCGCCCGCGTCGACGCCGACGCCGCGCTTCCAGGATATGACAGTGACAATGTGCTGAACTTAGTGCGTTCTTCTTCATCGGACTATGTAGCCATAATTTAAACTCTGTGATCTCGCGAAACCCACGAAACGTGTATGTGATGTGCGCTTTGAATGTTCTAGAATGTGTACGGACAGATAGTTACCCGAATTCTTTTGTAGCTGAACGAGTGTTGTGTTATCGGACTCCCGAGTGGATGTTGTGTCGTCGGAGCGCCGAGGGCCGAGGACTGGCGGCCCCGCGCCTCTCTGTTTTATATGTTTACTAGTGAAAGCACAAACTAGTTTTGTAAATATTAGTGTTACATGTAAATTACGTTACGTCGTTAGTCCTCCGTAAGTTTATTGTAATATAAACATCGAATTCTCCGATTCTCCATCTGGGCGTTGTACTGACGTTGAAGCCCCCACTAAATTTAATATCCTGCGAATACAGCCTAGTAAGATCCTTATTTATGAATACTGCATTCCACAAAGAAAGCGAGCGTACCTAGATGTTAAAGTGTAAGATTAATGATTAATATTAAGTAAGTACTTCTAGCGTAAGTTTAAAGGCGTCAATGTGATCATTACATGAGTCGTAGCGTGCACAAATCATACTCTGTCTCGATTATAGTGATGAATGACTTATAATGTAACGTAGTGAGCATCCTATAGAGTCGTGCGGGTGTTTGAGCATTGCTGTTCGTGTATGTCTGGCTTTTAATGATAAATATAAAAATCTCTTAGTCCGATACTCTCACATACAAGGGATTAGTATTTCTCATCATTGATAAGGCGTGTCTCCGAGTGGCCGCGGCCCCGAGCGGGTCTAACATTGATGCATCGTTCTGTGTTCATGGTTCGCATCGGTTATAACTAGTTTCTTAATAATTGTTGTATTCCCGGGTTTTCTTGCCGCATCAATGGGTAAGAAGCTGAGTGTAAGTTCTTTAGGAGTATCATTTAATGCATTTAGTCCCCTATTGTCTGTGGCACTACTAATATATAAAACTGCAAATATACAAAGGTGCGAAATCAATTTCTGTAACATATCCTGCTAAGGGATAGTTCTTATTGCTTAATACATTAGTGCCAAATTCAGTAGATATTTGTGGTTTTGCATTTTAGTGACTTCACTGTGACATAGTTTCTGCCGCCTATAGAATAAACCGCGGTATTGTTCATATTACAGTCTTCCAATTGGTTCATTTGAAGTATTTTTGACTACCCAGTGCTGAACACTGTGGTTTGATTGTTCATTATTTCTCTCCAGATACAAACATTTCAAATTAATATTAAATAACTGCTGCAGACTTTAAAAAAATATAAACAAATCAAGCAAAATATCAATGGATTGCATTTCTATTAGAACATTTAATTCACTTTAGAAATCATATATAAATATTATAGTAGTATATCAATAATACTTATTTTCATGAGATTTTAGTCATTGTACGCACGTACCTGTTTCTTATTCATAAAATTATTAACAAAATCAATGTTTAAATGTATTTATATGGGGCCTAAATATATAATTTTTAAAACAAACTCGAGACTAGTTGAGTCTTGATTTTAAACATTTTGGCAATGTTTTTAGATAAGTCTTTAAAGTGTTGTCTTGTGCAACAATATCTACACACTCAAGATTATTGCTATTTTTAAAAGTGACAGTAAAAAGAAAGAGACAGCACCAATTAATGTAACAAAATTGTAAAGTGTGTGTATATTATTATTACACATAAATGTTTGTGGTGAGCAGTGAAGAAACTGATTTTTTACATTTAATGTATAATTATTTTACAGTAGGTGTTGAATTCAATAATATTAAATTTAATTATTTTAAGATTCATTCCGTTTTAAATAATTATAACAATGTGGACTAATAAAGAATGGGATTGAGCATGTTTTCTCGCTCACATATTAGAAGGTGGCGAATGAAACAGCAGGTATAATGTAAATCCAAACAAGAAAAAATGGAATACTTTTACATCATCGATCTGGCTTCTATTGAAAAAATATTTGACAGGACATTTCAATTCAATTTTTTATTAAATCTGTTTATTAACAATTGGTGTTTAAACTGAATTAAAGCAATTTTACTACTGATTACTTCACTGTTCAAAACAGAATATATATTATAATGTAGAAAGCTGCATTTTCATTTTTAATGGCAAAAATGTTTTGATCATTGTATGAATGTAACAGGAGAGCATGGGCAAGATGGAGCTATCATGATCTCATACGCAGCGCTCGGTGCATTGGTGAATGCATAGACTGATCGTTTCTTTTATTAAAGTCTCCAATCAGTACATGTGGCAAAAGTACCAAATCTTTATTGAACTATAATGCTTGGCTGTATGGGTGTTGATCTTTTGCTTAAAATTTAAAATAGGAAGCTTGTGAATTTTTAAACTGAATTAGTAAAATTATTATGATTAGAGATCGGATATTCGGATGCATATTTCCATGAAGTAAATATTTTGGTCGCTATTACAGAAATAACTATTTTATTATTGACAGCATCCCGCAATTCTGGGATCAACAAATTCAAGTGTACTACACTCCATGACATAAAATAAGCCCGATTAGATTAATAATGGCAGTTGCCTTTTAAAAGAGAATTGTGGTTGCTTTTTCTTACTTTTATAGTCATAGGTGTATCCAAATGAAGCAAAAACCACCTTATTTCGTCGTAACAATATACATTTGCATCCGAGTAACTTGCAAGCTAAAGCAAATAAAGGCGGCGTTAGTTTCAATCGCATTTTTCATTTGACAAAATGTAAACATGGTCTTTCGATTTTTTTAATAGTCACTGACTTTATTATTCGGGGTGATTAAAATGCTGTTTTGAGTTCTTCTTAAATGGCCAAGTTTAAATAAATATTATTTAAAAATGTGTAACAATGCCACTTGTACTAACTGAAGATGTTCTAACGTCGCAACTCGCGATAATACGCTTCATTATTTTGTATGACACCAGTGCGGACTTGGTTTATACGTCGTTGTATTTATAATGTATCGATATAATAATGAACATTTGTGTATTTTTTTGATGTAACTAAAGCCAAGTTTGATTTTCTTAGAAGAGAAATCGAGACGTTAAAAAAGGAATAATAAAGATAAATTATTTCTTAGAAAATGTGTTTTATTTCATAGTCCTTATAAATAATTTACAAATTATTTTACAAATTATTGTCATGTGCAATATTATGCTGAAAATGTGAGATTTGACTAGTAGATAAATAAAATTCATTCATACATTGCATATCGAAAATGTATGGTAACTTACATTATAGGCGACATTCGACGTTACTCAAGTTAAATTAGACCAAATTTAGTGTTATTTACATCTCTTTCCATAATAGACATTGGTTTTTAAAATTACGGAACGTATAATAGTACCGACATCACTTGGAATGGGAATCATTTTGTTTTTCCGAATAATGCCGAATTAGACAGAGAAAGATGTAATCACACCTAGTATAATCTGGTTTAATTAAAAAGAACAACCAATACTTCAGCAAAAGTAATATATAAATTGGGGATTTCGGCTCACATTGGGTTTTGTCCGACGTCGCGCTAAGTGCGACTTAGCGAGCGTTCAGGATAACCAATTGTGAGGCGGAATGCCCAATTTATTTACTACTAGCAAAATATAAAATTAAAGCTTATAAAAAATAAATTATGTATGTAAAATTATGATTAAAATACAATACTGGTAATTAAAATATAATCATGGTAGGTACGTGTATTTTGTACAAAGGTGATAATAAAATAAATTAGGTATAAAAAACTATAACTAAATACTTTCAACCCTGCGAACATATTGGCGAATACAGGGCTTCTTTCATGAAGTTTAATTTATTCTAGATGACGTGTTTGTATGTTATTGTCGCCACGTGTCCTTAATAGAATATTTATTGCATTTGGTTTGTGGGTATAATACACAGATTAAAATAAATTATATCAAAACATTTGAAATTTAATAAAGAGTTGTCGTGCATTCGCTAATGTGTACAGGTATAAGGTACATGTCTTTACACAAAAAGTTTATAAAATAAAGTAGACACTTATAAAACGATACAATACTTGTGGATACTTTGGTATTCTGTAAGTTAACAATATTATGTACGAGTACATTGTTGGAACGGTAAAAAGTCATTGGCAAAAATTTTGATTACAAATTTTTTATACAACTAGATGACAAAAAAAGCCGACGGCCTACATGGTAAGTGGTAACCGCAGCCTAAAGACACCTGCAATAACAAGGAAAAAATCACTTGGTATTGGTTGAAATAAGAAAGGCGGTGGTTACAATATTAGTAAGTTGTATGTTTTTGAGGACGTCATGAATTTATCATGACCAAACCAAAAAAGCAAAAAACTATATTTAAAGAACAGCTTAAAGCGGCCAACACAGATCGTTCTCAAAATCACAAAATTTTTTTTTTGTTGCCACTTTCGCAGATGATTTAAATATTGGAATAAAAATTATGACAAAAACAAATGAATGCCTGTTGCGGCCAAGCCCCAAGCATTGTTATATGGACATTATGATTCCGTGCAACTGTTGCTATTTCATTCGCGCAGGCGTATTAAACCAGTGTTGTAATTGTATTGGAAGGTGGATAAAAATAATATTAATCTTCTAAGTTGATGTCATTGCTACTGTACTGTTGCTATGTAATAAATTCATAATCGTGAGCTAAAGGGAATTTTACTCAAAATACCTAAAGAAGCAGCTGTTTGTGTCTAACTAGAGTCTAGTTGTTTAGTCATTGTCTAGTTACTAGACAATGCCAGAGTAGCAACTAATTACCATAACATAATTGGTTATGGCAATAGGTAAGTTATCGGTTTTTGTTGGCTGGCAAAATAGGTAAACTTGATGCTTATTTTAGAATTTGACTGTAGTACAGTCGCCAATATATCAAACGTAACAGTTTTGACCTTGGGAGCCTTACTGCGTTGGTAATAGAGGCGGCTTTCGTGGTGCAACTTACACTTGAAGTGTTTGTTGATCTCACTTCCAGTATTTTCAAGTTGTAATAATTTATGGAGAAATAATTACTTCATTATTAAATGAAGGCTCTGGCCCAAGATGATCCTTACAGCATCACCTGGGTATAGAACTTGGGACCTTTTCGGGTCAATTTCTAAAAGTACATTGTTCGTTAGATACAAAATCGATATTGATGTCAATTACTTTAGACAGATCTGGAATACCAAAGATTTAGCTTGTCAATGCTACTATTATCTAAGATAAATTTGTTATTTGCGCTAAATAGGTAATTCATGTTAGCTTTGTCCAAACACTTGACACCGTTTATTGATGTGACAAATCTAGACCTAGAGATAATGTTATTATTCACTTCACAATAATCTTTTCAATTTTAGCACATTGGGGAAACCTTGATATGTAGGTACATTTTTTATTATATACATTATTATAGTGAAAAAGATTGTTTTGGCCTACTAGAATTATTATTATTATTAGCCATTTTAGATACCGCGAGACGAAACATACAGTAAAGTGCAGGAATCGAGATTACCGCGTACACCGCGTTAAAAAAAAAAAATTAATGTCCAAAAAATTTTGTGTATCAACGAAGTTTTATCCAGTTGCTTTTTATTAGTTTATATTATAATCAAACGTCACAACGACGTCATATTGTAATAAAACATTCGATACTACCGGTAGTTTTGATAAATTTCTTGATATCCTGTTTACGGTGACCTCCACTACAACGTGCCAAAATTTAAAAATAAAAAACAACGCCATTCGAATGCTTAATCTGACAAGAACGGCCGGGTTTCAATATTCTATTCAGCGTATCACAGTTTAGTTACTGAGTAATATCTGTATTTTTCGTAAATAACTATGTTGTCATTAAAAAATTAAAATAAAATACCTGAAATTTTTAAATCGTAGACTAAAATCCAAATAAATTAAAAAAATATTGATTTGTAAAGGCCATTATACAACCTTTGATTATATAATGTCTATAATCAAAGTATACCACCAATGAACAAATAAAGGATAAACTCTTTAAGATAAAATTAAGTTTATGCCCTTCTCTCTTCCATTTTACTGTGACTGACAATGATATTAATGATACTAGTTGAATTAGACTGTAAATAAATATCAGGAAATGCTACGAAAGCAAATTTTATTAAGTTTACTCGTGTATGAGGATAGAATATTGAAAACGGCCGTAAATCATCATTTTTTTCTTTTGAATATTATCCAGTATCACATACTTTAAGTATAAACTACATTCTAAAGACCAAAATATACAAACATACACGTTTTAAATTCATTTGACGACACACTATAATTATTGGCAAGGTAAAAAAATGTCAGTAAAATAGTGAATAAATTAGGATTAACGTAGAGAAATATAATTTCTCATAGATATCACAACCGATTTACAGTTCAGGGTGCTGACCCTATTCTTAGTCCTATTACTGGATTTGTCCTATTGACAAATTCCAACAGCGAAACTTTTCACTCTTTTTATTGCAGTACAGCAAAGTGAGAAGGAATATGAGTTTTCAATAGAGAATATGAGCGCTGATGAGTTGAGAACCACTTAGAAGGATAATCTAAAGATTCGTGTCAATTCAATAAATAAAATTGTATGGTCTTGCAGAGATCAATCTATATCATCGGGCCTCAACTGCCTCTCTCCCTCGCTAAGGAATATTTGCATGGCTTTGTACAATAAATACAAGCCCAGCATCCGTCTTTCTTTGAGAGGCCAAGACGCTGTCACACCGTAATAGTTACCAACTTTCAAATTTTTCAAATTAGGCAACCCTAACACATCAATCATAGCAGCTTCGTGCGTATACGCCTCTGCCGGTATCACGTTCTGGAATATGTGTAAGCAGACGACACCAACCTTGTCTGACCAGATGTCGAGAATCTTCTGTACCTTCTTGTCTTTGGACGTGGTGAAGTCCCGCTTCCAGAGAGTCAGAGCTTGGTACAGGTGGGAGTAGGGGCGTGACCGTTTCCCTAGAGAAAGAAGATCAATTTTTAGTGCTCATTGGGAAAAAATAAGGGGCTTACGCCTTTTCATGCAAACTCTGCCTATGCCGGCGTTTAATCAACGGGCTACGCATCTAATTAAGCCGCGAATTTAACCAGATGACGGCGACATATACACCCGTTTACCATCATCCTGAAGCACAGTTTTTTGTATACCAATAAGGTGACAATCAAGTTTACGGCCCACATGATGGTAAGCGGTTACCGTAGCCTATGGGCGCTTGCAACACCAGGGGTATCACTTGAGCGTTGCCGACCCTGTAAAAACCTTTTAAATCCCTTTTTGAAGAACCCCATGCAGGGAGCTTATTCCACAACCTGAGCGTGCGCGGGAGAAAGTTTCTCAGATTTAGACAATAGCCTAAAGTCACATTTCTGCTCACTTACCTTTTCCAACATAGAATATGGAATTGACGAAAGTGACCCACGAAGTGTGCATGGCTTGCCTCCCGGCCTTCGCTGGCAAGTTGTCAGTCAGCCGAGGGTCTAGGAGTAAATATGTGAACGAAGTCTTGGTGGTCCCTTCGCGCCATTTCTTGTTTGGGTTCGCGAAGTCCGCGCGGGCTCTGTTTTCCAATTCCATGTATGGAGATAAATTCTTGGTCCATTCATCTGAACGTAATGACCGCTCTAGTTCTATGCTGTAAGCTGTAAATATAATAAATACTTAAATAAAACTTTTGAGGTATGGATCCGTTTATCTATCATTATATTAAATTATAAGCGCGAAAGTAGTTAACTCTGTCTGTTATGTTTTAAAGGCGCAAATTGTCAAATGGCACATAATGATATATCATTTCTCGGAATGTTATCTACCTATCTCCGTGTCTAATTTCGACTGAATCGGTTCAGCGTTAAGAGTGAAAACTAAGCAGACGGACAGAGTTTAGTTTATTTAATGTTTATGAGAAATTAGAACAAACTCCACGCTAGAAAAAGGAACCGAACTCGCGATCTTTCACACGATGACTGTTAGACCACTAAGCTACCGAGGGCTTGGGATCACCATGTGATATTACAATCTCTTTGTTTTACGATATACTCGTAAGCTAACGTTTACCCGTCGTGGACCCACCGTACCATACAAAATTCTGCAATTGCCTAAGTCGTTTTGCGAGACCACACATAATTATTGTCTCAAACTAAATAGCGTACCTTTCGTTACTAAGGCTTTAGAAATAATTCCACTGGATAATTTGAATTCCTTGACAACCATTTTAAATTTAAAAAATCATAATAAAATAAACACGAATAATTTTTATTGATTTTGATTTTGACAGTAAGAAAGTAAACTGTCACATTGTTAACATGTAAAAATGAAAATGTAATAAAAAAAAAATGTTGAAATATAAAAGTTTATTTCAAGAAGGTATGAACGTTAATAACCTCAATTTTGCTAATGGAAAAGGTTCACAATATTCTGCTAGCGAAAACCTTTGCGAACATACTTACTCACTCTGATTCACAACAGGAAAAATAATGTTATCAAAATGTTAACCGAAATCAAGTAGGTAGGTGCTGATTTTAAATTCAATTAAATGTCGACCAAAATTAAGGGGAATGCCCATCTGTTATACAAAAATACTGAATGTCAATATTTAGTCTATA
Organism: Nymphula nitidulata; assembly: GCA_947347705.1. Classification (NCBI taxonomy): domain Eukaryota; kingdom Metazoa; phylum Arthropoda; class Insecta; order Lepidoptera; family Crambidae; genus Nymphula; species Nymphula nitidulata. Next base: position 13,916,492 of record OX374634.1, on the reverse strand, counting down.
CGCCAAATTGTACTTAAAATCATTTCGAAAATTATCTTAAATTAGGGAGAAGGCAACTTGAAACATGTTTGTTAAAAGATATGTTTACAGTACAAAGCAAAAAAAAACTAATCGCTTTATTGCTTTTTTCATCATCAAAAACTAATAAGAAATCAGCACCCAGAAATTGTACAGAAGAAATTAGATGTTGATTTTTTCCTGTTAAAGCTAAGCTAAGTACCATAATTATTGACATAATATGGCCGCAAGTTACCGACTGTATGACGTCTTACTAAGCAGCTAAGGTTCTGTATCGCGTTAAGAACTAACATTATTTATTAAAACTTTATAGCATGAAAAATGTGTACTGAATGGCGGACGGAATGGTGGTAGCGGATTATGCGTTAAACTTGTATCCTGTTAAACAAACTTCAAAATAATTTATTTATTTGTAAATATAAAATCATAGACGTAATTTTTGATTTTGGAACATTAACTTTACATACTCTGGAAGTGGGTGACAATGACTGCCACACAGTTTAGAACTAATGCGGCCAATATCGTACAGAATTTGTTACTATTCTATGTTAAAGTTCTGAATAAAGTTATAATTATTATTATTTTGGCCCATTTATCGGTAGTTTCTGTTCATTCAGGGTATCATACGGGCTTTCTCCTTAACACCTAAACGTAATAAGCTAGGTATACCAGCTACAGAACTTAAATCTCCATAATAATAATAAAAAACTTACTTTTCCCACGATCGTTAACCACTATAGGGTTTTTCTTCAGTGCTTGCAGCTTCTTTAAATACAGAGTTCGTGTTGAATCTTGTATCGGTCCAGGTTTGAAGCCCAGCTTAAGCAGCTCGGCTCTCAGCGAGTTATTGTCGTATTTGACTGATGGAGGGAGGGAAGAAGCCACTGATAGGATGCTTTGATCAGGACTTGAATTATTGCCATCCTCAACCGGAAGCCTTTGGACATTGGAAGACATAATTAATTAAATAGGTATGGCAATTCTAAAATTATAGCTAATAATGTTTTATAATCAACATGGACTTTTAATTAGCACTGTTTTACTGAAAATTCAACCGCTTTTATCTTATCTACGCTCAGTGGCCAAAAACACCTACGTACACTTCTCAGTGTCACAAAATCACAATGAATATTGTTTGATATCATTATGTCATGTAATTAGCACTCAACACTGACTCAGCCAGTCCTAAAATAAACGTAATTATAATACATAGTATTGTCGTATAGTTTCACGAGCACCACTCATTTAAAATAAATCACTTAACTCGCGTTTAATTAGATGTTAGGCACATTGTTATTTTATACTTGCCATTGGGATTAAGCGCGAGTAAAGTGGTTTTATTTCAAAAGCAATGAAGGTAATACGTTATTTTTTTTGCCTTCAAGCAGAGATTGTAAGAGAAAAGGACTTGGGAGAAGTAGTTAATGAGGACACTAAGGCTCGACCGAGATCTCGGTTTCGGCATTCTCGGCGAATAATGGGCGAAATTCTCGGCCATAGCCGAGACATTTGTATGTTCAAGAATTGAATTTAACCACACGCGTTATGTTCGTCGCTGGATGTCAGTGCGGGAATAAGTTATCGATCGGTTAAAGACCCGGCTGCGCTGATTTGGCAAAATATACTTAACAACATTTTATTAGCTTTTTTTTCACGATTTATCTATTTTCGGTCTCGGTTCTCGGTCTTCGCCGAGATTTTACTTTATTCTCTTTCTGGGTGACAGCCGAGAGCGAAAACCGTGTCGCGGTCAACCCGTAGAGGGCAATTCCGATTTTCCGATCCCCATCCTTTATTACTACTGTAATTTTACAAAGGTTAAATCCATTACTTTGGATAATTTTTATATACCTACTATATATATTATTAACAGTACTTACTGTACTACGTAATGAAGCTCATAAGGAAGAATGAATTCATTGGCTGGATTTTGATAAGTAGCTGTAATAAATATCTATGCCTAATATAAATTTTATGTTTTGTGTTGATATAATATCGATAATACGATTGATAGTATTATTATTAAAGGTGCTTCAGTCTTGCTGCTAATTCATACTAATCTAACAAATGTGAAATTAGCTATTTGTCTGTCTGTTACTTTTTTATTCCGAAACAGCAGAACCGATTTAGATAAAATTTGGCTGGGAAATAGATTACATCCTGATCCACCTTTTAGAGTGATGACTGACATCCACGCGGGTGAAGCCGTGGGCGGCTAAAACTAATTAATAATGCTTCATAATAATAATACTTACACAACCGGCGACGCCAGCAATCTCTTCTCAATAAAAACGACATCTTCTGCTTTATCTTCATATTTGTATTCCTCGTGCATGCTGGCTAGCACAATGCTCCCTCCAGAACAATGGCTGCTCACACCACTACTAGCTGAAGATCTTCTAGTATTCATATGATTAACATCCGATATAGATGATACATTGCTATACAAAAACTCATTAGTTTTATTCTGAACAACAACTAGAGCTTTGTCCATATCAACATGTGACTTATCATCCGTTACCAACGATGAATGATCAGAATAATCAAAAGTCAATGCATGCTTCATCCTAGCACACAAAGAGGACACACAATTTTTACATTTCTTTAAACTAGTCTTTGTATTGTAGTTCTTATGTGTAATACTGTTCGGTGAACCAGGCAAAGAGAAATTTTCATAAATACTCATTCTACTTTTCTGTGAGTCAGAGGTGCTTTGGCTACAACAACAATTGGTTTGGTCTGCGGTTGATTCCAAAGGCTCCACTCCACTTATTTCTATTCCTGGTATATTTTTTGTCAAACAAGTTTTAAAACTATCATTAGTTTCATTGATATGAGATTTGTGACATGCACTAACATTACTGAGATCAGATGTGATGTTTTTGGTAAAATCACCAGTTTTCCAAGGTGCTGATTCATTTTCTATTAGGTATGTTTCAGACAGTATAGTTGGATACAATTTATTGATTACTTGGCTGGTTTGCTCGCACCACTCACGGACCATATCCGATTTTCTAGGTTCTGGTTTGTCACATAAATTATTTTTTTCAATTATTTCATACTCTGCAACTATTTGGTCTGTAGTAACTAATACTTTATCTGTAAAAAATGATAAAAAGAAGAAACTTAATTATTAATGGTGATTCTTTCTTAGGGTAGGTATAATAAAAAAATTCAATGTAAAACTTAACTTGCACATCAGGATCCAGAAAGAAAAAAAAATAACCCTCTGTAGAAAATAATTAATACTTGTGCAAAAAAATAACCCCTTGTAGGAAATAATGAATACTTGTGCAGAGATGTATTGGGTATCACAGGCACATCTAGTCAGTTATTATCATATTATGTAAATTCGAGGTCTAAAGGTAACATTGTTTAATCACCTTCATTAATCTGTGAAGTATCCAGATAGCAAAACAATAGATTTCCTATTGTGTATTCAATGTGACAAAATATGTATTATTTAAAAGGTTAAAGATATTAAAGGTGCTCAAACAGTCAAGCTGCGAGTCTTCATACCTAAATCTAATGTGTATGCACACTGAGATCCAAATGAGTCATCAAGCTGGTCTTCCACATTATGGAGGTAGTCATAAACTTCCCATTGCTGTTCTCGAGCAGCATAGTCAAAGGCAGAATGTCCATCAAGATCTCGGAGTGCCGGGTCCCCACCACAGCCTATCAGGAGCTTCAGATTGTCTACACGACCCCATATGGCTGCTATGTGGACTGGAGTCACTCCATCATCATTGCTACGAAAAAACAGATAATTTAGTAACAAATTTCATTTTGTACTTATAGTTTTATTCAGTTCTTTAGGAGTTCCAAAAATAAAAAAAAACAAAACAAAAATCCTACACTAAGCATTACACAAATTCCACATTCAGATTATACAATTATTTGTAATAAATATATCTTATAATGGTTCCAGGGTAGATGTATTGAACTTTCTTCATGATCAAGTGTATTATCTGTTAATTTATAACACAAGCTATTAATGCCGTTTGATTTGGGCTAGATAATGGGTGTGAGTGAAAAAAAATATTATAAATATTTTTTATCATGATTCAATTCACATAAAGCCTGATTTTAATTTCTTAGTGAGAAAGTATTTAAATTAGTCTTAAAATTCTTAGGTTTTCTTATTTTTGCTGAAACTAATAAGTTGGTACACAATGATAATTATGTACTTACCATAAATTGGGATCTCCTCCATGTTTTAGTATTAACTCAGTGCATTCCTTGGATCTCTCCAGGGGGTCAATGCCCACAGCTAGATGAAGAATTCCAATACCTTTACAGGGTAACACCTCATTAATAGCCACCAGACTGTCCTTTAGAAACGATTCAACTAGACTGAAAAGGAATTTTATGAATTTTTGCATTAGGTTTAACTAAATAATAAAAGTTAAATTAAAATAATAAAAGTTTAATAATAATAAAAGTTAGCGACAAACATTAATCATTCACAGGATAACCAAAGACTGAAAAAAATAGTTTCCTGGTGCTGGACGAGACTGGGTTTAGGGGCAGTACCTTGATACAAGAAGTTGCACATTGAAGTATTAGGTCTGCATTGTTTTTATACATATGGAATCCTTTGAGGGCTTAATACTTCAATCTGTGTTCCAGTTGTGACATTTCTCATGATATCAACATTTTTTGGTTCATTTTTATTTTAGCTTTTTATTTGTCGAATATATTTTGCAGTTCGGGCTTTACTTGGTTTATTAGTATGATTCTGCCGTACTTCGAATGTCATACTTGCTTTCAAATATGACATTCACACATCAGTGAAAGTCATATTTGAAAGCAAGTATGACATATTGAATTCACACCACAGTTCGGTTAGCAGCGTTATAGCTTAGGTAAGTACAGCTGTATTAAGATTTAATCATTTGAACTTTAGAAGGTTGCTAGTTAAATAGTAACTTTTTATTTTATATTTCTTCAATATTATTGAACAAAAATGTAAATTGAGTTAAGTCTTGTTTGATTTGATCTAATTGTAATGCCCTAATGCCTAATACCTATCTTACACTATGTTGTATGACACAACCAAGGAACAGTTTAATAAAGATTAGAATAGAAAATGGCTTCACTTCTATTCAATGCGTAAAGTACAAAAAAAATATTAATATGTAAATTCCAGAAAACAACTTCCTTTCAAGATTTTGAGACATATTTTGCAATTTTATAAGACTCAATTAATTAAATATAACTTTCTCATATTTCTTCATTGGGTACCTATACAAATTCCAGAAAACAATTTCCAGTATGATTCTAGATTAAAACTTGTGCAATTTTTATTGTGACATCAATTTGAAACATATTTCACAATTTTATAAAATTTAATATTGAGAATTAATTACGATTAAATATAATTATCTCATATTACTTCAGAGGGTATCAATTTTTATCTAAGTGAATACCTATCGAATTTAATACCAATTGCAACTCCTTGGGGGATTTTAAGTTATTATTAGTAATTTATAGAAGTAGGATAATTTGAGATTTGAATAAATAAAACATAAAGGTATATTACACTTACCTTATATTACCACTTTGTATTAAATCGTATAATTTAAACGATTCCCTGTATGTTGTACCCATGATTTCGATTAGAATTAGTCATCGAAAATTATAACAGACCATTTCCTGTAGGCTTGGCTTCCGACGCCTTTCACATAGATATACACTTTTTGTTAAATAATAACTTAATACCAAGCTAATCAAACTTATTTAACGTTGCATTACAGCAAGTACTGAAATTTTCACATTTCGTATTCGTTTGTTTTCAATAAATTTTCAAACTAACGTCACAACAGAATTCTCACTTCTTTTTGTTTACTTTTGTTTGGCATTTGGTTGGCAGCTTTGGCAGTTTCGTTTTGGCATTTGGTTTCGCACGTTCCGTTTCATGTAGAATTTTGAATATAGAGTAGAAAAAAAATGTTTTGCTGCAATGAGTAAAAGTATTCTGTGGCCGCAATTGACTGAAAAAAATAACTCCACTGTAAACTTACATAAAATTATGATAGATTAGCGTTGATATCAAAGTTTGTAACAAAAAATATATTTGAAATTATAACTAAGGAAAAGCAATGCGATTACTCTTTTGATTTTATGAACCTATCAAAATAAGATGTATTTGAATAAAAAATACTGAGACATGGCTGTATGGACATAAGTTTCCGTTGCCTTCCCATTGTAGGTAAAATAAACAAAAAAAAGATGTATTTGAAAGTTGCAAAACGTTTCTATGACTATGCTATGATGCCCATGTTTTATTATAATCTCGCATAGACGTCACCACCCTGTATATATAAATCAAGTAAATTATGTCTTTAATATCAAAAATAAAATTAACCGTTTCAAATTTACAAGAAATATCTTTAAATATTTTAAAAAAAAGGTATTAAAAGAAGGAGTGAAGGCTGGCTGGGGCCACAGCGCACACCTGCCTACCTAACCTACTCTGAATTTTTATCCCTCAATTCTACCTTTTCTTTCGGGGAGGAACCCGCTTACAGACCTACCCGCCGCTAGCTAAGCGACGGGCGTGTGTCCCCCGTACGTGGGTGCCTGATCGTAATGGCACTGGCTGGGAATACCCACACAAACTCCCTGGTAACTCTACGGCCTTTCACGGGGGCATCCTAGGCTCTGCTGAAGCGATTTCACCAACCCACCCCCATCCGTCAATTCTACCTAGAACAGAAAAGAATTGGTAGGTTTGGCCCCATCCTTATTCATATCACAAATTCACAACCACTGGAACAAGCTTTTGATCCGAAAACTTTAGTTCCTGCCTCGCTTTGAGGTACCGGGATATGAAGGCTACGAGACCTCAGCGGGCACATATAACTAGTTTCCGGTATTCGAATGTTTAAAATTTACCATCAGTTGTGAATGTGATTAATGTGCTGTACTGATCTAAAGCCTCAACAATTAATGCGACCAATCGGCCAAATCAAACCAGGAAAAAAGAAATTTTAAGGTAACCAAGTCCATTCTACCACAGTGATCAGAGTATCTAATCTAGTCATCCAGATTGTGAAAGGTCGCGGGTCTGTTTCCAACGCAGAACATGTTTTTTTTTCTAGTTTAGATTGTTTTCTAAATATGTTTCAAAGATTTATTGTAATGAAAAAATAAAATTAATATTTAACATTAAATCTTCGACAAGAAGCCTCATTTCATGTAGCCTGAGGGGATCACGAGGGACTTAATAACAGTTTTAGGATCTTTAAAAACTTTCTTCAAATAAAGATAGAAAACTATTTAAATTCCGATTTCTAACATACTAAGATACAAGGATACAACTAAATAACATGTTAGCCAGAAATATTTTTAAAACTACTGTGGGCGAAAAAATAAAAAGACAAGCTAAACATTTGCGAGGCAGATGTTTTTGATTAAGTATTCCTACGCAGTTGCAATGCGTGCAGCTGAACACACCTGCCTGCCGCGAGCAGGCAACTTCGTGTTCGTGACTGGATGGTTGTATATTATTTATTCCCATTGTGTACACGGCAAAAACAACGGAGTAAGTACACTAAACGGAGTAAATTATATTTTAGTACAGGGACAGTAAAGACAGGGCAACAGACAGCACGTAATAATTTCACTGTAAGTAAAGCCATAAAATAAGAAATTTTCTTTTACTATGGTAAAGCGCTACTATGACTAGGGTCGTTGAAGGTTCCAGGAGATACGATTTATGTGCGCTCGATTGTATGTAGGTACGGTTAAAATTGAATGTGATCGCTTTTCCCTCGGAGTTTTTGTTGCTCGTGGTCCACCCTCGTTGTGCTAGATGGACCACGTGAAATTTTGGACTATCCAAGAATGGAATGGACCATCCAAGATGGCGGAATAGTTATTTTTTATGCCCTTCTGCAATATGGGTATCAAATGAAAGGGCTTGCCGAGACTCAGAAACCTAGCCAGCGAAAACTAAAAAGTAATAAATTAATTAAAAGAAAAAAAAAACCTTTTTAAAAAAAGTTTTTATTTAAATGCTCTAAAAAGAAGAAAATAAAATTTTCCTTTAAAATTTTACCTATAAACTAATAACCTCATTATACACATTTTTTATGATCATAAAAGCTTGTCTAGTACCTATTTAATTGAGCGACAAGCTTTTATGATCATATAAATTGTGTATAATGATGAGGTTATTAGTTTATAGGTAAAATTTTGAAGGAAAATTTTATTTTCTTCTTTTGACATTGGTCAAGATGTTTTACACTCTATTACATACCCTGAAAGCAATGAGGAAGGATTGAAAGTAGCGTTTTATATTCTCTTTGCCTGAAAGCTGCGGGGAGCCGAGAGGCAGTCAACATTGATATAAACAAGTAAGTTCAGCAGTCAACATTGATAGGTAGGTATAAACAAAAAACCCTTTTTTGTTTATATATCAATGCTTTAAACTGCACTTTAAATATTAACTTTTATAATTTAGGTAGACATTCATTTAAAATGATTTGGGGAATAAACGGCATTCGAAAAAAACCGGCAATTTCAAATTTAAATACCTGCTTATTATTATTGTGGAGGCTCCGGTTTTTAAAATAAATTGTGATTCAGGTGGTATTTTGATAACGCTATCTGATCACTCCGATTTATTACCTATATTGTATATTACTTTGAAAATACTGCAAACATTAATTATTTTGCACCTTTTTATATTATTTTGTCAAGCAGCGTTAGAGGTACCTCTGGAGGTCTATGCATATTGAAAAATCAATCAAAATAATAAATTAATAATAAATTATTTAAAAATGGTATGAAAAAGTTATAGGCAAGAGTTTTTAAATTAATCTTACCTAGTATAGTACTAAAAATAGTATCATTATTTTTAAGATGTTTACTCATCAAGAGTTAACAACAAAAAAATAATGAAACAATTTTTCTATTTTTTATCTCAATTAATTTCCATGCCCCGAATAGGTAAGTCTAAGCAACCATTTAAATACATTACATTAACAACTGTGCGGGATCTATCTACGTGCGAAGATTGCTAACCGACAAATTGATGATAGCCCGCTGAGCTTATCACAGGCAGGAGTACAAAATAAATACTCCAAGTAGACTCTTTGCCATAAAATGTTTGCGCTTTGCTAAGGAATAACGTTTGCCACTCCCAGTGCTACGACACGGCGACGCATAAATTAAAAAAATTAAATTCGGCGAATGTGGAAGTGGCGGGAATTGAAAACAAAGGTATGTACGTTTTTATTTTAACTGTAATTAATGGTGTGAGTACTTATTCTTTTTTTACTAAATTCATTGCATATTTATTTCTAATGAATTTCATAATTGAGATAATAATTTTATTTTGTCGGACCTTTCGGCTCTCAATAATCGGCATACTCAAATACTTATTTCGAAATATTTCATTCCGATTTTCATCAATCCGAACTTTACAACTGCGAGTAAATAAAGCTTTGATTATAAATCAAAATTATTTTTATTAATTTACGAATCATTTTCCGCTTATCATAATTTTGTCAATGGTGAAGCACCCATAGCTTTTCTCTATGCTGTCAATATTGCTTCCTCTTGATTTGATTTAAACCTGTCAAGCATGAGAGTCCAGACACAATAAATTTTTCGATTGTAATAGCCCTCCGGTGCTATATCGCCGCTTGACTGATTAAACCTTAAATCTGAGATTCACACGGTGGATATGGGCACCGCGTGCTTCCTTGGTAATGCCGTTTGCCGTGTTACAAGCGTCGCGCGTCGATAGGTTACGGTAACCGCTTACATATCACGAATCACAACTATTCTTCGTTATCACTTTAGGTTGCCTGGAAGAAATTGCTTTTTAGCAATAAAGTCGCCCAATTGCACTGTTTTGTGTTAGTAACTTTGTATTTTTTAATTTGTCTCTTGTGTTATTATTACTTTTTAATAGCTACAGAACGTGTAGATACAGAATCCGTAGCTCTAGTCGGTTTTACAGGGTAAAGTCAGCATTCATCATAACCATAAGTTCCTTATAAACTGTTCAGCTATTGTGCCGAACTTTGCTTTAACACACGTTTTATCATTCATAAAATATTTTGACAGAATCCAATATCTTTGTTTCACATCAATAGATAAATACAAACAAGTGTTTTTGTATCAGCCTCTGTTTATTATCTCAATTGATCTCAATGCTTTCTATACCCATGGCCGTAATCCGAACGCGGTCAACATCCTGCCGAGACATCTGGCCTACTCTATCGACCTTCGAACAAAAGAGATGGTCTATAATTCCATGTTTAGTTTTTTTAGAAATACGTTTGATTGCTAAGAAATGAAGGTGAACGAACTATTCGGAACTCTATGGGAGATATTTGAAAACCGGTACTTTGTTTGCTTTTTAATATTATTGTTATGTGTAATGATTAGGTATATTCCTTTAGCTGACACGCACCTAAACAAACACAAAATTGGAAACCCAGTTAACAATAAATTACCCATTGGATTAGATAAACTCAATGTCCATATATTTTCAAAAGAATTAAAGTAACATATAGTAGCAGCGAAACCGAGGGTAGCGCAGACTAATGTATTTTATATTTTTACTAGCTGACTCCGCACACGTAGTTTTGCCATAAAATAAATTGTCCAAAAAAAAAAAAATAGATAGCCGATTCTCAGACCTACTAAATATACATATAAAATTTCATGAAAATCGGTCTAGACGTTTCGTAGGAATAGGGTAACTAAAACTGTGAGTCGAGAATTTTATATATTTATATTTTAGTAACGTCAACTTCACGGAGGATATAATTAGCTTTGATTTACGATATTGGAGATATTCGTAGTATTGTGACATTTATGACGATACTTATTTTTAACCGACTTCAAAAACGAGTAGGTTCTCAATTTGCCGGTATGTTTGTTTTTCTAAGTATGTACACCGATTACGCCGAGACTACTGATCCGATTTACGTGATTCTTTTTTTGTTCGATGCGGAATAGTTGCCATTTGGTCCCATAATTTTTTTTTCAAAATCAGTTGGTTAGGTTTGGTTTTATATAATAAAAAAAACTGAAATCATTAAGTCGTCTACGTATGCGAAATTAGCGGATTTTTGCTTTCCTATGACTTTTTATTTATTATCTAGCCTAGATTGGTATCAATTGTCTTTTTTTATCGTATTTAAAAGTGGACCAGCGTATTGTTCCCTGAGCGAAGTTCAAAGCCTGAACGTACTTTAACGAGGTGTAATGCATTACACAAATTCAAAACTTGTCAAAACATACCAACTGCCGATACCGGGGCGTCTCCTCCAGATTAGAAATATAATTATGAATTGACTGTGCATATTATCACAAATAAAAAGTCAGTCACACAATTTATGAATCTTATTTTATTCAGATGGCTTTGCAATGGCTGGTGCTGCTCAGCTTGGTGTGCGCTTGCGCTGGTTTAGACAATGGATTGGCTCTAACTCCGCCCATGGGCTGGCTCACCTGGGAGAGGTTTAGGTGCATCACTGACTGCAAGAAGTATCCTAATGAATGTATCAGGTAAGGCTTTTATAATACAAACATCCATACTTATACCATAATTATCTATGAATGATGATAGAAGTTTGGTCCATGCTGAAACATTATAAATTAGTGGCCTGTCGTGGCTCCGCCCGCGCCCAATGTCCTCCCCATAGTCCCAAGCTATGTCTATACCTTATTTCTGTGATCTGAGGTCTATACCAAATAACAGACAGACATATATACCTAGTTAGTGTCGAGTTTAATATTAGTACGTATTCACTCCAAACCAAACCGCAGACACAATTAAGATGAAAATTGGGTGGGTGAAAATTAATAATGTTTACACCCTGAGATAGGACATAGGTACAGAATATAGTATCTAATAAAATAGGTACACAATAATTTTATAATTTAATTTAAGAAAAATAATGCTACTCACTGTAGAGTTCATTATGTATGCAAAAGTAGTATATCAATTGTATTATTTGACCTTCATTAAAGCTATCCTTGTGTCCTCAATTGAAGTTACACTGTTGTTGGTATTACTTAAAATTACTTATGACAAGATAATAATATTATGTATCATGGAATGTACCACGTTTTTGTAAATGTAGATGTTAAAGTACTAGAAGTATATCTTGGTACAAAGTACATACAAACTTATGCTAACTCAGAAAAATGAATGCATATTCCTAGGCCTAAAGTCACGACAGAAAGCAGAGCTAGGCTTATTCGCATGTAATGTACTTAAAGAAGAGTTACCTATCCAAAATGCATTAAATAAGTAATCTGTCGAGATTAGAGCTTAACTTTAACTATTGGCTATCAATGGCTTCTTGGAACGATGGGACGATTTCGAACAACGCCATTTAATTCATCAATACTTTGGACAGTTGTGAAGATATGAATTTGTGACTCTGAACTGCACATCCATTATTATTATTAAAATTACGGTAATACCCGAAATTCTATCTTTAAATCATTCAATATATTATTGAATCATTCAATATATCATTGAATCATTCAATATAATCATTCATAATAAAAAAAAACAGAAAATAATACGAGCGTTAGTGGGTATATATAGTGCCATCCAGTTATTATATCATAGGTTTCTTAAACGGAGGCGTTCAACCATGTCACGAACTACGACCAACTTTTATTGATAACGCGTTTGGCTTATGATTTCCAGCTGTATAAACCGAGTTGAAAACCTGCTACCATTTAAAAAACCGCACGGATTCGAATTCTCGATTTGAAATGCGACAGAATTTTAAATGTTTTGTTTGTAATTTCCAGTGAACATCTAATAAAACGGACAGTAGACTTGATGATAAGCGATGGCTACCTAGACGCGGGCTATGAATACGTAGGCATCGATGACTGCTGGTTGGAGAAGGAGCGAGGCTCGGACGGACGCATGGTGCCTGACAGAGAAAGGTTTCCTAGCGGGATGAAGGCTCTAGCTGATTATGTGAGCAAATAACATAGTACCCTCTAAAACTTTCACGATGTTTTGACAATCACAAAATCACACAATGTCTAAAATACAAGAATGGTTTACGTCGGAATCACAGTTATTTCAGGTTATTTTAATTTTAAACGGAGCAAGCACTTCTTGAAATAATTTAAGACGTGCAATTCGTGCGTGAACAACTCTCAAAGTTCTCTAAATGAAACGGCAAAGTTTAATAAGTAATAAGACTTACTTTTCTTAACAGTCAGCACTTGTAGTGAATTCATTATTTATTATAGTCCAGCCATCTTAGAACCATCGGAATGAAACGGAACAAACTGAAATTTGTATAAACCTTTACTTTGGCATTCTAAATGTTGTCTCAAAAGTCTTAAGAGGTCACGTGTGGGCGTCCTTAGAAATGTAGTCTGTGTAGATTTTCACGATGTATTTGTTATTATCTTAACAGTGTAGCTTTTGGCCTTTTTCTCAACTGATGGTAAGAGGTGATAAGGTCGAAGATGGATGCGAGCTATACCCAGATTTCTTAACAACAGCGGAACTAGCTATCTTACCTCCAAGCCTCCAACTGCCGGAATATAACAATGCAGTAAACATTATTGCTATAGTGGCAGACTTAGGTATTATGAGATGATGTTAGCTAGCGAGGAGGACTTGGAATAACCAACCAAACCGAGCAAAAAATGTCTGCCCAAACTTCCTCTGGATCTGAGGAGGGTGATCTCAGTCTCAATCACTAGACCATAGAGGCAGTAAAACGAATCCGCTGGATTTGCCTCACTACCACCACTGAGCTTATCTCAATAAGGGATTGCATTCCGGTACTAAGAAAATGATACCGGATTGCAATCCCTAATTAGGACAAGCTCGGAGGCGTAGGTGGTAGTGTTTTGAGCGCTCTGGTTTCAATTACGAGTCGTAATTGTCGTAATTTACGACAACAAAGCAATTTTCGCCTTGATCGATAATGGGGGATGGGTCAATCAAACTTTCTATTCTGGAGCTCCTCCTTACTTTGGAATTGGTACCAATTGTTAGTGCAACCGATTTAAACCACCAACCCGCATTGGGCTAGCAGGTGTTATGACCCAAACTCCTAATGTGTTTCTCCCATGTAGGAAGGCATCTGCCCAGCAGTGAGACGTGTCCATTTAGGCTGCTGATGATGATCAAAATTACAGTTGACAGTTCATAGTGTGGTTTTTTTAACTTGATTTTGATCAATAATCTTTATTTAATATTTAATTTTTGATTAATATTAATTTTGGTCAATCGCGAATCCCCAGTAGTGGATTCGCAATTAACCTTGCGCTATGGCATGTATGTACGGCTAAGCTCTCTACACTCTGTGCTATATCTTAAAAACGGTTAAGTATAGATATAAAAAATAATCAAAACGTAGATTAATTTATACCCTACTACAACTCTAATAATGATGCAGAGACTATTCAAGTGAAAGGAAGCGACATATTTTTAAAAAACCTTTGACCTTGAATATCTAAAGAAAGACGCTTACATCACACGTGACCTTATGAGACTTTTGAGAGAACATTAAGAATACCAGAATTATTATTATGGTTTATACAATTTTCAGCTTATTCCGTTTCATTCCGAGGTTGACCCCTTTTTTAGCATAAATAAATGACTGTAGGTACTATTATTAATTTCTTTGCTTCTGTATTCTCAATCATCAATACAGTTTAATAATATTCTAGATGAACTAATCAAAATTAGGTATAATCTATATAAAATTGTTTTGTAATAATGAGGTAGGTATATGTAAGTATAACTTGGATAGCTGAACTTATGGTGCAGTATAGTGTGAATACATACTTTACATGCTTTAATTGTTCATGACTGTGCTCTGTAGAAAGTATGTAGGTATAGTGATGCGAGAAAAATCAAACTTTAATAAGTAGTTTCATCCTTTATCCACAGATTCACAATAAAGGCTTAAAGTTCGGAATCTACCAAGATTATGGCAATTTAACCTGCGCTGGCTACCCCGGCGTTCTAGGACACGAGAAGATCGATATTGACACTTTTGTGGAGTGGGATGTCGACTACTTAAAGCTGGACGGGTGTTACATTAACCCTGAAGATATGGACCAGGGTAAGTTTGGAGCCGCGTGGCTCCCCCACACACGCTTTGCAGAAGAGGCTGCCATGCAGCATCACTTCTGGGATTGCCCAAGTGAATATCCATCGGTGCAAGGCCTTAAGGACTTCCATCCAGGCCAGTAAAATAACCTCAAAAAGATTTTCATCGCCATGAAAGTTGGAGTTGGAGATACCGGGATAACTTACTCCCTTATAATAAAACAACATGCATCATCAACAAGTCAGTCGAGCTATTCTAATTTTAAAACCTGGAATTAATTTCATTGAAATTGAAAGTCCTGGCTTCGAGTTCATGTGCTTTGAATATGTGTTGACTCAGAAGGCAATAAGGGTACAAATATTGTTTTTGGTATTACAGGATATCCAGAATTCGGTAAAATGCTTAACGATACTGGTCGTTCTATACTGTATTCGTGCAGTTGGCCAGCATACCAAGAAGATAAGAAAATTCTGGTAAGTTTTCTTACCAATATTATTACACTAGAATAGATTATTACAATCTCATGTCTTCTGATGCAGAAACTATAGATTGGTACACAGAAACCGTTCTGTGGATTGGTAGACTACAAAACCTCATTTAAAAGAATTTGTATGCTGCTTCAAGACAAAATGTGTAGGTAGCGAAAGGTTTTTTTTAAAATGAAAAGTGTGACACAATCGTAAGGCCCTGATGGTGAGTTGGTGAGTGGTTACAGTAGCCTATAGATAGACGCTTGTAGCACTTTGGACTTTTGGGCAACACTCACGCGTTGCCTATTCTTTGAATATCAAGAGAGAGAGTTATGTTGACAGCTTCGTATGTTGACAAACTGACTCGACTTCTAATTCGAGTCGTTATTCAGCCAACATTTTGCTTTCAAAATGAGCTCTGGCGACCTAACTTAGCTGCGATCTTCTGTGAGGTGTTAGTCCCTACGTGCTTTCTCTGTAAGACGCTCAACATTCAAAGGAAGGTCTTTCTTTCGTAGCACTTGCTCAAAAATAATAAATACCATGTCAAGTAATCTCAACTTAAAGTCATTCTAAGGCTTTACAATGCAGGGAGATAATGATGACCTGAATCTCATTTTCTACCTAGGAATAGAATTAATTTGAATTTGGAACACCAAAATAACACAAATGTTTATTGAAAACTGTCTTACATAATTACATAACTGGCAAAAAAAAATAATTTGAAAACACCTGAGGTAACTAATTTAACAAAATCATACAAAAAATAAGTCCTGCCATGTTGCTCGTGTTGCTAACACCTGTTCTTTAATTAAATCCCAAGTACCTGGTTGAAGTCCCAAAAAATACAAAACCGACTATGAAACGGCCGCAGAAGGGAGTCGCGCGCGAGTGTCCCATCTGTGATAGTAAGCGGATGTTACTACCACTTCAATCAAGCTGTTTGGCGTAAAAGACGCGAACTTAAAATTACAAAGTCGAATAATCAAACCATTCATACCATTTACTACCACCATCTGAAGTCAGAAACGGTTGGTCATACATAACACGAAAGCAACCAGAAGATGAGGCCATGTAAAAGTTTCGAGCCTTTATGGAAAAACAATGAGTCTTAATTTTTAGATTTTAACATTATTATAAATGTTTGAAAAATTACTTAGTAATTAAAATATAATAAAACTAGAAAATAAAACAGAATAAGAAGAACGAAAAAAAGAAAAAGCACAAGAAAAGAAATAAAAAGAAAGAATAAAGAAAATTAAGAATACTTATTTGAAAGCACTGCCCCAACTTAACCGAATCGTAGGTATTTGTAAAAATACTCGTTTCGGATGTTGAAATAGAATATTTCGACATTGTAGGGTGGACGTTAGCTCGTAAACGCAAATACAGAGAGACTGGAAGAATTTCACAGGGATATCCCAAGTCCTGGGTGGCTCAGTGGTCAGAGCAGTCGCCCGGATTACGAAAGGTCGCGGTTTCGATTCCTGCCTCAGGACGTGAAAATTTTCTAGTTTTATTATATTTTAATTACTAAGTAATTTTTCAAACATTTATAATAATGTTAAAATCAAAAATTAAGACGATTAGTATTGTCATTGTTATAACAAGGACGTATATAAGCCAAACATAATGTTGATTATATTTATGTTATTTGAGTTCTTATTTCTGACATTTTGATGATTATTGTAACAAATTTTCTATATTTAATTAAAGTTATAAATATATGGTAATTGTATTTTTTGTTATACTTATACCATTATAACCAAATCAGGACATTATTTTTTGCGAACACTGTTATATGTCGTAGAAAAGAAGATCCTTACTCTAAACTGGTCGGAGTGGACCACTGGGAAGGAATCGTAGCAATTGTCACCCCCTCGGAGTCACGGGTGACAATTGAGAAAAAAAATACCAGTTGTCCCCTCTGGTACGAATTGGAAGTGAACAGTTGGGAAAAGTTTATCACCCGGGTGACAACTGGGAGGAAAATTCTCAGTTGTCGCCCCGCGGGGCAGTGCTAGAGGGGACTACTGGGAATAATCGCGTAGCCGTCCTGATTTAACCAGACGGCGGCGGCGGCGACATACTATACATGTGGTGATGCCGTTAATATGACAATTTTAAACATGGGCTATATAATAATAGTTCATAGAAATGTTTTGCAACTTTCAATACACGTTATTCATGTGATAATTTCATGACATTTCTATGAAATAATGCAGCCAATGTCATATTATTTTATATGTCATAAAATTATCAAATGAATAAGATGTATTTGAATGTTGCAAATATTTTCTATGGACATGTTTTAAATTAATTGTCGTATTGATTGCACCAACCTGTTGTATAAATAATCTAGGTACCTACTATTAAAAACTTTATATTTAAAATGTTTTAAATAGGTAGGTATTCTTAGAAAATATGGAAAAGATCAAGAATCTTAATGAGAATGTATTCAAATATGTCTTCGGGTCATAAACCCTAGCTGATCAAATACAAAACCGCGTCGATGATCTTGGGTTGGGTTCTTGAAAGCATTAAAATGAATAATAATATGAGATGATGTGATTATTATTAGTATGAGGTTATTAACATTTATGTCAATAAATTTATGTTTGTGGAGATTATTTTATGGAAATTAAATCGGTTTGATAATATCGGCTGAATACTCAAACGTCACTTAAATTTTAATTGAGATACAAAATATAGGTAGAGTTAAGAGACTTATAACGATTTTTATCTCAGTTTATCTCTCAGATTATAGAAAGATGATGATCTGACATTTTCACTTTGAGTTTTTGATAAAGAATTGCTTTTTTTGGTAATTCTGATACACCTTGTATATTATTGATTTGAGAGGTGAACACGACGATGACGGTTTGAGCGATCTGGTTTTCATTGAGAAAACCAAAATTTCTAATCTTGAGCTCCTCCGCTTCGTAACTTAAGGCACATTAAGCCGTTGGTACCGGGTTGTTAATGCAACCGCTTTAACCCACCAACGCGCATTGGGCCAGCGTGGTGTTGTTATGGCCCAAACTCCTCACGTGTTTCCCCCATGTAGGAAGCCCTGAGCATAGCAGTGGGACATTAAATCAGAAAAATAGCAGCATTATTTCATAGAAATGTTAAGAAACTATTATCAATTGAATAAGATTTGTTACAAAACGCAAAACATTTCTGTGAACTAATAAAGCCCCTGTTTTAATTTATTGTCGTATTGTGTCCTTCACCCATTATGGGGATCCGGTAGATTAAATAAAATAAAATTAAGTAACAATAAATACTACAAAATAATACATAGGATACACAAAATATATATGTGCATATATTTATAATAAAAACATATATTATATAAAAAAAGCAAGAGAAATAAATAAAATAGAATTAACTAAACAAAACTAACACAAACATAGACTTTAAGAAATGTAAATTTCATGGAAATAAAAGGCTTTTTATTTATTTATTGTGTTCACATCTGGTGGCGTTGAAACATTTCTATCGTTTCAATGTGGTGCTTGACTTTTGTATGAAATATTCTCTTTATTTGAACTCTAGTCTTCTCTATTATCGTAGATACATCTGTCTTCTCTATGCTTCTTTCTCAAAACAATAACTAAACTTGTTCTGAGGCTTGTTTTAATGTAAATTCTATGGAGTGCTCATGCTCAATTTGACATTTTCCAATACAAATTGTTGATTTTAAAACATCTTCAATCTCCTCATTGTGATGCGTTTGAGTATTTGGCGGTAAGAAACACTGAATAGTGTTATGTATCTACGATGTATAAAACAAACGTTAAGTAGGTACTTTGTAGAATTATTCTAAATCAATTTATAGTAAGTAGATACTTTATCCCTCAGCCTGATTACGCGGCAATCGCCAAGCATTGTAACTTGTGGCGTAACTGGGATGACATTGAAGACTCTTGGCGATCCATGGAGAGCATCATGGACTGGTTCGGAGACAACCAGGACCGGTTGGTGCAACACGCTGGCCCTGGACACTGGAACGACCCGGATATGGTGAGGGACTTACGATTAGTCAATTTATATTAGAATTCCCTCCAAGATCGTTGGAGGTTATAGTTGAAGGTCATTTCTGTATGCTTCAGCGAAAACGAGGGGTATTGTGAGTAAGAATTACGATCCATGATCAGCCCAGCTATAATACTAAACATATTAAGCGGTATAGCATTAAGACCGCCATTTGTACATTTTTGCGCAATAAAGATTAAATAAATAAATATTCTTTGTCAAAACTTACATCTAACTTTTCACGTCACTTCGATTTTATCTGTCGAACGAAGGGTACCTATAAAAAATTGCATTGATTGACACAATGAACTTTAAAAACATTAGAATCGCTATTATTCTAAGGTCTTAGGTTTATTCCCAGATAAACCTAACCTAAGACCTTAGAATAATAACGAAAATATGATCAGCTCAATCGATTCAACTGTAGGTACAACAAAAACCCCCATTTATAATAGCTAGAAGAACAATCATCATACTTTAATCTCATAATTTACATTGGTCATATTAAAATATAGGAAAAAATCCACACGAAAACCGTCGCTAGGCTACCTACCACATACTCCACGATACCCCTTCCGCGCTAGCGTACAAGATTAAGGATGGCAAATATTAAAACTGCAATTAGGGCTGTCAAACCAGCCGTGTTACACCAGGTTTTACAGTTGAATCGATTGAGCTGGTCATATTTTAAAGTATCTACTCTGTGAGGTTATTGATCAAACTAATATTTATTGTTTCTGCAATATGTATAACTAATATAATGCACCAAAAGAGTAGCACTACTATTTTGATATGGATCTGTATTGACAGCTTTTAATCGGCAACTTCGGTTTGACTGAAGACCAAGCCAAGACTCAGATGGCAGTGTGGGCGGTACTCGCAGCGCCATTACTCATCAGCGCGGACCTTGCCACTATGAAGCCAGAGTTCAAGCGGATTTTGCTCAACAAAGACATCATAGCCGTTAACCAGGATCTATTGGGGAAACAGGGACTGAGGATATTGAAGGTGAGATAAGTAATAATCCAGCTTATGTTATACATATTAATAACAAGACAGGAAGCTGAAGCCGGTCGAGTGGCCATCAGCCAGCCAGTTACTACCCTTACTTAGAAGATACCGGGTTCGAGTCCAGATCGTACCGAACATAATGATACTGAAATAATATAAAACTTAAAATATTTTTAAGAAACCTCGGTCTAATTATGTCTGACTAACACCATCTCATTGAAACTATTCTTTTGAGCCCAAACATGCTATAACTGCTGTAAGTTTCTGAAGCTGAGTTTAGGAGCTACAATGCCACAGACCGACACACAGACACACAGATACACAGACAAACTCGTCAAACTTATAACACACTTCTTTTTTCGTCGGGGGTTAAAATATCAGTCGGAAGGTCAGTATTTCCAGATATCGGTTACTTAGATTGCATTATGAGGTCAGATATTATCGTAAATGCAGTAATATCGCAAGTATCAGTTGCGTATATTGTCTAGCTAATAAAATATTAGTACCTAAGCATCATTAAAGTAATAAGCTTTTAACTTCGGCGACCTGATTCTGCGCAAATAAACTATAGATATACGTATTTAAGCGTTTATGATTTTCAGCGTCTTTCAAAAATCATCATCCGGCTCGAAGGACCACTGTTGCAAAAATACCATTTAAAGTCATAGAAAAATTAGAAATCAAATCTTAGGTAATATTATTTAATTTTATTATTCATGAAATTATTCAAAACCTAAAACTAAGTTAATTACTTTAATAAAATTAAACTTTAAAGAAAGCAAGAACGTCAGGTATCAAAAAGGTCTTCGCTCAGCATCTGTCACATCACATCACTCGCAGTAGGTAGGGAGCCACGATGCTCATATTCTGTATTCTGTTGTTTCTGGGAGCAAATTAGAACTATTTACGTGAACGAAACCATTTAAGGCGATCTATCGAAACGATGTTTTGGCCAAGACCGATAGGGATAGAGATATGGCTGATTCAGCGGGAGGAAAAAAGACAAAACAGCGATCGCGCGTGAAAAGTAAACGAAATACACAAATTATTTTATTAAAAAATAACCTTATGGACTATAAAAATACGCTTCTACACGATTCTGAATATTAATGATATCTACTATTTTAAGTAATTTCCTATTGAATACAAATTATCGTTCACCAATAATCTTAAGTTTTCTTGTTTATAAGAGGTCTTTTCGGAAATAAAATGTATCGAGGCAAATTCCTATAATCGTGTTTTCGTTCTACTCGTATCTAGATAAGGATATGAAGTAACGTATATCTGATTTTCAGATTCGTAAGATCTTTCAGCAACGTATGACATTACTTATAAAAGTGCTATTTTTTTCAACATATCGCCTTAAGAAAGCAGAAAAAAGATTTGAACTATCATCATCATCATCATCATATTAGCCTATTGCAGTCCACTGCTGGACGTAAGCCTCCCCAAGGCCGCGCCACAAAACACGATCTTCAGCTTTTCTCATCCAAGTACCACCTGCTAGCTTCTTTATATCGTTGGTCCACCTAGCAGGGGGACGCCCTACACTAAGTTTGCCGAGGCGTGTTCTCCATTCGAGAACCTTTTTACTCCACCGATCATCTGTTTTACGACAGATGTGACCGGCCCACTGCCACTTCAGCTTGCTACATTTGTGGATAGTATCAAACACTTTGGTCTTCTGCCGGATAACTTCGTTTCGGATTTTATCCCTGAGCGAAATTAAACTTGAACTATGGTGTTGGTAAAATATAATGACAACCTTGATGCCTCTAAACTTAAAAGTACAGAAAGAAAACCATTGTGAAACTTTTAGGAGGTTCCCATACTGTTTTTGTCATAGACCACTTTCAAAATTTAGCTGGTCCTGGTGGAGCCCTGCAGCTGCATTTCTACCGTAGGTACCTATTCCCAAAACTCGATAAAAAATGAGTTTTTTTTGTCACGCCAAAGTAGACCCCCGTTGGTCCTAAAGGTTAATTTAAAAACTGTTATAATGACACTGTGTGTAAGATGAAAAGCTATAGTTATTAAAAATTTGGGAGCAGCATGATGATGTAAACTTTTCACCATCTGCCGTCCGCCGTTATTCACTCCTGTTAGTTTTATTGTAGCAATGAGGACAAGTGCGACTCTCACATGTTACGGGCAATTTTGTAGAACAACTTTCTTACAGTATTTTAAACAAATAAACAAGAGAGGAAGTGATTGAAAACAGGTAAACATAGCGGCATTTACCATTCAAAGGCGATGTTTCGAATCCGGTTAGACATATGTAAAGACACTGCGGGCCTTACAGAAGAGGACTGTAAGCAACGCATGCGCGTGTTACCGTAACCCGTAACCCAACGTAATCCCACCAAGCATACTGGAGGTTGGCGAGTCGGACACGGAGTACATTACCCCGCCCCTCCGAAAACCTGACAACTCAATCACTTTCGAAGACAATGAGAAAGCCGAATGTCTGGCCGACAGTCTGGAGTCTCAGTGCTGTCCCAGTACTCTCCCTATAGACCCCGCCCATTTCCTGCTAATAGACACTGAAGTCGAAAGGCTCTTCTCTATCCAGCCGACATTCACCTTATCTCCGGTCACTATTGACGAGGTGCAAACGATAATCAAAGACCTCCGTCCCCGTAAAGCTCCAGGCTCAGACGGCATCTCCAATAGGGTCCTCAAGATTCTCTCCGCTCAACAACTCTTCCCTCTGGTCTCCATCTGCAACGGGGCCATATCCAACTGCATCTTTCCCGCTCAGTGCAAAGACGCGGACGTTATCGGCATTCGTAAGCCCGGTAAAACTCCTCTGCTCCTTCTAGCTATAGACCTCTACTCAAGACTCTAAGTAACCTATAGAGGTCATAGGAGCGGGTCCTTCATTGCACGGGCAATGAAGGACCCGCTCCTATGACCTAAAATAGTCTCAGTAACATAGTCTCTTAAACGGTTAAGAGACTATGTGTTCCCCAATAATATCCTTATTAACGAACAGTTTGGTTTTCGCGCCAACCACTCGCGTAGACACCAAGTGCACCGCTTAACGGAGCAGATTCTCAAAGGCGTCAGCGCCCCGGCCTCTAGTTGCCCTTTTGGCACAGGAGCGCTTTTCTTCGACGTGGCGAAGGCATTCGACAAGTTGTGGCACAATGGCTTAATTTACAAGTTTTATCAACTCAAAGTACCAGACAGTCTCGTACACATCATACGAGATTTTTGACATATTGGTCTAACAGGTTGTTTCATAAAACAACACCAATTTCATGACACAACATCCACACCGCCACAAAAAACGGTGTTATATGTTCTTTTACATTTTTTTATTCTTGCGGCAAAGGAATTTTACTCATACATCAATATTTATTATGTAGTACCTATGTTTTATTTCATAATTTAAAACTAAAGTATGTACTATCGTTTACTTTCAGAAAAATAAAATTGCAGTATGGACACGCGAATTATCACAGGATTCTTATGCAGTAGCATTTGTGAGTCATCGTGATGACGGAGCTCCTTACGCCATAAACTTCAAATTGGAAGACATGAAGCTGCCGGAAAAAGCTTACGATGTTCAGGTTGGTAACTGTTATCTTGTAGCAGTATACACTAAAATACCATAAAGCATTTTGAAAAAAAAAATATAGGTATACCTAGCTGGTTCTCACAAAATATACGATTTTTTTCTAGTTTAGAAAAAGAAAAAGAAGGCCAGCAAAAGAGGCATTGATGGACGTACGTGTGGGCCATACGTAAATCCAGCAATGCCTAGTTGTGGCCAAGGCTTGTATAGTACTTTTCTTTAATTAATTAATGCGCGGGAATTAAAACTAAGAGTACCTAGGCAGAACTTTTATTTGAAAATACAGTTAGGTATTGAATGTTAAAATTTTTAAACCCCGACGAAAAAAGAGGGGTGTTAAAAGTTTGAGGTGTCTGTCTGTGTATCTATGTATCTGTGTGTCTGTCTGTGGCATTGTAGCGCCTAAACGAATGGACCGATTTTGATTCGTTTTTTTTGTTTGAAAGCTGATGTGACTACGATGGTTCTTAGCTATAATTTTACTTGGTGGTAGGCCCGTATGTAGGGTCATCTGGGTAGGTACCACCGCCTTTCTTATATCAGCCGTGAAACAGTTCGCTGTGTTTCGGATTGAAGGGAAAGGTAGCCAGTGTAATTACTGGGCATGGACGGCATTTCATCTTAGGCCCCAGGATGACAACGCACCTGCAATATCAAGTGATTTTTCCTTTTTATTGCAGGTGTCTATAGGCGGCGGTAACCACTTACCATCAGGTGGGCCGTCAGCTTGTTTGTCAACTAGTTGTACAAAAAAAAAATGAAGATCAGTTCAGGCGTTTGATGAGTCATTGCTCATTTTTTCATTATTATAGGGTTTTACTAACTTCTACAGATCCGAATGATTTGAAATTTGGTGTACTGTCACTTTGAGCTGACCCTATACCATCAAAAAGTCTGCGAAATGTTTAATTCTTTAGAAACTTACAGCAGATATAGCGTATTTGGGCTCTTATGAATAGTCTCAATGACATGGTGTTAGATACATGATTAATAACGCCGGGGGTTACTTAATATTTTTAATTTTGTATTTTTTGAAATATATAGTGGACTTTTTTTTCGCTAAACAGCTTTCTATTTTGCAAGCATTTTCGAAATTTAAATAAAATCTTTGATTAATTCCCTCCTTGGTTGCCATAATATGTGTCCGAGTAAAAGATCGTTCCATTTTTAAATTACACGGCAGATACCTATGATTTTACATAGCAATTTATTAGGCCGCTAAAACAGGAGAGATATGGATTATCATACAACTTTTGCCGGCCGCTGCTCACATGTATTTAGCCAATACAGCAATTTCGAATTATCTCGAAGAAGGTTGTCAAAATAATACGCAAATTTACAAGCATGTTAAAGAAAATGAAAAATAAACTTATGTAATCTTTATCTCAAACAGAAAGAATCGTATTTTGCAACAATCTAAAAATGTACTAGGTACTGTAACTTTTTAAGCATGAGCGAAATTTTCACAGTGTGTTCTACTCATGAATATGAAAAACTTTCACTATGAGACCAACTGTGAAAATATAATGAAAAAAAAAACTTGTTTTGTGATTTTATAGTTGATCTCATAGTGAAAGTTCATATTATACAGAACCCGTTTTGCAAGGACATAATGTAATGTATTCATTACTGCTCAAGGTCTTTGAATTCTAAAAAATGTTTTTCTTTCAGGATCTATACAAGGAAGAAAATCGGCGTTCAATACAACCAAAAGACGAGTTTCATGTCCGAGTAAATCCTTCAGGTTGGTTAATATAATATAATTCTACAATTCTACACTCTATTACTAGTGTATCTGACATACCATATCTATAACAAACAATATTTCTAAAAATTATTGGAAGTAAAGCAAAATTATTGGAAGTAAAGCAAAATATCAAAGTATGGGTTTAACTTTGGTCTTAATATTGACTATCTATAATTCCGGTTTATCATAAATCAAAAACCGATGTATACATAGTTAATTATAAAAAACAAAAGTCTTACATATTTGTATATTAGTTATAGCGTTGTTCTTAAGGTCTAAGACAATAGACCTTCATTCTATGATCTGAGGCATAGACCAAATAATCATCCTTGATGTTAGTAATACAATTTTATGGGGTAATTGTTTAATTTTATTTTATCTAATTAACAATTAATAATTGCATAAAATAATGGTTTATTTGTTATTTTGGTTAATACTTTTTTGTTAGCATCGTCACACTAATATTTATTATCGGTTCTTTACAGTGTAAAATTATTGACACCAGAATTCACTAAAAGTGACTATTGTTTAGTGAATAAATGTTACTTGAAGTCCTTTTTTTATTTTCAGGAGTGAAATTCTACAAATTTGTCCCAAAGACTAATGCAAACGTAATAGAAGTTAATGAAGTTACTAGTGTATAGAATTTTTGATTAAATAAGTCACAATTAAATATAAGGAAAACGTTGTTTTATTTTATACTAACACGTAGGTATGTACAGCACTTCGAGGATTATCCACACTAACTTACCCAGGGGAATTAAAACAAGTGCAGAAAAATAAGAAGAGACAATGCTGTTGAATTTATTATAACTTGGATCACAATAAATAAAGAATATACAGTATTCTAACTGGGATCACAATAATAATAATAATAATATTCATACACTCACACCTATCATCTAGTCCAAAGTACCTAAGCATCATATGGATTCTAGATAACGGATTTATATTGATAATAATATGTATATAAATATTAGAAATATACTAAATAAAAATATAAACATCCATGACTCGTGAACAAATCCTCGAATTCATCATACAAACATTTGCCCCTACCGGGATTTGAACCCTGAACCTCTTGATCGAGCAGCCCGTATAGCAAGGGGTACAGACCACTCGATACACACCACAATAAATAAAGAATATTCAGTAATAAGTACCTAAATTTTACATTGGAACTTTCTTGGATTCCGTTAAAAGTGCAAATATTAAAAACACGGAAAAAGCCATGTCCTCTAAAATATAGTCAAAAATAATAATTATCTGCTGCAAAAAGTTAGACTGAAATAGGTTTCTTCTTCATTATGTGACGAAAATAAAATAAATAAAACATAAGAACGAAGAACACAAGAAAGCGAAATTATTAAAGCGGCAGTCAACTCCAAATTGAATAAAATACTATAAATAAAAAATATCGGGTGCGAGTGCGAATACCGCAATCGCAAAATCCGTTAGATATTTGGAAATTTTTAAAAATGCGATTTTACGCCTGCCTGTTCAGGTTTAATAGCAATTTTGACTATTTAAGTATTATGGTAGGTAATACATAAGCAAAAGAAACCTACAGGCGCATCCATTAATTAAATCATAAAGAATATTATAGTGATTATAAAGTAGATACGATACAGTACATTATAAACTAATAGATATAAATAAAAGTGCCTAATTGTAAACTTTGATGTAGTTGTAGTTATTAGATTCTCATTGGGTGTATATACCTAACCGCTACCTACACATTTATAAAAAATAATAGATAGATAGATAATAGATAGATAGGTACTCATCATTACATATTTGTACAAACTGTCCAAGGCGCAGAATATCATAATCTCCTATGTTTTCACTCTTCGGAAGTTTTTTCACAGGATGACAAAAAAACAACATTCACTTTTACAAGAATACCTCCTGTATCGCTTATGGACCTCACGAAACGAGCCATAATATTTACCTACTTTTAACAGTTTGCTCAATAATGCTTACACAAAGGGGTGCCTTTATAATATCAAACATGGAAATTTATACAGAATGGCACATTTAGATCGGTCAGTTTGGGAATGTCTGAAACTATAAGACATACGAAAATCTCTTCTTATGAACCATGTCATCGATTTTAGCAGTGGCGTAGCTTGCTTTAGAGGGGCCCCGTATCAAAAATTTTTTGGGGGCCCTATGATAAATACACAAAGTGTCGGGTTTCATGTCTAAATGAAGACCATCAATGACCCTCCATTGGCTCATGACTTTTTGAGAAAACACATTTTTTTTGGACGTTTGAATAATAATTATTTTTTGTCTGCTTTATCTATTTCAAAAACTTGTTTACTTAATGGATCAATAACCTGAAAAACCGGTTACATTAAGTGAATATACCTAATTATAAGATTTTATTAATTTAAAATGGGTCGGATTCCGTAATTAAAATTTAAATATTAGTTAAAATTTTTAACACTTATTAAGAATCTTTTCACTTATTAACAACAGATAATTTACAAAGAAAAATGTACAAAAAGTGTCTTAAAATCAATTTAAAATCTAGCATTACAGTTACAGTTAATTCAATAATAATAATAATCATAAAAAATAGGCCTGTAGGATAAGAGAAATTTTAAAACGTTTACAACATTTATGGTATCTACTATCAACAAAAAAAGAGGTTTTTTCTTGAAAACTAAATTTTTGAAAAACATACATGAGGGTCATTTGGGTACCCCATCGGTGGTTTTCTTTTGGATCACATTTTTTTTCTGGAAATAATATTTTATGATTTTTTCTTGTACACGTTCGGGGCCCCCGTAACCCGGGGGCCCCGTATCATTGGCCCTAATTCTGGTAAACACATGCTAAGTCTAAATTTAAGTTCAGTGCATTTCTTTCTATCAAAAGGAATATGAAAAGGATAGCTGTCATATAATTTGACATTTAGAAACGTGCGTTCAATTTTCGACCTTATTGAACGTGATAAAATGCAGTGTTTAGGAGGCACCTTTGTACATGCCGTCTAAAATTGTCTATGGTTTCTATGAAATCTATCTAAATTTAAGTGACAGCTCTAAACAGATTCTTGCTATCTTTTTTCTATTACTTATTGCGAGAAAGAGATATACTGTTCTTAAATTTAGAATTAAAGTGTGTTCCCAGAATTAGGCCCATTGATACGGCTCATACGGCGGTAGCTACGCCTCTGGATCTAATAAGAAAAACTACATTCATACATTAAAAAAAACGTGTACTCAAGTCGGGAATCAAACCCGGACGTTTTGAAAAATAAAACAAACTATTTTTATTTAGATATCGATTGTGTAGGTCTTAGCCTTAGCAGTAAACTTTACTATGAAACATGACGTCTTAAACAAATAAAATGTATTGTTTTCATATTTTTAAATTGTTTTTAGTGCCTAAGTCTTCGAAAATACCACCATTACCACCACAGGAGGTTTATCACCTCTCTGTTCAAACCTACCTTTCGGCGCGATAACCGACATCCACACACGGCCGCAGCCACGAGCCGTGGCCATTTACAATTCTGAAATGGTATGGCTATCAATGATAATTATCCACAGAATAACTTTGACGAGTTGAGCGATAAGTTAGTCTTTAAAATGACCAACGAATAACGTCTAAGTATCTGCCGATTCGGCGCCAAAAATCGGCGCGAATCGGCAAAATACCTTTTATTGTAAATATTATCTGTAGGTTTCTTATCAATAAACAGATAAATAATGATATGGCTTTAACTGTGTGTTTACAATTTTATTACCTACATAATCCAGTTTCGTTTGCTTTAATTTCGATTAGTGATAAAATGGTGATAGGTTTCAACATTCCAACTCGTTTCGATTAGCTACATACATAATATGTGTACGTTAGAATTTTATCAAGTTTCTCTTAACGTATTAGGTAGTCTTGCCTTGAGTCATTGACCTGATATTCATTATTTTAACGAAGGTTACGGCCGCTACGACACTGCCTTAAATAATCGAATATCTACCGTTATCGCTATGTCATAGTAGGTTGTGCTTTGTGCATATATTTGTGGAATAGATAGGGCGGCGCGCTAGTGTGGAGTACCCGGCCTGGCGACGCGAGCGCCGCCCGCAAACTTCTTACTGGTACGGCGCTCGTTGGCGGTCACCTCTCGCTGCCAACCATGGCAGAGGGTATGAGACTGTCGACTCCGTGTTCCAGAATGTGCTTACGCAGAATGTTCTCTAGCCGCCCTGTCTCCAGCGTAGAGCCACACCACATCTGAACACTTCGCAGCCACTTGCCGTGAACACTTCTCCAGCAAATGTGACAAGCAAGACAAAGACGATAGATACTTACATACTACCCAGCAGGTGTTTTGTAGGGGCGAGTCTCACGCTGTTCTTTTCTTTTTTTCCGGCGACCGATAATAAAATAGAAGTAAATAGACCATCCAAAATGACACCCCGAAAGAGACTCCGAAGTAGGGTGGGCGGAGCTTATATCGGAGTCCGCGCGATGAATTCAAATTACAAATTCAAATTCATTTATTTGCGAATATGGGTACATATACTAGATAGAATAATTAATTAATAGTCTGGACTGGACCATATTCAACCAACAGGCATGCAAATATTACATTGGTACATAATAGGCGTGACGACAGCATCGAATAATCAATGATTAAATGATTTTAGGGGAAAATATGCATTAAAAGTATTTAAAACACTGATTCGGTTTTAATTAAAAACCTGTGATTATTAAGATTTTCACTAAAATAAAAGACTAAAATACTGCAATCCGCCATTTTGACTGAAACACCAATCACAGCGCATGACGTCACGCTTAGGTAAACAAACATCTCCCTCTTGTGTTTTGTTGTGACTACTACCGATATTTAACAAAATAACGCATTTGAATTGATTTTTTATTAGTGAAAGTGTGATTTATCCACTCCACTCGACTCTAGAACACGAATCTATAACAATGGAACCAGGCTTTCTTAAGGCAAACAGCTCAAATTTGCCTAGGATTGATTTATTGATGTTGGGCGATTTCCTCGCAACAAATAAAGAGTTTTGCTCATCTGAGTTAAACCACTTTGTAAGTTTTTATATTTATCCTTAGTACTAGATACAAATACAACTCGTTTTGAACTGGTAGGAGTTTATTTTACTTTCATAGGTTATTTTTACAATAACCTTGTCATTGTTTATTTTTGAGGTTAACCCCCTTGCAGCTGAAAAAGCTTCTTTAGAATTAATACCCGAAAAAACTTCTGTAATTACAAAGCACCTACTAGTATTTTTTTAGTTTAAGAGTAAGTTAACTGACAAACAAACATTTTACTTGTAAATAATGCTAAAATTGTAGCCTACTTTGAAAAATTATAATTTATGATTAGATAGTATGTATGTATTTGTTCTAATTAGTATCTATTATTTCAGATCTTCAACACCATCAAATGGGCGTGATGCAATCAGTTATGTGCAACTAAAACGGGAGGAAACATAAGTACAGTAAAATGCAAGATTTGCCTACAGCATAAAGTCTATGGAAAACAATATGCTGTTACATTGATGGTTGATGAAGATGAAGAAAAAGTAAAGTCAATTGAATGACATGATTGTGTTTCTGCCCAGGGCGAATGTAATCATGCCATAGCACTGCTTATATGGGTCCATAGACGAAGCGAAGAACTTTCATGCACTGAAGTTCAATGTGGCAGAAATCAAAGCTTTACCTCCAAATCAAGAGTCAGCACTACCTTGAAATTTATATATTTTAAATGCTTTACTCAGATACAAATGCAAATGTACCTAAGTGGACTAAATAAGTGTTACTTTTGTGTTGCATACCCAAATTTTCCCACTAGTCAAAATGTAGAAATTATATGTGTAACCTTTGATAATCTATATATGTCAGGGTCTTGTTGAAAGTATTATTACATTTTGGAAATCCCAAGTGTATCCCCTGTTTGTTATATAAAAGTATATAAAATAAAAATTTCATGTGTGTTTTATTTAATTAGTGAATCTTGTATATTAATTATTCTATATATTTTCTTATTTGGGACATATACAAACACCTTGTTGGGTGTTGTTATTGATTTGTTTTTACATTGAGGCACTGTACATCACTTATAAACTTTAGACTTTAATTTTTACAGACGAAATATGCAATGTTTGTTAACTTTCCTCTGACCGCGCGTAGACAAAATTTGATGTGTACCTAGGCGTGACGTCAGACCCGACGCCATGACACTTTGAGCTGTTTTCGCGCACTATTGAATTTTTTTTAGAAAAATGGCCTTAAACTTAGTTAAACGTTAGTTTATTACCGAAATAAAGGTTTTTTCGTAAATAGTAAATGTGTACATACACTACGGAAGAGAATTTCAAAATCTTTCGTCATGCCTATTGTGATAGGAAAACATATTGAAATAATAACACTGTCAATTCATTAAATGCTTTAGGATAAGTCACACAATAATATTAATAATGTATTAAGTAGACTGTTGTCCAATGACAACAGACTACTTACTTTTTACTTAATTTACTTACTTACTGTACCATACAATTATTTTCCTATATGAGTCTGCCATTGACAGTGATGTGATGCTGATGACAGACTCATAAAGGAAAATAATTCCGTCCCGTTAATGAGAAAGAATAATAAAATTATAGTACCTAAGTATTGTGCTGTAGTTATATTTCCCGTACCTACTTCTTTCTCTTTCAAGTATCTGTAGGATACCACCACAGGATACCACAATGACTAATTGTAAAGTGAAACTGTGTGTCAGTCGCGTAGGCGTTCATAATAAGAAATCATATTTCACAAGTAATTAATCTAGGTAATTATGTCCTAAACATTTTTAATCTTGTCAAATATCAACAATATTATTGACAGCAACTACTTATATCAGTGGAATAAGCAGTAATGTCGTCTATGAAAGTAGACCATGCCATTTACAATATTATTATTATATTATTATTGTGTGGCACATTGAACCATGGCCTTCATATATTTAAAAAGTAAAGTTGAAAGATTTCCTTTGACATTTGTAAATGACAGTTCAATCCAATTAGAAATTAGAATTTCAAAAGTCAAAATTCTAAACAATAATTTTTCTAGACCACTTTCAAGAAAGTAATTTTCTAAATTACAATTATTTTTAAGGTATAAATAAAAAATACATACTACTTTAGAAGCTTTCCGTATCTATTAAAGTGAGTCTGCATACAATATAGTTTTTACCGACGTCATTTTATTGGTCAATCGTACACATGTGAAAGAAAGTTGGTAACTAGTCCCGTAGTAGGTCAATGATGTACCGGTAACGTCGGGATTGCTGACGTCGAAGACAGACGAGTCTCTAGCGAACTGTGGCGGGGAGCATCAGTCCGCATCCGTATCTGTACGGTAAACACGTCGCGTAAAACTGAACCGGTCACGAACACGCGATATCTAAGTTTCTCCACGCTTAACGTGATTTAACTTTCGACCATGGGTGGCAAAGTCGAAAATGTCGGCATACTTGCCATGGAACTATACTTTCCGTCACAATACGTCTGCCAGATGGAATTGGAGAAATTTGATGAAGTGTCTACCGGAAAATACACAGTCGGCCTTGGTCAACATAAGATGGGTTTCTGCTCTGATAGGGAGGACATAAACTCCCTCTGCCTTACAGCTCTGCATCGGCTTATAGAGAAGAATAATCTGGACTTACATGATATTGGCCGTTTGGAGGTGGGTACAGAAACCATTATAGATAAAAGTAAAAGTGTCAAAACTTTCCTCATGACCTTGTTTACCAAAGCGGGTGCTACTGACATAGAAGGCATTGACACAACAAATGCCTGCTATGGGGGCACTGCTGCTCTCTTTAATGCAATTAATTGGATTGAATCTTCATCATGGGATGGCAGGAAGGCTATTGTAGTGGCCGGTGATATTGCAGTCTATGGAAAAGGTGCAGCTAGGCCCACAGGAGGAGCTGGGGCAGTAGCCATGCTTGTGGGACCGAATGCACCGCTGGTATTTGATAAAGGAGTGCGAGCCTCATACATGACACATGCATATGACTTTTACAAGCCAGATCTGGCTTCTGAGTTCCCTTATGTTGATGGAAAACTATCAATAAAGTGCTACCTCAGTGCTCTAGATAATTGCTATAATTTATTCTGTAAGAAAATGAGGAAGGTAGATCCTAACTTCAAAGGTTTGTTAAGTTTAGATGGTATGTTGTTCCATTCCCCATATTGCAAGTTAGTGCAAAAATCACTTGCTAGAATTAGTTTTAATGATTTCTTAAATTCTTCTGAAGAAGAAAGAGAGAAGCAATTCCCCGGATTATCTGAGTTTAGTAATCACAAATTAGTAGATACATACTTTGACAGAGATGTTGAAAAAGCATTTATGACATATAGTCAACAATTGTTTGAAGAGAAAACTAAGCCCTCACTACACATAGCTAGGAATGTAGGAAATATGTATACTCCATCCTTATATGGAGGTCTTCTATCATATTTAATTAGTAAATCTCCAGAGCAGTTGGTTGGGAAAAAGTTTGGACTGTTTTCTTATGGTTCAGGTCTTGCATCAACCATGTATTCAATGAACATCTGCAATGATATGAGTGCTGGATCAAAATTAGCAACACTGATCAATTCTCTCCATGAGACTTTGTCTTTATTGGACAAAAGGGAGAGTGTGGATCCTAAGACGTTCTCAGAAATCATGGAGAACAGGACAAAAAACTATCACACTGCTCCATATCAGCCAACTGGTTCTATAGATGTACTGTTCCCTGGTACTTACTATCTTGTTAACATTGATGACCAAAGAAGACGAGCATATGAACGTAAACATTGAAGCAGATTAATTATGTAGTTTAATTTAATTTGTGTTTTTGGGTGAATGTTATGGTGTAGGCAAATATTGCATGCTTATAAATTCTAACTTTGTTCAAAACTGATGGCTAACATCATTTCCAGTCTTTACATTTTAGTTGGTATCTAATTTGTAAATTTGATAATATAATTTTATGGATATTTTTTGTATATTTCTCTAATAGTTATTATATTTTTAAAGTTGTTATATTAAATTAAGTGCATTTTGGTCAGTGTTTCAATTGCTATTTTGTATTGAGTATAATATTTGCAAACATTGTAAATTTGCAATTGACTTTCAGTATTGTTGTGGCATATTATCAGAAATATCATAAATTTTGTTAATCAATAGATTAAACCTATAAATTGGTGTCATGCCACTTGCATGATTATGTATTATCTCAAAGTTAATTCGCTAGAAGTTTATTTCCTTGTCTAGTATGCTATGATAAATGATAATGTTATGATGAAATATCTATATTCTCTTTACAAGTCATGAAATTCTTCTAAAGTATTTCCTAAAAAATGTATTATTGTCAATAAAATGAAAATAATGTCCCTCTTTTGTACATGTTACTTTGTTATTTATTTTTGGTAGGTAACCTACTTGTTACAAAGAGTTGGAAATATTGGCTACAGATATATATCAATTGTGTGCAATTCTAGTGAACTGTTGGAGGTTTTTAGAATCCATTTGATGGATTGAAATTGGCAGGCTTATTGCCAGTCTTATTGGCCCTTAGCAGGTTCCTACCTAGCTAGGTACCAAACAGTAGGAGCCTGCTATGTGGACTTTGTTCTATTGATGTATTAAAATTATTGGTGCTCGAAATATGTTTTAATTTTTTTTTTCTTAGAAGTACCTAATTTATAAATCTATAGTTTTTTATAAAAGTAAGTATTTTGGGTACAGGTTCAATTTATGAAGTAGACAGACACGTAACACACACTAAATTTAAATTTAACTTCTGTGCATCTTTTTCTCTCAATACGAGAACAAAAAGGATGGCTGTCATATAATTTGACATAGAAAATTTTACACCGTAATGAACGTGGTAAAAAGTGTTTATGAAGCACATCCAAAATTGTCTATGGTTTCTTTAAAATGTATTTAAAAGTTGAAAGCTCTAAACAAACTCTTGCTATCTTTTTCCTAAAACATTTTGCCAGAAAGAGATACTGGGCCTAATTCTGAAGACACACTTGAAGTCTTTAGAGCTGTCATTAAATTAGATAGATGTCAAAGAAACCATAGACAATTTTACACGGCATATACGATACGGTGGTGCCATATATATTATCTCTAATCTATGCGGTGGTGCTTCAAACACTGTAAACTGTTTTTTATCACTCAGAACAATATGCAATAATTATTATTCTGAGTTTTATCACATTCGATAAGGTCGAAAATTCAATGCAAGTTTCTAAATGTCAAATTATAAGACAGCCATCCTCACAGACTTATTAATGATGGCCATCCTTTTCGTAATTATATGGAGAGAAAGAAATACACTGAACTTAAACTTAAAAGACTTACCATGTGTTCTCTAGAATTAGGTCCACCGTGCTTTACACTTATATTGTCTCCATAATTAGGCCCAATATCTTTACCTTATAATTCACGTTGTTTAAAACGCACTACAAAGTAAATTAATGTATATACGTGCCCGTACTTAGAAAATACTTATCTTCGTTACTGTATTGGTATTATTTATTTAGCTAAGCAGAGGCTGGTAAGGTAGTAAGAGACGGAAGATAAAAGAACTGGGATAGAGAGTCGATCGAAGTTCATGCTCTCGTACTTTACTGCTTTCTTTTGTCGCACTACCGATATCAACACAAATAAGGTCACGCACGATAAATAATCAATGACATATTTGTCACATATTTATACATTTATCAAGACGGGGTTTTAGGTACGAGGCGTTCTCCCAAGTTTCATAGCATGATGATGTATCTCGGCGTGCTCAATTTTTCCAGCAACTAGGTAGTAGGTACCTACGCGGTAATCACAGATTAGAAAGAGTATGTCTGCGGTAATTTCTTTGTATTTTTTTAATACGCATAGTAAATACTTTAAAAAAAATAAAAAAAAATTTTATTCTCAATAAACAGGGGGTTAAAAGGGTATTCGGCTCTGTGGACGACTTTAGCGCCATCTAGCAATCTCGGCAATTTTGTTGGCTCTGACACTTTGACAATTAATCGCGCTCGACATTGTGAGATTGTGACAGAATATAAAATCTAAAACTATAATAATTTAAATTACATAATTAATGTGATCTGGTAGGTACGATAATTTTCGAATATTGTTACGATAATTCAGTCGTAGCCGTCTGGCAACGCTGTTCACCTGGGATTTGTGGCTTTAGTTAGGCCGTAAGCACACATTAGTTAATAGTTAAACTTTAGGGCGAAAACAATGCAGTAATGGCCCTGAAGTCTTTTATTTTTTTAAAACATTATTAAACAAGATATCTGTTAAAATAGAAGTTTTTGCGTGA
Source organism: Nymphula nitidulata (assembly GCA_947347705.1). Lineage (NCBI taxonomy): Eukaryota > Metazoa > Arthropoda > Insecta > Lepidoptera > Crambidae > Nymphula > Nymphula nitidulata. The sequence goes on along the minus strand of OX374634.1, from coordinate 13,879,180 downwards.
TGAATACCTATTGGTAATTTTGATAGTAAGTAATTCAATGCATGAATTATGTAGTTTTACTTTTAAGTTTTTTTCCTATTAATTTAATTGCAGATCGGGCTGTTCCTACGTCTTCTACGTCGTGAATTTGTATGAAAAACTAAAACCCGTTTTTGTTTTCTGGTTTCGTATCTGTTTTCCACAGATACCTACCTAATTATAATTTTTAATAATACTTCCGTGCGCTGTGGTACGACATCCTCCCTCCGCAAGACCGGAAACTCAGATCAGAGAATCTATGTTGTAATCTTCTTTCTAAGATCTATGACCGCAACCGTCTAATTTGAAAGAGCCCTAAAGTCGCACGGCTTTTCAAACCAATTCTGAAGTCGAAAGCATTGGAAACAAATTCAAATAAAACTTTTTATGCAAGTCAGGCTAGTCTAAAAAGTAGTCACAGGATTTTTCGAAGTCTAATAAAAAAAAGTAGGTAGGTAGGTAATTATTGGCGATGTTTGGTTGAGTTAGAACCAACCGAAGATTTAGAAGAATTCTCTGACAACTTTTTAGACTGCTTACGCTTACTGCTTAAGAATGGAAAGGTTTATTTCAGTCGGTTTGTTCGTTTCAAAATATTTTCGACTTGAGAGTTTGTATGAAAAGCCGTATACATACGCACCGCGCCGGTAAGTGTATGGAATTTATTTTTATTGGAAGCGTAACACATCAGTTGGAAAATAACTCTTATTTTATAGTGCTCGTACTATATTAGTTGCTACAATATTACAATTTAAGAACGCAACAGGTGGTGCCAGGCGCTTACAGTCAGAGTTCGACTGTACATTCCTGTACATTCAGCAAAAGAAGATGTAGCGTCAAGGTGGTTTTACACCAGAGGGGCGAGACGAGATTTAAAATTTGTATGGCAAATTTTCAATCCTTGCCTCGCGCATCGTTGGTGGAAATATTCAGGATTGACGAGGACGTGCGAGGCGTGAATTGAAATATTTTTTTGTGTAAAAATGAACCGCATTGCTTACGATATAGAGTATAAATTAACTCTGCAACAGAAACACGCTTCTCGCAACAGGTTTATTGTTGTGCGATTTCAATCCGCTCCTCGCCACTCTGGTGGAAAATCATCTCGCGCGAGCTCGCGCGGGCAATTTTTAGTGGAAAAGGGTCAATGCGATTTCAATTCTCGCCTCGCCTCGCCTCGCCTCGTCTCTCGCCCCTCTGGTGGAAAACCACCTTCATAGTGGTGACGTGGTAGTATTAGCGATACTACCATGTCATCAGTATGACACTACATTTCTTTTACAGTGTTCATAGAAATAGTCAAGGGTTTGCCAATATGTTATTTCGACAAGCTAAAGTATTAGTCGACCAATGTTGCTGACTTTACCCCTACATATTGTAGGTAGGTAAGTGAAATCTGCTATAGTATACTTAAGTTACTTGAAGTTACAATTACTGGACCGACACACTATAGTTTTTTTTATACAAAGCACGACAAATGACTCGACACCACCTGATGTGAAGTGGTACGAAGAGTCTATATGCGAAGACAGCTAGTGCAGTTTAGAAACTGCTCTAGCCGCCTCCACCTTACCGGCCCAAAAAATGATTTTTCACGCCTCTTTTGAAGGAACCCATGTTATAAATAAACAATACATGTTAGTTGCATACAATTGAAAGTCGGCGATTTAATTTAACTTCTGTTGCTGACCGTACCTTAGTACGTACCTAACTAGGAAGACACGTACAGCTAGCGCCTAACTTCTAGCAGTTCGTTCTGAACATTAGTCGATTCACTGCGGACTATTCAGGGTATTCAATCTTGATGCAAAAGTACGAGCATTGCTTCTTGCAAATCACTAGTTTATACACAAGTTCAGAGATGGCTCTTCTGTCCTCGCATTCATTGGCTGTCCCGTTTAAAGTTGCCAGTCAAGATACCCACTTGTTATTGTGAAATTTTGTTTCAAATCTACGTACTCATGTATTATTTTAGGTGACTAAAATATATCTTTTATTTATGTGCATTAGAATAAAACATAGAAATACATTAGTATTACGTCAAATATTTTATGAAAACCTAATAAGTTATAAAGATTTATTTAATTTACAAGCAATGGTTAGTAGTACAAGAACAAGAAATTGACTGGTATCACTAAAACTATGTACAAAAATGCTATCATTTTGTACCCAAAACAAATATGGTCGTCGTAGTCTCTAGAGTGACTCTTGTTTATTGAAAGTTTTTTAAATTTTTAGTTTATTACTCTTTCGTAATTTTGTTGACTCGGGGCTTTCTCCACCGGTTTTAATAAGATTCAACTAGTATGTCATCACATTTCAAACAATTGCGTGTTGAGTTAAGACAGGACTGTGAAAATAGAAATATTTGTGAAGCGAGATATTTTATAGTGTTTTTGAGACAGGACAGGACTCGGTTGTATGGTGTTGAGTGTGTTTAAAGTATTGTAAAAGGAAGAAAATATAAATCATTTTTTTTCGAAAAATAAATAGTTCTTATTTAATAGATCATTTTAACGTTATTGTGTCGGTGTTGATACTAGTTTTCATCAGTTGCCTTTTGATTTACTAACTTGAATGTAATAAATACACTCTACAACTAAATAAAATATTACTGATGAAAAACAGTGTCAATACTGTCAATTCAGAAAATAAACAATACTTTCATTAAGTATAGGTACCTATTTACATAGTGCAACACATACATACACTCACGCACACGTAGATACAAGTAGAGAATAAATAAACCGTACTGTTTACCACGGATTCTCCTCGCAGCGCTAGTGTAGCAGTGCTCGTTTTACGGCTAAGATTGACCTCTATTTCCAGTAATCAAAGTACTCTGTGGAACTATTCAAATATTTTATAACGGCGAAACAACGCAGTATGGAAGGTAGCTGCGGGCAGGTGTGCAATAGGTGCTGGACGATGCAACTTCAGAGCTAAACTAAACTAGAGGATTGGCGCGATGCGAGCTCTACCATATTTCAATACCAAAGTTTAATCAATGACAAAATGTTAAAACATTGTCAAAGTTAAAACGGAAGAATTAAAAACGACGTGCTCGCCACTCGCCACGTACCTACTTACTTGTCGTCATAACTTTGTCCGTTTTAACCTTTCGGAGTATGATCTGAGGTTTTAACTTTCGAGTAAAAATAATCAAACAAAACTGCTTGGAGTATGACCGCCTTGACTTTGACAGTTTTGTAATTTACATTTTTGTTTCGGTATTCATTTACCCTCAGAACATGCTTTAGTTATTGTTCTGAGCATTTACCTACTGTACTACATTTTGACTGAACCACCTCGACGTAGACTTGACGTAGACGCTGTCATGGCTTTGTCCATCTCTCATAATTTCAAAAGTATCCGCAAGTTTTTGACCCTACTCCGCTTTGCCGGCGACATTGTTCTCTATAATATTGGCAGATTATGCGCGTATCTGCAAAAAATGCTGCACGGTATAACAATGAGGATATCTTCAGGCGAGAGGTCGCTTGAAGAGTGCAGTGCCTAACTTGGAGGACATACATGGAGGCTTTGGAAACAATTTTCAAGTTGTTATAATTATGTAGTTATTAAAGCCATACCTAGTTATTCCCGCAAGAGTGAAGTCGAATTTATCTAGAGCAGCGGTTCCCAGACTTTTTTCTCATAAACCACTTTCAAAATTTAGCTGGTTCCGGTGAACCCCCTGCAGCTACATTTCTACCATAATTCAAAACACTCGACAAAATATATGTTTCTTTGTCACGCCAATTGTGTATGTTGGCGTGACAGAGATACACATTTTTTCCGTCGAGTCTCTACTATGGGAACTAAGGAGCTAGAATCCCCGAATTGTTAATTCTTTCTAATTAGATCAATCATCTGTCACAAAAATCAGAGACTTGAATGTAAAGATAGCCAAAATAATCATTTGTATCGATACAGCGTATCGATACGTATCGCAACCAATCGTATCGATTCAGCGATATATCGCAACGTCTTGTATCGATACATACAATATTTATTCATTTTTTAAACAAGTTAAAATAAAATAAAAGTATTAGTTCGAACAGAAAAAAAGACTTTACTGTCTTAAAAAAGGAAGTTATACCTATTACAATATTTTATAATTATCATTGAGAGGCGGTAAGGCTAGCTACGTAAAAATAAGAGTCTAGCTAGACAGGCGTTGCGGATTTAAGCGATTGCGTCTATTCTGAAAGTGTGTTTCCGGCTAGTGAAAACAAACGTTCAGATGGCACTGAAGCCGCAACCACTGATAAAAATCGAAGTGCCAAAGTACTGAGATTAGGCCAAATACTTATCAAATCATAATTTTAAGCAGATATACCTACATGGGTTAAATATTTTTTACCTGGAGATACAATATATCGATGCGTATTGTATGTACTAATATCGATATATCGCATTGCTACGTATCGATCGATACAGCATAATATCGATTCATATCGCGCATCTTTACTTGAATGCATAAAACTTTGAACCTCTATCATATTAGACCTAAAGCTTTAGGTAGAATAAATTCAGCTTTTTTAACTTAACCTTGAGGAGCTCGGTGACGTAATGGTTCGTGTGTTCCGATTTTGATTACGAAAACAAAGCAACTTTCGCCGTAGTCGATCCCGGATGGGTCAATTAAAATTTGTAATCTCAAGCTTCGTGCTTCGGAAGGAACGCTTTAACCCACCAAGCCACATAGTATATTTTCGCGAACACTACACACTTGAAATACACCTACTTTACCGGATTTAACTCGCATTTTATTAGATGATACATTATTACCTACTTATTATATGTATACCCGACGGTTGGATTACACTACAGCGATCGTGGTCACGGGAAGACTGAAGATATCAATTGTATTTAAGTAATAAGTTTATAAATTAACTACCGTCATTTTGTGTTATATTTTTAGCGGTCAATTTACGCAACTACCAACCCACATTGGGCTAACGTGGTGGTGTTATGGCCAAACTACTCATGTGTTTCTTCACAAATAGTCGGCTGCCTGTCATGTCCTGCTTTTGCCCGGAAGGAACCTTTGGATATGCCGATGATGCAACGTCACAGACAAATATTTCAACAATGAGTTATTATTTATCAGTCAAGATGTATGTTCTTGTTGAGAGGCTGTGATTAAACGCTTGCATTTGAGTCTGCAGATAGTCTCCAATTAGGGTAATGCCAATAGTGCCAATTATGTAGATACAAGCGAAAAATCAAGCGTGTCTATTTTCCGCAAAACGGAGTCCATTCGGAACGATTGAAATAACTTGAATGCCACTAGACTCGCACATCAAATGAACTATCCGCCTCCACCCGTCCGCACCAGTCAGTGGCGTGTTAACCAGAGGGAGAGAGTCAATCTTGTCTAGGCTATCGCTAACGCTAGCAGAAAAGAAAATGTATGGGATTTCACATGAGCCATCGAACGTCTTGCGATCGTAAATGTCAAATCCCATACATTTTCCATTTAGAGATAGCGATAGCGATTGTCAGGTGGCATCTTGTCTAGGCCCTCAGGGGCCTTACCACCATCTTTATAAAAGCGATTCATATTCCGCTCGGTTCAGTATTGGTTCTTAAACTGCATCGCTGTCATAGTCGTAGATAGCGTCGTAGTACGAATTAACGATTCTACTCAGTTAAGGTCCTAAACTGGATCGCGATAACAGATGGTGGTACAGAAACAAACTAAAACTTACATTCTGTAGTTTAAACTATTGTACAACATATTGGAACTTATGTACCGAAATAATATGTTTATTTTATTGCAATTCAGGTTTTCGAGGTACTTACCTCTACAGTAAAATTTTATATCTACTTATGTAGATATAAAAATTTTAATATAATAATAAATTTTCCTTATTGCTATTCATGAACAAAATGAGCAATACAAAGTTACAAAAAAATACCACCAGGTGGTCTTAATTAACCGAGGAGTTCTCAATTCGGTGGGTACGTTTTTTGTTTTTTATTAAAAATATGTTTTAATTCTCTCTGGCTAAAATGGCTCTTATCAGAAAGGAAAAGTACTTATAATTGTTGTTATGCGTGTTGTTGATTCTGCAGCCATTGTACAAATTATTGCTGATGCTAAAAAATTTTATGAAATTGGTAAATAAATTTCTCAAGCCAAATAATTAATAAACTATCTACTGTTCCTACTTTAATTAAAAAATAGCTACAAACTGACATTTAAATCGACTTTTCTATCTAAAGATTATTAACTGTCAGTATGTAAAATGGGTACAAATATTAATTTTCTTATGTTTAGTGGAGGCCGCTGCTTCTACTATATTCGTTCATATTTTTCTATGGAGCATTGTAAAACAAGAATCAGAGGTAACAGAAAGTCGAGGAGACATGCTACTACGGTCAGCAATAGAAGTAGATCAACACTTTTGAGCTAGGTCACCCTACGTCATTCACAGTGTTCATACAAAGTGACACGTGTAATGCCAATTATTATTTTGAAAAGGTACTATAGTATTAATCAATATCTGTTGCTGACTGTACCTACAGAAAAAAACTGTTGAATATTTCATGCTGCTGCAAATGTAAATATTTACGTAATTAAATAAATATTTCTTAGTTTTCATAATCTACCAATTTTTGATAACCCAGAATCCTACAAGCTGTTTGTATATGATGAAATATGATTTATGTATTCCAAAAATAAATAACTGCATGTATTATAAAAGTACTTTCAGTATGTGTATAAAAGTATTCAACAACCATTAAATATAAAAAATCTTGAAATGCCAAATTTTAAGTACACACTAAAAAACTGGCTAATTAATAACGTTTTTTACAGTATGAATGAATACTTTGATACAAAACAAAAAAGAGTGATTGTACCTATTATTTAGTTTTAAACTAAAATTGTATTGCATGCCCGATATGGGTATACTGTTGATCTAATGTATTGCAATATCATCCGCACATTGTATATGTACACAGTTTTCGCAATAAATATTATTATGATTATGATATCAAAAGATGTTAATGGAATGGATGATTCTAAATATTTTTTCAGACATTTATTACGAACGTTAAAAATAAAAATAAAAGAATTGGCTCTACATTTACTAAAGTCTGTTTGACTTTAGTAAATGTAGAGCCAATGTTTTTCTCCACGAATCTATAATTGATTTGTCAAGCCGCGTAGACTTCCGGGAGTCTTATTAAAAAACTCCTAATTAAAAACCAATTGTGTCTGGAATAAAAAAATTAAGCCGTCACCCGGATTGTGAAACTCGCGGGTTTGGTCCCCGCTCCAGGACATTATTTTTCCTAGTTTAGATATTTTCCTAAGTCTTTCAAACATTTATTATAACGATAAAAATAAAATAAAGTGCATTGATAACACATTAAAAAAAAGCCAAATCGTTAGTATCGAATTAAGTATACATTTAAGTAGCTGTACATTATGAATATTAAATCCTTAAAATTAAAAAAACATAAATGTCCGATGTTTAACCGAGTTCTATGATCATCATCATCTAAAGCCTATTAGAAGTCTATGATTACCTTAGGAATATCTAGCTAAATCTAATAATAAATCTAATATCTTTTTCTAGCAGCTATATGCGGCAGTAACCACTTACCACCAGGTTGGCCGGCAGCTTGTTTGTCAATTAGTTGTACAAAAAATTGCATAGGTACCGTATTCTAATTTAAAAAATTATATTAATTTTTTTTATTTAATGTAAGTAAGTACTTACATAACCAGGAAATGATACTTATTGCAACAACTAAGGTACCAACAATGTCAGTGTTTTGCTTGATGCAGAGCGAAGCTTTTTGGGCGTTTGTACATAACGCCACTCATATTACTTATTATAATATTACTAACTATGGTAATTAATATATTTTCTCAAAGGAAAATCTATTTAAAGTTCAGTTATTCAGAGTGACAAAGGACTCGAACCCGCGACCTTGTTGCTAAGAATAACACCGTGGATTAACAAAAGACAGGAAATGGATTATTGTCATCTCTAAGTGCATTTATCGATTTTTATGTTTATAAATAGGCATTGTGAAAATTGATAATATTCAATTAGATATATCGGATCATGTACAGATACAGACACGAGCACTAGGTATACCTATGCACAAACTCGCAAAGTAACGTAAAAGAGCATTATTACGACGAACGGTAGTCAAAACCAAAGCCTATTTTTTATTTTAATTTTCGTGTTTTATTCTTGTTTGGATATCCCTTACCAAATGGCTTAAATTTTTACTGATTAATATTTTTCCACTTTTTTTAATTCCTTTTTTTTCATTTTTTTATTGTTTTTAATTAACCCCTTTTGACAATTCGTGGCACTTATTGCAATGGTAGTAAGGATGCTAAGTGGTCATTATTTCTTGTCTCCGGAATGTCATATAACCAGGTAGCATTTTGGCACTATACTTCGCGCTGCTTTTAAATTGAAAAAATCGCACTTTTCAACCGACTTCAAAAACGAGGAGGTATGTTTTTTTCGATATCTTAAAGCATGAAGAGTTACTAAAAAGACGAATAAGAGCAGATAGTATTGCCTTATTAGTAATAACTACGAACCTCTCAGAGGAATGCTTACAAAAAGTGATTCGTTTTTCAACTGCTAGAGAAGTATGGCTAGAGTTACACCGATTATATGATGGCGTATCCGAAGATAGAGCCTACGATTTATGCATGAAATTTTTTGATTATAAAAAACAACCTGGAGACGATATAGCTACCCACTTGTCAAAGCTAAAGAACATTTGGTTTGAGCTTACTCAAGAAATGCAAAAATCGGAAGGGCGGAATGAAATGCCAGAGATTTTCTTGATTTGTAAAATACTGGATACATTACCTGAAGAATATTTTGCATTTAAGTCCAGCTGGTTGCTAATGTCAAAAACGGAAAAAACAATTGAAAGATTGACAAGTCATTTATGTTCACATGAAAGGGCACTTTCAGCGAAGAGCGGAGAATGTGCAGAAGCTTTCAGAGTACATGCACCTCGGAATGACAATAATTTGAAGAAGAATAAGAAATATATTGATAAAGAAAAATGTCATTATTGTGGACAGATCGGACATAGAGTTAGACAGTGCTCTAAATGGAAATCCGATGGACGACCACCAAAACCGAAACCTTCAACTTCAAATGAAGAATCTGGTACAAATATGAATCTTATGACAATCAATGCTGCAATGACTGATGAAGATCAAGACCATTGGTTTGTCGATAACGGAGCGACTAGCCACGTCACAAATCGAAGTGATTTATTTGAGAACCTTATTTACTTTGATGGTCATCACACGGTTACAACGGCCAATGGTGAAGCTATTAAGGCCATCGGTAAAGGAACTTTGTCAGTAGAAGCTCAAGTAAAAGGTTATAAGAATTCGATCAGATTAAATGATGTTTGGTTCGTACCAGGGATAAAGAAGAATTTATTTTCCGTTCTCTCAGCCCAAGACAGATTATCAAATAGTGTGTTTACGTCAGATGGCACCTCATGTCAGATGATAGTGGAGGGGAAGACTATGCTAATAGGAAATAGGCAGAAAGAAGGCGGACTATATATGTTGAAAATGAAGATCATTCACCCTCCCAAGCCACTTGAAATAAATAGCATAGATACAAATAACTTGCTTCAACTATATCACGAGAGATTGGCACATCAGAACAAGGCACATGTTAAGAGAGTCGTTGAAAGAGAACTTGGAGTAAAGCTGAAAAACGATGATAAAGAACTATGTGAAGGTTGTATTTATGGAAAAGCACACAGATTAAAATTTGGATCAAGACAGAGAGCAACAGAAGTTGGCGAGATTTTACACGCAGACGTGTGTGGCCCTTTTAGATACTCCTTACGTAAATTTAGATATTTTGTACTTTTTAAGGATGATTTTTCGAGATATCGCTTTATTTATCTTTTACGACACAAGTCCGAAGTAAGCCAAAAGTTAAAAATTGTACTTGCCGAGATAAGAGCGTCAGGTTACAGAGTAAGAGAGCTTTTGAGCGATAATGGAGGAGAATTTGATAATACTGATGTGAGAAATATTTTAGAAGAATACGGTGTTAGACAAAGACTCACCATGCCCTACACACCGCAACAGAACGGTTGTGTAGAAAGGGATAACCGGACAGTAGTCGAGGCTGCAAGGTCTATTATGCATGCACAAGAACTTCCTCAAGGCATGTGGGCTGAACTTGTTAACGCAACAGTATACGTTTTGAATCGGACAGGTCCCACACAAATGGAGAAGACGCCTTTTGAAATGTGGTTCAACAGAAAACCAAGGATTGGCCATTTGAGAATTTTAGGAAGTATCTGCTATGCACATGTACCAAAAGTCACAAGAACAAAACTAGATAAGAAAGCAGTAAAAGGCATACTTATTGGCTATAACAATGATGAAGGTTATAGAGTTTGGGTCAAAGAAGGTAATAAATTGATGAATTCGAGAGATGTTATATTTGAGGAAAAAACTTTCAAACCGAAAAGTCATATAGAGATACCAATAGAGAATGAACAACTAAACTTCGAACAACCATCTAAATCAAATAAATTACCAAATACAGCACATGAAGATAGAGACAATCAAAATTATCAAGATGTTAGATTTGAGAATGAGTCAGAAAGTGAAGAATGTCTGTCGGCGCCAAATCTTTCTGAAGAAGATCATAGAGATATGATTACTGAAAATGAGATTGAGGAGCAAGGTAGATTGACACTTAGGGACCGTTCAAAATTAACTACTCCGAAAAGGTTTGATGACTTTGTAATGTCTACTATAGGAAATGTAATTGGTATGAAAGAGCCGTTGACTTACAAAGAGGCCTTAGAAAGTGAAGACAGTAAAAAATGGAAACAAGCCATGGATGATGAAATGAACTCATTAATGGAAAATAATACGTGGGACATGGTAACATTACCGAAATACAGAAAAGCTATACCATGTAAATGGATATACAAAGTTAAATTAAATCCAGATGGTTCAATAGAACGTTATAAGGCTAGATTAGTAATTAAGGGATACTCACAAGTAAGAGGAGTAGATTTTTATGAGACTTTCAGCCCGGTTGCTAAAATGAGCACGATACGATTGCTATTGAGCATAGCCGCAAGAAGAAATATGGATTTAATACAGTTTGATGTTTCAACTGCTTTTCTGTACGGCACTCTGAATGAGGAGATTTATATGAAGCCACCAGAAGGTTATAATGCAAATAGCCAACAAGTTTGTCAACTAAAGAGAAGTTTATATGGGCTTAAGCAAGCGCCACGCTGTTGGAACAACTGCATTAAAGGTTTTCTGTTGGAAGTTGGTTTTAAATCGAGTGAAGCAGATCCATGCCTCTTCGTAAGGGAGAGAGGAGAGAGAAGATTGATACTTGCTCTTTACGTAGATGATGGATTGCTTGCGTTTACAGATCATAATGAAGCAGATAACTTTTTGAAAGAATTAAAATCGAAATTTAAAATCAAAACTAAGCCAGCGAGATATTTTTTAGGCTTAGAAATTCAGAGAACTGATAATGGTGTGATTAAGGTAACTCAAAAAGCTTATGCCAAGAAACTTCTCGAGAGATTTAATATGGATAGTTGCAAAGCTGTAGCAACACCAATATTGAAAGACTCAGGAACGAGAGAAGATATTGAGTCCAAGAATTTCCCGTATAGACAGGCAGTCGGCGCTCTCGCATATTTAATGGTAGGAACGAGACCGGACATTGCGTACTCGGTCGGAGTTGTATCACGACATCTTGAAAATCCGACGACAGACGATGTCACTAAAGTAAAAAGAATACTGAGATACTTGCAAGGTACAAGCGACTGGGGTCTTGAGTACAAGTCAAATAATGACAATAACCTAATCTGTTACAGTGATTCGGATCATGGTGGAGATATAGAAACTGGTCGCTCCACTAGTGGTATGGTGTGTTTATACTCTGGATGCCCAATATCATGGAGAAGTCATAGACAGTCTTCAGTTTCAATATCCAGCACAGAAGCCGAAATAGTTGCGGCGAGTGAAACGGTCAGAGAAATTATTTGGCTGAAGAGACTTATTAAAAGTATCGAAGGAGTGATTGACGTGCCGATACTTTACGTAGATAATGAAGCGGCCATCAAGCTTGCTCACAACCCTTCATACGAGCAACACAATAGGACTAAACATGTACGGTTGAGACACTTCTTCGTGAAAGAGGCTGTAGCAGAGGAAGACGTACGTGTAGAGAAGATCTCTACAGAGTTACAGTTGGCCGATATGCTAACTAAACCTTTATTCAGGCCTCGGTTAGCAATGATTTGCAAGAAAGTTGGAATGATCGCAACATAGCGCAAGACTTCAACAAAAAGAGAAGATGTTAAAGTAGGTTTGGTAGGAGTCTATGGCTGGTGTTGCTTGGTAACCGATGTTGTTTATTATGTCACCTTTAAAATAAAAGATTTCCGTATAATTATATGTTTATTAAATCAATCTATTTTAACAGACATAATAAACTACATCGGTTACCAAGCAACACCAGCCATAGACTCCTACCAAACCTACTTTAACAGATTACGCCGAGACTACTGAACCGATTTACGTGATTCTTTTTTTGTTCGATGCGAAATAGCTGCCATTGGGTCCCATGAAAATTTTTTCAAAATCAGTTGTGTAGTTTGGTTTTTATATAAAAAAAACAATCCGCCAAATTCGCATACGAGTCTTCTACGTATGCGGAATTGGCGGATTTTTGCTTATGACTTTTAAGTGAAACGATACGATAGTAGGAAACAATACAAGTTGACGGGCACCCATCTAGCTTCGACCTTAGAAAGTTATCAATAAAAATTGTGAAAAAAAAAATTTAAACAAAAATTAAAACCGAAACAAAATATAACAAATGTTTTATTTTGTTACAATTTGTTAACTAGTTCAGAAATGTTAACTTACATTATCTAACATGAAAACACTTTCTAACATTGTGATCGTATGTTTCTTAACAAATGTTTACTAACGTTAGTAAACATTTTTTAACAGCAGTGTGGCAGCACCTTAAGATCTTTCAGCGACCCATAGCGTTACGTAAATAAAACCAACTTCAAAAAACTGAAAAGGTTAAAATAATTAAATTTGAGTAGGTACTCATCCCCTAGAAACATATTTTTTGGAGTTGGTGTTAAGTTGTTTTAAAAACAATAGAAAGTGAAGCACCGACTCCAAAAAATATGTTTCTAGGGGATGAGTACCTACTCAAATTTAATTATTTTAACCTGTTCAGTTTTTTGAAGTTGGTTTTATTTACGTAACGCTATGGGTCGCTGAAAGATCTTAAGGTGCTGCCACACTGCTGTTAAAAATGTTTACTAACGTTAGTAAACATTTGTTAAGAAACATACGATCACAATGTTAGAAAGTGTTTTCATGTTAGATAATGTAAGTTAACATTTCTGAACTAGTTAACAAATTGTAACAAATAAAACATTTGTTATATTTTGTTTGTAAACATAGGTGCTGCCACTCTGCTGTTAAAAAATGTTTACTAACGTTAGTAAACATTTGTTAAGAAATCACAATGTTAGAAAATGTTTGTATGTTAGATAATGTTAGTTAACATTTCTGAACAAGTTAACAAATTGTAACAAAATAAAACATTTGTTATATTTTGCTTGTAAACATAGGTGATGCCACACTGCTGTTAAAAAATGTTTACTAACGTTAGTAAACATTTGTTAAGAAATCACAATGGTAGTAAATATTTGCATGTTAGATAATGTTAGTAAACATTTTTGAACTAGTTAACAAATTGTAATAAAATAAAGGTCGAATGATGACCAATGAGGAGCTCGGTGGCGTAGTGGTTTGGGCGCTCTGGTTTCGATTACGAAAACAAAGCAACTTTCGCCATGGTCGGTCCCGGGATGGGTCAATCAAATTTATCTCGAGCTCCTCCGTGCTTCGGAAGGCACGGTCACGGTCGGTTGTTACTGCAACCGCTTTAGCCCACCAACCCCCATTGGGCCAGCGTGGTGGTGTTATGGGCCAAGCTCCTCATGTGTTTCTTCCATGTAGGAAGGCCTGTGCCCAGCAGTGGGACGTATATAGGCTGGTGATGATGAATAAAATAAAACATTTATGATCATTTGTTTGTATACATATAATCTTATATACATATTATATGTATACAAACAGGGTGCAGGGATAGCCTGTATAGCGAGCGAGCCGATTTTTCAAATGTTATAAATAAATGTTTGTTAACATTTTCCATCAGTGTAGGAGCACTTAAAACATTTAACAATTCCTAATAGAATGTAACAATTCCTAACAGAATGTAACAATTCATAACATTTGTTAGTAAATGTATTAGTGTTAGAAAATGTTAGTAAACATTTTTAACAGCAGTGTAGCAGCACCTTTACGGATCTGAAAATCAGATATATCTACATTATTTCATATCTCTATCTAGACACGTGTAGAATTGAAACACGATTTTTAGGCTCGATACATTTTGTTTCCGAAGAGACTATTAAAAATAAGGAAACTTAAGATTATTGGTAAAGATATTTTGTATACGAAATTACTTTAAATAGGAGATACATAGCATTATTTTACAATCGTCTTTAGGCGTTTTTTGTAATCCCTTCGTTCTTATTTAAAAAAAAATGTATTTTCACTTACTTTAGTCAGTCATACATATCCCTATTCACATATCTGTCTCGACCTTTCGATAAATCGCGAGATGAGTCCCCCCGCTACCATACAATTATACCATGACGCTGACTCAATGAGTTGAGCTCTAGGGACCTTACCCATCGCAGGAAGGTAAACGAGGTAACACTACTAGAGTTAATTAGTTAGTTACCTATTTATTATGCATAAAATTGCAGTAATCTACAGGCGTTGGTAACCATTTACTAATTAATTATAATGTGGAACATCTGCATTGTCTGACAATCATCATCATCATCACCAGCCTAAACATGTCCCACTGCTGGGCACTGAGGCCTTCCTACATTCTTTGGTGTAAAAACGTGCTGGCCTCGAACTCCACCATTAGGTACCTACACATTATTTTTATGAGAGATGGTAATATAATACTTCGCTCAAATAGAGAGCCTACGGTTGGTATGTCGCCTATAGAATATAAAATACATACTATGCGGTACCAGATCTTCAAAGTCTCATGTGACGATTTATTTTTTTCTTCAGCGACAAAAACGTAATACAATTTACATTTCAAACGTACAGTCGACACCACATCAAGCGTAACAGTTTGACCTCGAGACCGCCCTTACTGCGTTCGTAATAGAGGTGGCTTTCGTAGCGCAACTGTTACGCTTGATGTGCTGTCTTCTGTACATGCTTCTACACAAAGAAATTATAAACACCTAAGTTTATAAAACTTTATTGTAGGTCAATCATATTTATTGGCTATAGTGTGATTGTCCACATACCAAAACTTATCGATTTATATAGAGTAATAAAGTAATTGTTAAATTTTATTGATAATATTTATAACCAAATAATACAAGTATAAAAGCCGCCGATCAAAAACTTACATCAAATTGTTCGAAGACCAATAACTGCGGTAAGTAACTTATTGTTTTAAAGAATACTAATCTATGAGTAGATAGATGTCTTGCTACGACACACGTATTATCATGGACCAAATATCATCCTTGGTATTATCGAACTATAAAATTTGATAATAGAAAAAAACAAATCCATTACTATCGTAAAATGGATGGTTGTATGTACAATAAAATTTATACGTGGATACATTATTGTATCCATGTTTTGATTGTTCATGGTAAGGTTGTAGAATTGTGAAGATCAGGAGAAGCTCATGCTGAAGCAGCACCGAAGACTAGAAGGTCAGGTTTATGAACCTCAGTCATCTCGTAAAATAAGTATCGACGCAGAAGAATTTGTAGTTTTTGACTTCAATCTTCTGTAATTAATATCTGTTTCTCCATTTTGGAGTAGCCCAGAGCCGATATAACTTCTAGGTCTTTTTTAGAAAATAAATGTGTACCTTTTTTTCCAGAAATAAAAATGAAATTCTTCATTGCTTTCGCTGCCCTCGTGGCTGTGGCGGTTTCCGTCCCATTGAAGCCTTACTTGGACCACAATTCTGAGATCGAGGCCATCGTGGCTGCCATCAACAGCCCAAACACCGACCCAGCCACCGCTGCCCTCCTCGAACAACAGCTCAATGAAATTATTTCGGCCGCTAACCCTATAGCTGTCGGACCCGCAATTGTTGAGCAGCCTTCCCCTATCGCCATCGGACCCGCAATTGTTGAGCAGCCTTCCCCTATCGCTATCGGACCCGCAATTGTTGAGCAGCCTTCCCCTATCGCCATCGGACCCGCAATCGTTGAACAGCCTTCCCCTATCGCCATCGGACCCGCAATTGTTGAGCAGCCTTCTCCTATCGCCATCGGACCCGCAATCGTTGAACAGCCTTCTCCTATCGCCATCGGACCCGCAATCGTTGAACAGCCTTCCCCTATCGCCATCGCACCCGCACTTGTTGAGCATGAGCCCAGCCCCATTGCTGTTGGCCCCGCATTTGTCGAAGAATCACATGACATTGAGCCTACCCCTGTCTCCGTCGGCCCTGCTAGCAGCCCTCTCGTTCAGATCATCGTCAACATAAACCAGGGCGCCGCTGCCCCTCAGGAGATCGTACCTACTCCCGTCAACGTAGTCGACAATGAAGTTTCTCCCGTGATCAACCCAAGCCCCGTTATCGTTGAGGAAATCAAGCCCACCCCTGTGCACGTGGTTGAGGCGGCCGAGGTCGCGCCTACCCCCATTCAAGTGGTTGAAGTGGCCCCTACCCCCATTCAAGTGGTTGAAGTGGCCCCTACCCCCATTCAAGTGGTTGAAGTGGCCCCTACCCCCATTCAAGTAGTTGAAGTGGCCCCTACCCCCATTCAAGTGGTTGAAGTGGCCCCCACCCCAGTTCAGGTCGTCGATGAGGCCCCGGCCCCCCTCGAGCCCGTCATTATTGGCACACCTATCATCCCCGTCCCCGTCGTCAACATCCCGGAAATCATCAACTAAAAACTTTTGTACCCTTTCCCGCCAAAGCCAATAGGTAGAAACCTACAAGAACGTAAGGAATAAGGATCATAAAGTTACAATGCAATAAAGTTTAATGAATTTTTTATTCAGTTTTTTCTTATTTATCGCAAATTCAACTTCTTTATTGAATTCATTAAGAGACTACAGACAACTATTAATTGTAACAGTTGTAAGTGTTGCAGCTTGTAACCTAAGGCAGATTTCCTGTGACAATCTCCTAGGAGGGTAGTAAGTAATAGCTGATGAAGATCATAAATTGGGCTGGAGACAATTATTAATTGACAATTCATCGGAAGCTATAATTCCAAAAATGAGATTACCTACGACCTACGAGAAGTAGAGTTTAACTCTAATTTTCATAGGTCGTAGATAATAGGTAGGCAAATATACTCTTTACCTCCGATCCATTACGTTTTTTCCTTCAAGTCTGGCCGAACCTGGCCGAACAGAGGTAGGAAGCAACCTGTATGGGCAAGCGTTGTTTTTAGCCCCTGAAGAAAAAAGAGGGGTGTTATAATTCTGACATGTTTGTCTGTGCTCGTACATACCTACCTAGCTCCTAAACTAATGGACCGATTTTGATTAAGTTTTTTGTTTTAAGGCTGACGTGATCCAGAGGGTTCTTCGCTACAAATTATGAAGATCTGTTCAGGCGTTTGATGACTATCAGCTCATTTCCTACTTGATAACAGGATTCTTACTAACTTGTACCGATCCGATTGATTTGAAATTTGGTTAACTGTTACATCGGTAGTATTTCCAAAACATACTGTTGGGCGACGTTGGGCTAATCTGTTCGCTAAACTCTGCGATCAGTCTTTCGACTATGAGCAGATTCGTTTAGTGTGGAATGTCTGGCGAAGTTATTCCCCAATAGGAATATCTTCATAGGAAACAATTATTAGCTCAATGATTAACGCCAAGTTCAAGGGTCCTGCGACGTGTCAAACGATTGATACAGTCTGCTATGGTGAGCTGGGAGGCCAGTTGGTTAGGATGGCTTTTCAGTCTGCTCTGATATTTATCTCCGCCGAATTTCCTCCTTCACTGTTTTTATGTTAAGGTGTTCATGAACTTCAGAGTTTCTTATGAACCACGGTGCATTACAAATTTGTTTCAAGATACAGTTCTGTGTTCTTTGGATTTTCCTTATGTTGGAATCGATGACAGCTCCCCATAGTTGAATTCCATATGTCCAGATTGGTTTTATAATCGACTGGTAGATAAGAAGCTTGTTGTCGATAGATAATTTGGAATTTCTGCCTCGCAGCCAATACAGTCCTTTATATTTCAAGTTTATCTCATTTCCATTTTTTTATTCGAATACTTAAGTAGGTTATTTGAAAAATTGGAAATATAACATAAAGAATAAATGGCCTACTTCCTAAATAATGGAATAGACATTGTCGCAGCCGCAGCACTCGCAGCCACCAAAAACTTCCGGTGATCCTTCAATCCACCTAGGCGTCCCAGATGGCCGCGCGCCGTCCTGCGACAGACAATAAATAGTACCTATCATCATATTTATTTATATTTTATTTCTGATGAAAAATAAATCATGTGACTCGCGGCGGGAAACGAACCCGCGACCATTCTCTGTCCGGCTGACTGCTCTGATCACTGAGCCGTTGGAAAACCTATGAATTAATTTGGTTTGTTTGTGTACATAAATAAAAATCAATGTTTGTATGTTTTTCCCAAATGCGCACCGTAACCATGATTGTGATTCAAAACTTAGGGTGTTCTGCGAACGCGATTTTTAAAATATAAAACTTAACGGTTTTTCTCTTGATGGGTATTGAAAGAAAGAAAGAAAGAAAAACATTTATTGCAAAATTGCAAAGCATGCCGAGTGCAGCTAGTATAGGTATAAGATAACTTCTACCTTTACACTGTGCATAATACTTATTAGGCTCGGGTGTTGAAATTTAATAATTCCGAATTGAATATTTACTTACTCTGGAGATTTTTTTGAAAAATATACCTATCTACTATAATATGTAGGTACTCATGTACCCACCTACTAGATATATTTATAATTTATATTTATTATGTATTGTAATATCATAGACCAAATACTTTTGTCATGTAATATTAATAGTTTAATTAAACTAGCCACCTGGTCAACTATAACCGGCACCAACTGAAAACCACCATTACAGCACAGAAAAACTAACACCTAATAGGACCCAGTCCATATACATATACTTGAGCCAACTTAGCTAATGAATAGTTAGGTACTTAAATGTAAACAATACAAACACACATTTATAAATATTTTAAGTTGTATCATTTTTTTTAAACACCTCTTGAGTACGTTTGGCAATTTTATTTATTCTCTAAAACCCTCAGGTTGTAGCAGAATATCAGTGCTTTGTCCACATCCCACGGTGTGGGCAGAACCAGACACTGTGCTGCGACCCTTTTTATATTTCTACAACACACACAAATATTTCCTACCTACTTGATATGTTTTAATTTTGTTTTTTATTTTATTTTATTTTTTTAATTTGTGTTTATGTTACATTAAATGTTTTAGTATTTTGTATGTGTGTGTTGAAGAATTAAAATAAACATTTTATCTATCTATCTAAACAAACCGAATGACATTTTGTAAAGGTTATCCCTTTCACTCGCTACCTCGCTTGCTCATCACTCATACAAAGATGACGGTGGTTTGTTTACATATATTCCTCAGATCATAGCATTTATTATACAGGATGGTGCCGTCAATACGACAATAAATTCAAAACATGGGCTATATTAGTTCATAGAAATGGTTTGACATTTTCAAAAACATCTTATTGATTTGATAATTTCATGATATTTCTATGAAATAATGCGGCCAATAGCAATAGTAGGTATATTATTTCATACAAAGGTCGTAAAATCATCAAATGAATAAGATATTTTTGAAAGTGGCCAACCAACCATTTCTTTGTACTAATAAAGCCCATGTGTCAATTTATTGTCGTATTGATACCGCACCACCCTGTATAGCTAAGTTGCCTGAAGTATAAGTTGTAGCCCCGGCTGTAGCATAATGCTGAGTTTCAGTCTGTTTTAGCAATAATTTGTTATTTTCTGTGTATTTTCTGTCAATTTTGTATTTTTTGACGATTAAATTCTCTTATTGTATTTTTTGACCCAATGCAGATTGGTGGGTTAAAGAGGTTGCATATGCAGTAACAACCGGTACCAACGGCTTAGCATGCCTTCCGAAGCACGGAGGAGCTCGGGATTACAAAGTTTGATTGACCGATCCCAGGATTGACCACGGCGAAAGTGGTTTGGTTTTCATAATCGAAAGCAGAGCGCACAAATCCTTACTATGATCTGAGGCACAAATCACTACGCCACTGAGCTCCTCTAACTATCGGAACTGTCCGGAAAAGATTTAACAGAACATACAAATAAATATAAAACCAATATACTATGCATATACTTACGAATATTAATCCTCATTTTATTGATTAAACAATATGGGATCAAGGTATCTTAACAATCATTCTTTCAGATAACGATACGTCGTATAAAAAGGCTAATTATTTTGAAATTCACATAGTTTTTACAACAAAGAACTACAGGTACGTTCTTACATAGAGACTAGGTATTAACTTTACCATTGGCAGTAGGCATTTTAACTGATTTTTGTAGCGTAATTTTAAATTGTTTGTACAGTAAAAATGAAATTCCTGTTGGTGGTTGCCTTCCTGGTGTCCGTGGCCGTCGCCGGCCCGGCCCGTGCCCTCGTGACCCCTGGTGCCGCTGGAGCGGCTCCCATCATACCCGGCCCCGCCGGCCCCGCGCCGCTGCCCGAATATGAGCCTGTCGCTATCGGACCCGCTGTCGTCGACCAATACGAGCCCATCGCCATCGGACCCGCCATCGTTGACCAATACGAGCCCATCGCCATCGGACCCGCCATTGTTGACCAATACGAGCCCATTGCCATCGGACCCGCTATCGTCGACCAATACGAGCCCATTGCCATCGGACCCGCCATCGTCGACCAATACGAGCCCATTGCCATCGGACCCGTCATCGTTGACCAATACGACCCTATCGCCATCGGACCCGCTTTCGTCGAGGAGGAGGTCGCCCCCGTCCCCTCTCCTGCTGTAGTCGCCGAGGCGAGCGCCAGCTCTCCCCTCGTCCAGATCATCGTGAACATCAAGCAGGCTGAGAGCGCCGCTCCCGCCCCCGTAGCCGTTGCTCCCGTCGCCGCCCCTGAGATCGCCCCCACGCCCGTGCACATCGTCGAGCACGCTGAGGAAGTCATCGCCCCCACACCCGTGCACATTGTCGAGCACGCCGAGGAGGTCATCGCGCCTACTCCCGTGGTGGTCGTTGACCAGGCCCCCATCGTGCCCACCCCCGTGGTAGTTGTCGACCAGGCCCCCGTCGTGCCTACCCCCGTGGTGGTCGTTGAGCAGGCCCCTGTTGTGCCCGAGCCCATCGTGATCGGACAGCCCGAGCTGCCCGTCCCCATCGTGCCCGCGCCCATCATCATCGGACAGCCTGAGCTGCCCGCCCCCATCGTGCCAGAAGCCGCAATCACTCTGCCCGAGATCCTCAACTAACTGTTTTTCAATCATTTGGAAAGTGCGATAAAAATCTTGGGAAAACGACACTGATGGTATGTCCAAGAGAAGTCGACTCATACTTTAATAAAACTATGATCTGATCCCACATCTACGTTTTATTTATTTCATTGATAATTTACTAGATATAAGATTCGAATGGTTTTGCAACGAATCTAACATGTTTCCTTTCAAACGCATTGAAATTTTTGATGTTGTCTAATCCAAATCGTTGGTGTCAGCTACACCAAGGATTTGGATTCTCTAACTCCTACTTAAAGATCACTAATGTTCGACTGTCACTCATATCCTGCTTTAAGCCCGTGGTTCTAACGATTTACTTTTGAGATATCTTTTAGAAATTCCACCCATTATAGAGTCCCGAAGTAAAGTACAACTACGATAATAATTTTAACTTCTATATAAGGACGTTAGGGGTGGTTAGGGGCACGCCGCCGGGAAACTCGACGACCATTAGGCGCACAATGAGGATTTCTTAAAAAGAGGATTTCTCAAAATGGGGATTTTTTTAAATGTGGATTTCTCAATATGGGGATTTTCTAAAATGGGGATCGACGCCTGGGAACCTCGACGACGCATGACTAGGTTTGCCGGACATAAATAAAATATCCTATGAGTCATTACTATTCAACCTACATGATCTCTAACGCCAAAAAATGATGATTACCTAGCTATCTGTCTTACGAACCATTTTCTTTCCATATTTATTTTACAAAAATACATTGCTTATTGTGCAAACACTCTTATTGACAGTCACAACTTCGAAGAGTTGTCAACTTATGGAGGTGTACTGCAAACTGCAAGACAACATTTAAACTGTTTCCGCAGGTATTCATATTTTGTCTATTAAGGATTCCATCATCATCATCACCAGCCTATATACGTCCCACTGCTGGGCACAGGCCTTTCTACATGGGAGAAACTCACGTGGAGTTTGGGCCATAACACAACCACGCTGGCCCAATGCGGGTTAGTGGGTAAAAGCGATTGCAAGAACAACCGGGACCAACGGCTTAACGTGCCTTCCGAAGCACTGAGGAGCTCGAGATAACAAACTTTGATGGACCCATCCCAGGATCGACGATGGCGAAAGTTGCTTTGTTTTCGTATCGAAACCAGAGCGCTCAAACTAATATGCCACCGAGCTCCTCAAGGATTCCATATTAAGTAATAATATGTAGGTACTCAAAGATACTCCTACCTAAGGGTTGCAAAATACTGCACATTAAGGCATGTTATATCAGAGAAAGACTTACTCGGTAAACAAATCCAACTTTACATAATGCTCGTCCAAAATATTACTAATCTACACCTACTCAGATGCTTAGCTATTTATCGTGCAGTTTACTGTCTGTGGTGTAGGTAATTATAAAGCATAGGCGTACACCACACATAAAACTTTTACTATGCTTTATGTAGTCTATTTAGGTCGCCTTACCGCTAAGAGCAGTCACCCAAACTATTAAAATACACTTTTTTATTATCGACTAGAAAACATACTTCGCATGTTTGATTGAAACAAAGACATAAATAAAACGAAAAATTAACGTCTCAATATTGAGCCCTGTGGCACACCAGAAGGTAACATTCAATATATGTAGTATGTAGTATTGTTCAAGCGATGCCCACCTACCACCACACCATAAGTCCCTTTGTTCGATTTGAGATGTAAAACTTCACGCCCATTAAAAAATTACCGCAAATTCTTAGGTCTTCAAGCTTACATAGCAGAATGGCATGATCTACACGATCAAAGGCTTTTTCAAAGTCGTTGTATTATATGTCACATCAACCTGCATACTCAATGGCATTGCGTCAACAACAACATAAAGACTGTCTAAATAGTTTTATTTATAGACCGATCTTATCAGCGGCCGACTTTCTGAACAGTATTGTCACATTACCATGGTATTGCGTAAGTAAGCGAGTTTTGGCGGCCTTAGTCACAGCAGGAACATAATATTACAAAGTAGTGTTGTTTAGCTACCATCAACTGTTAGCAGCTACCCCAGTCGGATGCAAATTATTTATTATTTTTCAATTTAATTTATACAGAATGGTGCCGTCAATGCGACAATAAATTTAAACATGGGCTATATTAGTCCATAGAAATGGTTTGCCACTTTCAAAAATATCGTATTCAATTAATAATTTCATGACCTTTGTATGAAATAATGCTGCTAACGTTACACTATTCCATACAAATGTCATGAAATTATCAGATGAATACGATATTTTTGAAAGTAGCAAACCATTTCTATGGACTAATATAGCCCATGTTTAAATTTATTGTCGCATTGACGGCACCATTCTGTATAATAATAGAGGCAGTTTTTATTATTATATGTCTAAATTAAATTGAAAAATAATGAATAATTTGCATCCGACTGGGGTATTGAAATTGGTTAATTCTATGACATGGGGATGTTACCAGCTTGGTAAAATAAATTAGGATGTGGCACTAGAATGTTTTATATTTAACATTTTAGGATATACAAGCGTTTTATGGTGTTAGGTGAAAGTCCGTATTCCCGATGCCAACTGACTTAAAACAATTTAACTTTTTGCTAAATTGATCTAAGATTTAGTTGAGGATCTCGGGCAGAGTGATTGCGGCTTCTGGCACGATGGGGGCGGGCAGCTCAGGCTGTCCGATGATGATGGGCGCGGGCACGATGGGGACGGGCAGCTCGGGCTGTCCGATCACGATGGGCTCGGGCACAACAGGGGCCTGCTCAACGACCACCACGGGGGTAGGCACGACGGGGGCCTGGTCGACAACTACCACGGGGGTGGGCACGATGGGGGCCTGGTCAACGACCACCACGGGAGTAGGCGCGATGACCTCCTCGGCGTGCTCGACAATGTGCACGGGTGTGGGGGCGATGACTTCCTCAGCGTGCTCGACGATGTGCACGGGCGTGGGGGCGATCTCAGGGGCGGCGACGGGAGCAACGGCTACGGGGGCGGGAGCGGCGCTCTCAGCCTGCTTGATGTTCACGATGATCTGGACGAGGGGAGAGCTGGCGCTCGCCTCGGCGACTACAGCAGGAGAGGGGACGGGGGCGACCTCCTCCTCGACGAAAGCGGGTCCGATGGCGATAGGGTCGTATTGGTCAACGATGACGGGTCCGATGGCAATGGGCTCGTATTGGTCGACGATGGCGGGTCCGATGGCAATGGGCTCGTATTGGTCGACGATAGCGGGTCCGATGGCAATGGGCTCGTATTGGTCGACGATAGCGGGTCCGATGGCAATGGGCTCGTATTGGTCGACGATAGCGGGTCCGATGGCAATGGGCTCGTATTGGTCAACAATGGCGGGTCCGATGGCGATGGGCTCGTATTGGTCAACGATGGCGGGTCCGATGGCGATGGGCTCGTATTGGTCGACGACAGCGGGTCCGATAGCGACAGGCTCATATTCGGGCAGCGGCGCGGGGCCGGCGGGGCCGGGTATGATGGGAGCCGCTCCAGCGGCACCAGGGGTCACGAGGGCACGGGCCGGGCCGGCAACGGCCACGGACACCAGGGAGGCAACCAGCAACAGGAATTTCATTTTTACTGTAGAAACAATGGTAAAATATTATTTTTTTATAATTAAAGTCATTTTCACAAACAGATCGGTACTGGTACAATACGTTGTTAAATTATTTTCACATTTCGACATAGTAAGACCATAGGGTCCTTCCTACCTTAGAATTATAACGATGTTACTGATTTAACTTTTTATCTTTTATCTTTTACCATGTTTCTTTAAAAGTGACATCACCAAAACAACAGTATTTGAACTAAAATTGGCTTAAACAACAAACCCCGCCCCCAGGAAATGTATGTTTTGTAATGTAGTCATTCTTCTAAAAATATTTATGTAATGTGAAAATACAAGTTAGGAAAATATTAAAATATACAATCAATAATTATTAATAAAAATTAATACACACCGCTTGGTTTCTAGTTGTATAAACAAACTATGCTAATTCCATAACAAGGAGGCTTTTATATACAATTTTCTTATCAACTTTATATTAGATTTAACATAAAGATAACTTGCTCATTGGCTTAACACCTAAAATAATTGATAATTTTTGTTCCGCCACAATACTGAATTGAGATTATTTTGTTTCAAGAAGTTTTTGCTAATCTATTCTGCCAGTGTGCTTCTAACGGCCATACTTTACATTAAACATTAAACTTAATGTAGTATATTCATAAAATACAAATCGTAATTGATTATTTAAAACCAACAATATTACATATGAAAAAGATTAATTAAAACATTCAACAAATAAAATATGCTATAGGCGTACACCGTAAGCGCCTATTAGTATTAGCTAAAACCAAAGCTAAACAAAATATTAAAAACAACGGCCATACCTACGATCAAACGTAACGCACACGTAACGCACATAAGAAAGGACATGTTCTGAAAATGTATGGGGGCTGGTACTCAGCTACCCCCCAAGACAAAAGTTATATGGGAAGAAAGAGTATATATTAAAGAATATTATGATATAAAAACTATAATTTTAAATGCCTGCATATAAATAAAAAATAACATTATATTCTGGTCAAAAAACTGTTATCCAGAGATGTAAAATTCCATTTTAAAAAATGTGACTCATCCCAGACATAGTATAAAACGTCAATGTCGTCTATTGTCTGGTCAAATATTTTTTTAATAACTAGGCATGGGGTTGATTTGGTTCAGCCTACGACTATTTTGCAATTATATTTTATTGTAAATGCTAGAAGAACATGGCAAATTAGTTTCTGCACTTGTTTCTGACTAATAATAATGATTTTAATTTATTTTTTACTGTATTTTGTCAGAGAAACTTGGATAAGAAGCTTAGAATTCTTGCATACACTTTTCAAAATTACTCAAAAATGCAGGGGTATTAAAATGAAAAAAGGGTATATTCAAGATCCTCTGAGCATAAGCTTTCTCATAATATATAATTTATCGTGGGGGGCTTTCGAGTACCAATATCGAACATCTCCTTTACCTGTACCAATTGTAATTTACCTGTAGGTACAGGTAAATTACAAGCGGGACTATCTAATAGTTCAATAAAAACAAATCTCAAATTACTGTGGCAGGTAAAGTAAAGTAGATGACATAAACAAGCTGACGGCCTACTTACGTGGTGGCAACTAGTGGCAAGCTGGCAAGTGGCTAAAGACGGGTGTCCTACGTACCTTCGAACGCCGATGAAAACTAGACCATTGAGTAGGTACTTATTTCGTACAAAAGTCCTATGGGTACGATTTTTTATGAACTGTCCAAGTGTCCACAACAAAGTATCATGCATCATCAATAATAAATCACTAAGTAGCAGCCTAGCTAGCCAGAGTAGACAGCCTATTTCTTGCTACAACACCAGCTAAATAAAGCTGAGGTTTGCAGACTTTTTTCCCATATACCACTTTCAAAATTTAGCTGTTCCCGGTGGATTTCTACCATGCAGCTACATTTCTACCATATTCCCAAAACTCGACCAAATATGTGTTTTCGTCACGCCAACGAGGACCCCGCCGAGTCTCCCGTGGACCCCTGGGGGCCCATCTGGGCCACTTTGGGTATTAAGGAGCTAAAGGTTGGTATGTCTTGGAAATACCACTGACGTAACAGTACCTACACCAAACAAATGGATCTGTGAATGATAATAATACCCATTTGTCAAGTAGGAAATAAGCTGATAGTCATCAAACGCCTGATTAGATCTTCATGATCGATCAAGTTAGCTTTGAAACAAAAAACCGTATTAAGGCGATATATTGAAAAAAATCGCACTTTTATAAGTAATGTCATACGTTGCTGAAAGATCTTACGAATCTGAAAATCAAATATACGTTACTTAATATCCTTATCTAGATACGAGTAGAACGAAAACACGATTAAAAGAATTTGCCTCGATACATTTTATTTCCGAAAAGACCTCTTATAAACAAGAAAACTTAAGATTATTGGTGAACGATAATTTGTATTCAATAGGAAATTACTTTAAATAGTAGACATCATGAATATTCAGAATCGTGTAGAAGTGTTTTTTTGCAGTCCATAAGGTTATTTTTAAATAAAATAATTTGTGTATTTCGTTTACTTTTCACGCGCGATCGCTGTTTTGTCTTTTTTCCTCCCGCTGAGTCAGCCATATCTCTATCCCTATCGGTCTTGGCCGAAACAACGTTTCGATAGATCGCCTTAAGATCAGCGCTTTCGTTTAGGAGCTACGATGCCACACAAGCGTTTTATATTCTCTTTGATGCTACAGACAGATAAACACAGATACACAGAGTGACACGTCAAACTTATAACTAGTTATAACACCCCGCTATTTTCGTCAGAGGTTAAAAGTGCACCTAATCAATATGTTCAGTCTGTTGAACACTGTAACTGGATGAATGGGGGTCCATTCATTTTCGCAGACTTCGGGTGAAAGCTCTGCGAAAATGAGTTAAGAATTTTAACTGAAGGCCTTGGTACCTATACCTACATTACACATTAACCACTGGCCAACTCCAATCGGGTTGTGATTTGCCGTTGTTGACTAACGCAATTTATAAGTCAAGAGAAAAAGCGCATCCAGGAAATTATTAGGTATACCTTACCTTACATATAAATTTATCCGATTCACTAGTAATTTTTTGATGATGTCACGATTTTTTTTTACCATAGGACACTTCCTAATAAATTAACTGATAATCATTACTAACAGTTAATTTATTTATGACAGTACTAAACTTAAATTGCACCTCCGATATTATCTGACAGGTGATATAGAAAATTTATGGCTTTTGGGCGCCGAGACAGTCGTGGTGATATCAAGCAGAATCGTGACGTGTTATCAATATCAAACTATTTTGTTATAAATTAGGTATACGGACGGACAATGGCAAATTATTGATTATTTTAAAAACGTATTTTTAATTATTTTTTTGAAAGAAGTACATTTATTAACTGGGTACCTACCTATTTTCGTTTTTAACCGACTTCCAAAAAAAGGGGAGATTATCAATTCGTCTGTATGTTTTTTTTTTCAAAGTAACGAGGCGTTATACTGTTAGCTATAGCTACCGCTTGATATGGTCATATGGTAGGCATACATACAGAGTGGTGACGTCAATACGACAATATTCATATCATATTCATTTATTCACTATAATATTCATTTATTTACAATAAATTAAAACATGGGCTATATTAGTTCATAGAAATGTTTGGACACTTTCAAATACATCTTAATCAATTGATAATTCCATGACATTTCTATAAAATAATGCAGACAATGTTTTTTTGACATTTCTATAAAGTTTATATCGTACAAATGTCAAGAAATTATTATAAGAATAAGATGTTTTTGAAAGTGGCAAACCATTTTCTATGAAGTAATAAAGCCTACCTATATATTAATTTATTGTCGTATTGACGGCACTATCCTGTAAGTATAATATAGGTAATTTTATAATTCTGTATGTTTCTTACTTATGTAATTGGAGTTCTATCTATTTATGTTTTGTTATTTTGTATATGAGTACGGTCGGCAACAGAAGTTGATTAACACTTTAGTACTATGTCTCACTACGTCATTCGCAGTGTTCATACAAATTGTCAAGTGTAATGCCAATATTTTATTGTGAAAAGTTCATACACTACACACACGGTACATTTAAGTGTTAATCGACTCAGTTGCAGACGTACAGTCAAGAGCACGTCAACCTTTACACTGTGGCACCTTATGCGTTGGTAATAAGAGCCAATTTGCAACTAAAATGTAAAGCTTGATGTGCTCTTGACTGTACCTATGACAAGTTGGTTGTTGAGTTAATGTGACAAAGTCCAAACGTAAGTAATCTTTCGAAAGTCATAACTATCGTATAAACCTAGCCAAATATTTTGAATGCCAACCAAACCTACTAAACAAATAATAAAATTTAGTACCTACCTACGTACTTCGATAAATTTATTCTTCAATTTGAAATGATAATTTGGAAAGATCAAGATAGTATTATTGCGCTATAAATTGGTAATAAAATGAAATCTTTATAGTGCTCTGATTATTATAATTGTTTTATTAAGTTGAATAATGTAACTACTTTAGGTGTTATTTATTTCAAGGATGTAATTACAATGATCAGTGATCGATCACACAATCTCGAAACGAAAGCAAGGTATGGAGGCAAAGAGCCACACGGAGTACCTTTGGTATGAGTCATAGAACTGAATATTGTAAAGTGATGGAGTGGACCTACATATGGGATAGTTATATAAAAAAACAGAACAGTTAACGGGCATAGTATAGACAGACCTTTGATTACCGATAGATATTTTTGATAATCAAAGAGATAGGCATATTTTATTTAGCTACTTCTATG
Organism: Nymphula nitidulata; assembly: GCA_947347705.1. Classification (NCBI taxonomy): domain Eukaryota; kingdom Metazoa; phylum Arthropoda; class Insecta; order Lepidoptera; family Crambidae; genus Nymphula; species Nymphula nitidulata. The sequence goes on along the minus strand of OX374634.1, from coordinate 13,849,090 downwards.
AATTAATCTGTCTAAATAAAATTCGAGATCGTTTAAGGCTAAGCTACATGTACCTATAAGCATACATGTACATGTTTATCGGTATCAGGACACTTGCGCGAAAGACATTTGCGCGAAAGACACTTGTGCGAAGCCATTTGCGCAAAAAGCCGGTTACGCGAAAGGACATATGCGCGAAAAGCCATTTGCGCGAATGGACAGATGCGCGAAAGGACATTTGGGCGAAAAGACGTTTGCGCGAATGGACACTTGCGCGAAAAGACGTTTGCACGAAAAAATGGATTTATAGTTATGGGTGAACTCAGATTACGAACAGAAATTATTAATTATCAGTGCAATCCTCATAAAGTGTTTGTATATTTGCTATACTTGAAAAGAGTAATTAAGTTGTAAGCACTTTATGTACTGTTTCTAAGACCAATATTATGTAAACACTTAATTGAAGATGAATCTTTATTATTAAGAACAATAGTGGATAACAGGGAATAATAACAATAACCTAATATTTACAAAGCTTAAAACGTGACATTAAAAATAAGAACTAACAAATAAAAAAACACCACCTAAATCTTGCGAAACAGGAAGTGTACCAACAAGGCTGGTCGCATTACCTCGCTGAATTGCGATGCTTAATCTTTGTGCGAAATATATACCAGCCTTATTGTCACCTAAAGTTTCACAAAGACGACCTGCAATGTAAATAAATAAATTGAAATTGAAGTTGCCTAAAACACACAAGACTTCTGTCACGGCTCCGACACTGCGGAGCTCCGGTGGTCCCTCGCGTGCTAATCGTCGCTGATGGCTTTCGCTCACCACCACTTCAGCAGCTTCGGCTCGTTCTATGATGAGTACGAGCATTTGTTTATTTATTATATTTCTAATATTTATATAGGTACATATTATTTTCATTTTTTCTCCGTTATCTAGTATCCATAACACAAGCTCTTAATGATGCTTACTTTGGGCTAGATAATAGGTATCGTACCACTGATAAAATTCCTTTGTTCCCGTTGAGTCACACCATTTTGTGCCACACTGTTACTCAACGGGAAAAATATTCCCGATGAGGAACACCGTAACTCAATGCCACTATTTTTTCCCTGTTGAGTGACAGTAAAATAGAACGCTGTATTCCCTTCTTGGGTAAAATCATTGTTCAATTTCGTATGTATGTGGCTTGACAGTTTTGCTTTACGAAAATGAACTGAGAACTATACTGGGCGCGAGGTGTTTGGCGGGTTTTAATGGCGTCAGTCGAGATTTTTATTTTAATAATTAAAAATTGTGTCGGTGCGAACATTGAGTTATAAAAGTGGTGTAGTTTTATCATTCTAGTGTTTGTGTTGACGTGCAACTAAAAGATTGGAAGAAGGAAATAACAAATACTGAACACGTGGCTGTAAGGGCATTAGTACCCTTTTCCTTCCCATTACGGGGAGAATAAAAGTTAAAAATAAGGAGTGTTTGGCGGGTTTTTGTGGCGTCAATGAAAATTTTTATTACATTGTGTCGGAGCGAACATTAAGTTATAAAAGCAGCGTAGTTTTATTATTCAAGTGTTTGTGTTGACGTGCTACTAAAAGATTATTAGAATAAAAGTGGTTATGGTGTGAATTACGATAAGAACTTTTTTGTGGTTATCCACCTCATCAAGTAGCACATAAAGTGACTGCCATCATATATTTCATGTCAAATACTCCCAAGAAGCATTGAAATGTGATACGCCAGCATTTTAATGCAATAAATGAAGAAATACTGAAGATATGGCTGTATGGGCATTAGTACCCGTTGCCTTCCCTTTAGAGGGAGAATTTAACAAAAAAAAACTGTCAAAGTCAATCAGTTGTCAACAATGCCCTAAATTAGTGATGTGAACCAATTACAATTTTTAAGACCGGTATAAAACCGATTACTTTTTAAAAAAGCCGGTTTTAAAAGGTTTTTTTAGGTTTTTGAAAATAAAAGCGATAATATTTAATCATAGGCATTGTATTTATTATTATTTATTTTTCAAGTTTTAGAAAGTAGTACACAAAAAATACATTTTTTTAAATTTGTTTGCTTATAACAAATCGCAGTTCTGGTTTATAAAACAAATATGCTCCTCAGTATCTGCTTGCAGTCTGCTCCTTCTAGAGGGCATTACATATCGAGATTCAGAGAAATTCCTCTCTGAAGGAATCGATGTCGCTGGTATTGTCAGATACTTTGACGGTATAGTAATTTAAAATGTGAAAAATTTTATTTTAAAAAGCACTTTCAAATCGTCAAAAAACAATTTTTTACGACTATAACAAAAAATATATGAACAAAAACATAATATCGCCTGTCTGTCCTTCTGTCATTTCTGAATTTACGGCCATAACAAAGTCATAATATCTGTCTGTCTGTCGTGTCTGAATTTACTCCGGTTCCAAAAGTTGAACTCACAAACTCGTGTAGTAATTTAATGGCACTCGGTGTTTTAGGTGTTGGTTGCTGCACCAAAATTCTCTCGTATTTTAGCGGCTTTTGTGATCTTGGCTTCTTCGCTTCTCTATCGCTAAATAGAAAATGTACAGAATTTAACATTTGTAATTGAAAGCCGATCGAGGCGTTATGTCTAATCCCATATTTTTTCTGCTTAGTGATAGCAATTGTCGACAGGCATTTTATCTAGGCCCTCAGTTGTGTCTGAGTTTGAAGTATTGAATGGGCGAGTTGCTGCAACTAATTTGTCCATTAATTTCAAAATAGACACCGTAAATATATTTATTAATTAAAATGTATATCAATAGATATTTTAATTAATAATAAACAGGAGAAATAGTAAGTTTTATACAAATAATCAACACAAATTAAAGTTTTAGAACAATCAAATTATAAAAGGTTCAGATAAGTTCAGTATAATGTTTTTATATATATATATATATTGTATGGCAACAACTTTTTACTTTCTGCCAATGTCAGTGTTGAAGGTAGGGAAACTATATTTATATGTAATGGATGACGGACTGACTATAACAGTACAGGAGAGTTCCAGGTTTGGAATAATAGATATTTGCTAAGGACTACATATAATGTTTATAACGGAATATAATTAATACATACTAATAATATAATGTTAAGATATGTTACATAAAATGTTAAATTTTAATATTATTTAGACATATAAAGGAATACAAAATATTAAACAAAGGAGATAGTATTCTTTAACAGTCAGTTCGCGTTCCGGGCTTCGGGCCAAAAGACCAAACTTTGTCGGGGGGTTACAGATGAAAAATCGGTAATAATATTGATTGAATGATTATAAACAAATCGATTATTTATCAAAATAAAATCATGTATAAAAATCAATTTTTACTTTAAAAAATCGATTATTAATCGATTTTTTTCATAATCGATTATTTTTTCACATCCCTACAATCAGCTGTCAAATTGACACTCAAAGTATAACCTCTCAACTCAAATTCTAAGACCAAAATTTAAAATAAAATAATAAACTAAAATTTTTAGTTAAAAGCACAAACTATACAAGTATTATTAAAAGCAATACCATGAGACTCAACAACGTATTGTTTACGGCTCCGTGCAGAACCAGCAAAAGGAGGTATCAAAATGAACCAGTCCCATTTCAAATGTTATTACCATTACAATTAAGAAAACATGTCTCTGGTAAAGGTGATAAATTAAAAGAAACTGTCTGCATGCAAGAGATGGCAGTGATGTTTGCGTGCTTTAAGAAAAATGAATTCGATCAGCAAGAGTGTTTGAAAGAAGTATCTGCCTTTCAGACATGTTACAATGGTTATAACGAAAAAATGAAGGTTCAAAGAGAACTAGGGAAGAAAGGTGTACTTGTGCCTGGAGAGAAAACTCTGACCCATAGACAATTAAATCAGCTATTAAATAGGTTTCCTCCAAAAAAATAAACCTATGTTGGTTTTATTTGCTTTTTTGATTACAAATTAATTGGCTTTTTTAACTATTTTAACACAGAACATTCTGGTCTTTCAAAGCCTATATACATGATAGATTTAATTGTCATTGAGAAGGTAGTTTACATTAATAGTATTTTAGTTGTGCATACTTAGTGTTAATAATAATATTTAATTGCTTTTAACTTTGTTTTATTGTACTTCTTTGAATCCTTTTCTATGAGTGATAGGCTGCTCGTTCAGCCTGATGTTTATGTTTATTTAATGTATAGGTATATGAATACATATTATTCTCAATGTTTCTCAGTCATCTACTATCTGTAACACAAGCTCATATTGATGCTTACTTTGGGCTAGATCATAGGTTTGAGCATTAGACAGTATGGTGCTATCAATACAGTAATAAATTAAAACATGGGCTATATTAGTTCATATAAATGGTTTGCCACTTTTAAGAACATTTTATTCATTTGATAATTTCATGACATTTTTATGAAACAATGCCAATGTTTATTATTTATTTATTCTGGCAACTTAACAGTTGGTTGCTTTGATCTATTATTTTAAAGTGTTATTTTTGGATTTCTATTGAAAGTTTGGTCTATTAAGGGGCTACCTCATGCACACTAGCGACACCAATTGATTGTTATTAATTATGGTGAATTTAGAACATAATAAACAAAAACGCTTTAGAGAATTGCTAAAGAACGGTATTTGTAATTTTTAAAGATGTATTTTGTATAAAGTGTCTACCAATAAGTAACCAAATTTTTTATATTGTTAAAAGTGGCCACTTTCGGCGATAATGAAAAAATAGGTTACATATAGAGGAATATCTTATACCGAGCACATCTCAAAAAATTACAAATAACATTCTTTAGTCATTCACTAAAGCGTTTTTGTTTATTATGTTCTATATTCACCACAATTAATATAAATCAAGTGGTGTCGCTAGTTCCGACGAGGTATCGCCTTAATACAAAGGTTTACTTTTTGGTTTTTATTGAAGGTATTAAAAAAATGTGTTTGAAAATATTTTAATTTTTCTGTGAAGTGTTAATAAAATATTTCTCATTAAAATATATCACTTGGGGATAGTGTGGATCCATCGCGGTGATGATACTTGTAACTCTATGCGCCTCACAGTTATTAGTTCATCATCAATTTCATTTACATTGTAGAACCTTTCCAAATCTTCTATTGCTTTGTCTTCAAGCTGTAAAGATGAGATTGATTATAAATTAAATTGCTATTGATTGGTTTGAATCAATTGGTCAGAAATTATGCATGGAAACTGTCATTATAGTTTCAATTTATTTGTTTACGGGAGGGTGTTTAAAACATGTCTATTTAATCTTTTTTTGAGCACCAAAGGCAATATCAATTTCATGCATTGCAATCAAAATTGAGTACAACCCTAAAGTAGGTATGAAAGCAATAATAATATCGCTGTCACAGCAATATTGCTTTCGTGGGCGGTATGTAGGAAATGCAATTACCGGACGTTTTCATTACCGTTAATGGTATATTTTTTACTGGTTAACCGATCACACCGGTATTTTTCACTATACAACTTATTATAACTACGGTATCGTGGTGTGGATGCTGTACCCGTTTATTTTTGAAGAGACACATTAACAGAGGCAAACTCAATAACAAAAAAACAGAGACTAATCTTAGAAAGGTCTAATCTTTCAGATATGTTAATTTTGAATTGTGTTTACAGTGAAAATAAAATATTGGTAAGAAATTAAAGATTTCTGCACACGGTAAATCAAGCAATGCATTTAGGCGGTAGATTACACCTTTAGAAAGGATAAGGGTAATAACCCAAATCCACGTGGACATAGTCCCGGGCGGTATAGTAGCACCAATGACTCATGAATAACTGTTCATATTTTTATCATAATAATAATTATTTCAATAACCTACGTGTTTTCGCTAATTAGTGCACTGACGTCATATTGAATTCAATTACGACATTCACTGACGTGTGAATGTCATAATGTGAAGTCTTAAACCATACCAATGTTCATACCAATAAAGATAGGAGGTCACCCTGCGGGTCTTGCTAGCAAAACATATATTCACCCCCCAATCTATATTTTTTTAGGGATCATAGTTTAATTAAACATTTTAAGAAATAAACACTTCTATTTATAAAAAGCTACCTGTGTATGTGCCAGTGGTTTCGTCATGATTCTCGAAAAATCTTCTTTCTGTTTCCTTTGGTCGGTCAAAATTTGATTAAATTCAATAGTTTTAGTTTTAGGACTGCTACTGGTAACAGGGGGCTCGCAAATCTTCCACGGATTCTTTGGTTTTTCTGGTGGACTACCAATATTCAACTTGTTTGTCAAATGGTCACTCAAGTTATGAGTAGAACTTTCACCTTGCATAGCCATCTTTTTTCGTTGCTTTTGAGATAGTTTAGGTCCAATGTGGCTTATGACTAGATTTCCTTGTGGACTCCTAGCTAGTTCTGCAAAAGGCGAGTCTTTTGGTGATACAGACATTCTCGAAGTTGTCGGGGTACTGGGTTCTTGGTTACTTGCAATGGAGATGGGAGAGTTATTTTTCGCAAGTCTCGTGAATTGGTCTGCTTGGGGTTTGTTTAAGATATCCTGGGCGTTGAGGACTGCTTTGAGCCTTGCTTGCACAATTTTCTGCTGTTTCTGTTGCGCTGATGGCACTTCTATCCACTTTTCCTGCTTATCCCGATTGGTTTTATCGCCATCCTTTGATATATTGCTCAAAGATAACGTAACATCACCAGAGATTTCATTTGACAGATCCAAAGAACCCACAGAGCTTAATGATTCATATTTCATACGTGCCTTCTCATTTTCTGTGTACTCAACCTTTACTAGTTTGCTTTTCCTTTTAGACACTTCAATTATACTGTCGTCTTTCTTTATATCTTCATCAGTATATTCTAAGTTGACAGGATAATTGACGGCACATTCTTCTATGACTTCATCTGCTGGCGCATTGAAGAAAGGAGTAATTACCCTTGAAGACATTATAGGATTGAATTTGCAGTAGTAATTAGATAAATCGTCAATTAGAGCTTTTTCTAATACGTCTAGCGATTTGTTTTCGAGGACACTGCATAGGTTTAGGAGAATGAACTCCATACAGCGGTGCTTGAGCTGTGTAGCGTTGTACGTGTGCGCGAATTGGCACAGTTCTGCGCAGTTTTTTAGCGTGACTAGGTTCGCTAGGGCGACTTCGCACATTTCTCTAAGTCGCGTTATGAACAGCTGGTCGGCTACTATGAGCATGCTGCAAATAAAGTCGAAGCTGTCCGAGGTCTCCACTTCGGGACACGAGTCAGTGTATAAGAAGTTTATCACTGGTAAGAGGATTCCGTGGTTTATTGGCAAAGTTACTTTTGCTAGGAGTTTGCTCTGTAATAAAAAAGAAAAAAAGATACAAGGAACATTGTTATGAGTTAAAAAAAATGAACTGGGATATTGTACTAGCTGATTATTTTTGTCATAATCGATTTTGAACATTATAATTGATATTTTGAGGATATTAATAAGAATATATTTACTTTGAATAAATTCAAAAATACTAAACTTAATCGAATCTTAGGTATTTAAAAAAAATACTCGTTGGGGTGTTGAAATGAATGTTTCGACATTGCGAGTGGTTAGCTTTAAATGCAAATACATACAGACTGGAAAAAATTCAAAAAGTTAACCCAAGTCCTTAGTAGTTAAGTGGTTGCCGTCCCAGGGCATTATTATTTCTAGTTCAGATAATTTTTCCAAATAATTTTCTTCATCTTAAAATATAAGCAAGCAGCAGTCAGAAAATATTAACTTTATCAGCCAATAGAAACGATGTCGCGGATGTCAAAATTTTCGAATCCCCTAATAATAAAAAAGCAAGCCCATTAAAACCGCCAATTTCTGCCCTACTATCACTATTAATTAATGAGTATTTTCTAATATGAAACATGGCAAATGATGATGTCATAAAGTTTAAAGTATTAGCATGTGCTAATACTTCATACTTTATATAATAAGTAGACTAACCTCTGTCCAAGAATGCATGAACATGCCTTGGAAGTAGTCGAGCCTTGCAGCAAGCACGCATTTGTGCGCCGGCACTAGCATGCCGTCTTTGGAGCAGACAGATGTGTCAACTAGCGAGGGTTGCGAGGTCCGGTCCCAGTGCTGGGCGGGGTTGCGGCAGTGAGACGCGGAGTCTTTTAGGTGGATTATGCCGTCACGGTAACTGGTTAAAACGGGAAATGTTTGACTTATAATTTTTTGGTCTATATTGTCGCACTGCTAGGTAAAGTTTTTGCGAAACACGAAATAACTTGATGTCATATTTTCAACAGTCATATTTTCTTAAATGTTATTTTAACATTAATATTGAATATTTGAAAGACAGCAGCGTTGGTAGGCCTCGCACAAGGTGGACCGACGATCTGGTGTGGGTCGCGGGAAGCCGATGGATGCGGACAGCACAGGACCGATCGGTTTGGAGATCTTTGGGGGAGGCCTATGCCCAGTAGTGGGCGTCTCTCGACTGAAATGATGATGATGATTTGAAAGATAATGGGCCTAATTCTGAAGACACAATCCCAATCTAAAGAAGATATTTCATATTCGGCCAATCAAAAAACCATGACAAAACTCCTGAATCCGGTAAAAATACTATTAATTCGTTTTCATTCACAGTTTGCTTGTACTAAATTGAAAATTATTTGTCGATTCCACCAATAGTCAATAAGGCGATATGGCGGCCGACATTTGAGTCAACTAAACGTCACCAAGGTGACATAGGCGCCATGCCATAGGAATATTTGGCTGTGTTGTAGATTTTTCTATAAAAATTCTTATTTTGTACCACGAAACAAAGCAAATAAAAAGAAAATGGACAGTTGAAAACTGTTCTGCATATTTTTTGCTATTTTTTTACAAACAAATAAATGTAATAGGAAAAAGATAGCAAGAATTTGCTTAGAGCTATTGAATAAATTGAGATAGATTTTAAAGAAACCATAGACACTTCTATATATTGCGTTCAATAAGGTCGAAAATTGAACACACGTTTTTAAATGTCAAATTAAATAACAGCCATCTTTTTTGGATTCACATTGATGGAAAGAGATGTACTGAACTTAAATTTAGATTCAGATTCTCCAGATCTCGTTCTCCCACTAAGAACATAAAAGTGACCGTTAGAATTTGACTTCTTTAGAAAGTCTGTACTAGGTGGTAGGCAGGTAGGTGGTAGGTATGTAGGGTCGTCTGGGTAGGTACCACCGCCTTTCTTATTTCAGCCTTGAAACAGTTCGCTGTGTTTCGGATTGAAGGGAAAGGTAGCCAGTATAATTACTGGGCATGGACGGCATTTCATCTTAGGCCTCAGGATGACAACGCACCTGCAATATCAAGGCATTTTTCCTTGTTATTGCAGGTGTCTATAGGCGGCGGTAGCCGCTTACCATCAGGTGGGCCGTCAGCTTATTTGTCATCTTGTAGTATACAAAACCTTCGTACAGTCGACTGCACATCAAGGGTAACAGTTTGACCTTGAGATCGCCCTTACTCCGTTCGTAATAGAGGCGGCTTTCGTAGTGCAACTGTTACACTTGATGTGCTGTCGTGTGTGCATGCCGAATGAAATTATCTTTATAATTCTTCATAAGCTGCCTAAATTTAAGTATAATGATCGTTGTAATTATTGCTATCTTTTTCCTATGCCCAGTGAGAGAAAGAGATAACACTAGGTAAAGTTAGATTTAGATTGTGACTTCAGAATTAGGTCCAATGATTTTGATAAAGTATGATGTCCAATTAAATTTTAAGAAAAAAATAAACAGTGATGCACAACTGAGCCCCGCATTGTCGATAAAAAATACTAGTTAAATATAATAATTTCGACCGTTGCCTGTCCGTGTCCGACTATTCGTTTGGCGATTTTTATTACTGATATTGCGATATTCCATAGCATTAACGCATGGCTTACCAACTTTTTGTAGAATTGATAAAAAGTTTCGTTTTACTTTTAAAATTAATCATAGACTGTCTGACCTGAGTCTAATACACATTTACAGAAAATTATCAATTACATTTTGAATACTCACTAAAACTTGTCGAGCAGTTTGTGTAGCGCCATGACTTGGAGCCTTTTAGCCGTCGCTTGTACTAGTCTAATAGGGTCACAGTATAGGTACTTTGGTGGCGTCTCCGTGGTTCGTTTGCTGCGCCCGCGCTTGTGTTTGTCCCCTTCTTGCTTGTATACCTCGTACGCTGATATTTCTGATGTGTTTTCTGTTAGGAATACAAGGGGATAGGATAAAACACGCGTCTTACTGCTTAGTAGAGCGCGTGCTCTTGTTGAGTTTAGAGAAACCGATCTAAAATTGTATATCAATAAGGATGATTTTCGATGAATAAAATTTTTTAAGTAACATGTTTTTATTCCAGCCAACATCTAAATCAGCTTATCAAAACAAACTGTTCGCAACTGCAACTCCCGAAACCTGTTATAATTAAATGAGCAATTGTGCAAGTAAATAAAATGTTACTAATAATAAAGGTTCGTTTGTTTCAAGATAACATTATACATTTTTTTTATTGTTTTATTTAAATTATTATCACATTCATTTATAGTCTGATTTTAGTTCTCACAGAAAAAAATGATATGACATTTCAGGGTTAGGCCCGCTGAAAATATCCTACAATTTTCCTTAGTTTGGAAATAAGTATGTATTTTTATAAAAAATACAAATAAAGAAGAAAGAAAGCAATGAAAAATATATATGTTCCAGGCGGGAATTGAACCCGCGTCTCCTGGGGTCCGATCAGACCCCACAAGACGAAAGTTTTTTCATCGTTTTCTTTCTTTTTTTTGTTATTGTTATAAGCGTTATAAACGCATCAAAACATTAAAATGTGATGTATTTTCCTGTGAACATTTTTTATTTGTTGTGTAAATTCTTAAACATATCGCAGATCGCAATGCTAGCTACGTAGAAATAAAGCTGGATAATCAAAATATACAAATACAAATAAAAATAGTCTGACACGATCTACACGACATACATACATTCCATAATTAAAAATTTAATATTTTCCATGGTTTACCATCTCTTTTAGCATTGACGCCAAAAGGATTGTGTTGACACATTCTTTTGACCCATTCCGACTTACCAATCAACTCCAACTCCACATCCTTATTTTCCTTCTCTTTCTTTAGCACCGGTAGATCTTCCTTCCTTATCTTCAGCCCGCATGGTCCTAACTCGGCCACGTCACAGCTGCCCGTATACATAAACCTCAAAACACGTTCGAACACGTCTGAGTGAACGTTTTCTAGTGTCACCGTGGGTTTATCACCAGGGTTTTTAAGCTGTTTTTCATAGAGTTTGTATAAGTACTCGCTGCTAGAAGCTACTATGAATATGTGTGCGGGGAACAGTTTTGTGCCGACCTGGAAGGGGGCTCTGGGTTAATTTTACTTGTTCAATAGATGATTTCTAGAGAAAGGTAAATACTAAGTATATGTCGTGGAGGAGCACGGTGGCGTATTGGTTTGAGTGCTCTAGTTTCAATACGAAAAAAAGCAACTTTCGCCATGGTTAATCACTGGATGGGACAATCAAAGTTTGTTATCTCCATATTCTCCGTGCTTCGTAAGGCACGTTAAGCCGTTGGTCCCGGTTGTTCCTGCAAGATTTTTGTCTGAGTCCTAAAAATTAATTAAATAAAACTATGTCACAATATTTGAAATAAAACCAATTTACCGGATTTAACTCGCGTTTAATTAGATGTTACATTATTATTATTCACCCGACGTTTCGATTACTTTACAGCGATCGTGGTCACGGGAAGACTGAAGATGTCAGTTGTCTTTGATAAGTTTTAAGTTAACTACCGTCACTTTGTGTTATATTTTGAGCGGTCCGAATTACGCATACGGAGCTCACGGTGTCAGTTTTTTGGGCAGTGTGAGGACGGGCTTGGGACTTTATTATTCGAATGATGGGATCCCAAGCTGCTGGTACACTCCAACCATCTTCTCTATTGAAATTAGGATGCTTTTGATTTCAATAGCCTCACGTAACATTCTAGGAATGAAACGGTGTTCTTTGGCGAGGATCTGGGGCTTATCAAATCTGATATAGTGATTGGGTCCGTCAAGAGCGTCTTCACACACTGCCGACTTCGTTTCGCGCCTGTGTTTTACGTCAGCTATATGTTCTTTTACCCGGGTGCCTATGCTTCTCTTTGTTTGACCTATGTATGAGAGGCCGCAGTCACAATCTAACTTGTATATGCCTGCATCTTGTAAGGGGATATTGCACTTGACATAACGCGAGTTAAATCCGGTAAATTGGTTTTATTTCAAATGTGTAGTGCTCGCGAAAATGTAAGACACTATGTCACAATATCTTTAATTGAATCTAAGTTTTTGACCTTCCATATACAGAACAAAGAAAGAAAAAGATGTTTTACTAAGAATATTGTGGATTCACTGTATTGCAAAATGAAGCATACATAAGCTTTCATAATTATTGTGCATTATGTTACAAAAAGACGTTGCTATAAGGATTTTCTTTTCAAAACAATGTTTTGAAGTTTCATTACTTTGCAATTGGCTATTGTAATATAGAATATCTTTTGTCCACTGGACATCTGGAGTCGAGATATCTTACCTTAAATATAACGTCATGCAGCAAATCATCATCGCTGGCTGTTTCCATTAGAGATTCCATGTGCTTAGACATGCAAGAGGGGGAGAGATCCGGGTGAGACTTTAGCCCGCAAGTTGGTTTAATCTAGAAAATGTAAATACGGATGTTGACTAGAATAAACATAGTAATTGAAATAACAAATGCTTCGCAAACCATTATTTTTTGTGTGATATCAAACTTAAGTAACATAGGATTTTTCTAAAATGGCGAAAAAATATTACAAAATTCATTAAAAACATCTAGTCACATTTAAAATGTTTGGTTTTGTGCGTTATAAATGCAAACATCCTTATTTTAAGAAATACAAATAAAGAAAGAAAACGATACAGTACGCGAAAAAGGTACAGGTCCTCAAATGCGATGGAAACTTTTTGATAATTAAATAAATAATCACTTACCTGTAAACAAGCGAAGTTAATCCCTTCACTGTCAACAGCAATAGCTACCGCTCTATGAATATTCGGTATCTTCGTCACTCTGACAGGAGTACAGTCATCCTTCTCTAAAAACTTGACTAGCGCGGACTTGCTGTTATCTTTGTCTCGTTCCTTCTCTTTCCTGATTGGCTGCGGCTGAGTGGGCGGGGCCTTGCGCGAAATACTCCCAATAAACGCCTCGCCATATTTGGTTGTGAAATAGAGCGCGTCGTGTGTTAGTGCCACTTGGGTAATAACTGTTTGGTGGTTAAGGCCGAAGATGCATCTGTTAGAGAAGTACAGTGGTATTCATAAAAAAATCTTATTGGAGGTTTATAGAGGTCATTGGTTAAAAAAACGTGCAATAGCACTATTAGACGTTTGATAAAATATATTATTCTTAAATACTCCATAAGCCCTCCATAACTAAAATAGATTTATTAAACAGTTTTTAATGTAATGTTGCAATCCTAATGAATATGAACGAGTGATAGAAGGAACTAATAGATATTTGACGTATCGTCTATATTCCGGTCAAATTGAAAGTTTGTTGCAATTAATTTTCTATGAAAAGTAAGTAAATTATTTTTATTGATTAATACAGTATAAGTACCTACACGATCATAATGGATAAAAAACTCCGAAGTAAGAATTGGGTCAAAGGTAAAAAAAAATCAGCTATTTAACTTTTGATATACCGTTTGATTTCTTTTGTTTTTATAATTGTTTTTTCAATAGAACTTAACAAAAAACTTATTCGCGACCGTATATTGAAGTTTGAAAACAAGAACTGGTGGTCATATATCCGATGTCACAACACAGCATGTAGACACATGTATCATACATATCTCAAACACCTAAAAACACACAGTACCACACGCACGCACGCTCACACGCACGCACACACTAATCTTATAAGGAATTCCTAAACCCCACCATTGTAACCCTTGTCAATAATTTTCTACAAGATTCTGGTCATTTTGTAATTTGATATAAGAACCGCACCTAACCTATTTTCAATTACTAATCGCAATACATAATATACTGTGGCATGTTCAGAAATAAAGCAATTATGTATTTAAGTGTAGTATTACCTGGTGAGCTGATTAGTGGTGTCTTGCCATATGAGCAGTTGCCCGACGTTGGTGAGCAGTAAGACCGTTACTCGCGAGTATACGCCTTGCTCGCTCACTTTCGCTTCCACGCACACTTGGCGGAGGTTTATCTGCCTGAATAAATAGTCTATTAATGTGCTTGTACATACCTACGTCAAAGATATTCATAGATAGTAATCATGGAAAACTTTCATGAATGCTATATTACCGCCCATACCTACTTGTTTGACATGTGTTGGTCATTCAAAAATGTATGGAGTCCCGGCCAGGTCAAAAACACTATACCAAAAATTAGGCAAAAATTATGCAGAACAGTTTTCAATTACCCTTTTTTTAATTTGCTTCTGTTTCGTGGTACAAATCAACAATTTTGATATAAAAAAATTGCAACACAACCAAATCTTCATCATGGCGCCTATGTCACTTTAGTTGACTTCTATGTCGCCCGCCATATTGCCACATTGAATAATGGTGAAATCGACAAATCATTATGAATTTTGTACAAGTGAAATTAACGTGAAAATAAATCATTAGTGTTTTTCATGGATTCCGGAGATTTTTGCTGATTTTTTTGAGATACTCGCTGTGGACATATACCTGGCTGGATATAAAACATCTCCTTTCTCGACTCGGTCTTGACGACTTTTACCATTGTAAAAGTCGGCCATTGTAAGTACCGTAACGTAAAGCGAGGTTTAGACTACCAAAGGTATATTTTCCACTCGCTCGTGCTTATAGCGCCGTCTCAAAACTTGCAGCAAGAACTTGCTAGTCTAAACCTCGCTTAACATAGCTCTTTTGAATAAATACTGTTTTTACCAAGTTTCTATACTTTGATTTGCCTAAACACCGTAACCAGCTACAGTCACGTTGAACCGGACAAATCATCACTGAGCGCTTCTCTTCAATTCAATTTATTTATTCTTAAGTATAAGTTCAACATGAATAGTGTCACATAATAACTACATTTTATGTGCAGGGCGATGGCGAGCAATAATATGATTATGACTTTTATTTTAACACCTACTACAAGGGAGGTGAAGTATGTCACAATTTTCCGGACCACAGAGTCTAACAACCCTTGGACATCACAAATATTATACCACCATAGACTAATATTGTTACGAATAGTGTTCATAAAAGTTATCTTTTTAGGACCTATTTAAATGACGTTTTTTCAAACAAGCAGAAGTCGCGTTTTTCCGTAAACTGAAAACTGCACTGACTATGAAATTAGTTGTTAGCAATAAGGTCGCATTTTGTATTACATGTTTTCTTGCTCTGTTGTGTGAAAATGAAAATATCTTTATTCAATTAGGCCCCCCAAGAAGCTCTTTCGAATCGTCAAAAAAACCCTTGTGTCTATCACATAAAATAAATTTAACTAACAATATCATAATGTTTGTCTTTTTGTCCTGTCTGGATTTACGTAAGCTAACAATGTTATAATGCCAGTCTGTCGATCTGTCGGTCAGTTAAACAGTCTGTGTCAGTCAGTCTGTCAGTCTGTCTGAATTTACACCGGTTCCAAAAGTTGAACTACCGAGAGGATTCCAGCAACAAACTCGTGTAGTCACTCTTTTCAATTATTAAGTTACAATGTTTGTTAAAAGTACTTACTCGTGTGCAATAAAGAGTACTTTTATTGTATTTTAGGTAGTAAGTGTGGGTGAACTTACCGATTTAGTGTTAAGTCATACTAACTTGATAGCAATCTTCTTGCAAATGTACTTATGGAGCAGGTAGACATCTCCGCGACTGGTGGCTAGTACTGTGGCCGCGTCCGTCGCGGCCGCAAGTAACAGACTCGCTTCGTCCTTGTTATTCAACGATATGGCTACCTAACGAGAATTTTTTAATGAATAAAAGCGATTTTGCCTATATTCAAATAAATATACAGGCTGGTGCCGTCAATACGACAATAAATTAAAACATGGTCTATATTAGTTCATCGAAATGGTTTGCCACTTTCAAATGCATCTTATTAATTTGATAATTTCATGATATTTCTATGAAATAATGCGGCCAATTTTATATTATTTTATACAAATGTCATGAAATTATCAAAGTTTTCGCTCGATGACGCACTAACGCGGCGTGCGCGGGATTCTCGACTCTCGGCACGCGTTCGGAGTGTTTCTTTTCGCAGCTTCTAAATTGGCTAATAATAGTAATCCTAGTAGGCTAATATAACGAAATTATTTCAGCTTTTGTATTAGAGTGATGTATCTGTACTATTATTAATCTGTGCCCGCAACGCCAGAATTCAAAATTTTGTTTCGGAATTCTGTAACTCTCAGTACAGTTAGTTACCAATGAAGTTTTTGTTGACGTTCCTTTGAGTAAAGTTAGTTTACTGTACATCAAATTTCAACAGCGTAGCACAATAGTTTAAAAGAGCTTATTCAAATAAAGTACATTACTCAAAAAAGCTGACCCGTTTAGGAGCTGGAACCATTTTGTCTTCCTGCGGGTGTCCCAGCTGTCCCAGGTTCATCCCCCACGTGTACACAGCACGAGCATTCCAGACCACAGCATGGGAACGCCCAGCACATATGCCCAGCGGTTGGGACAACTTCAGAAGTGCCTTGACTGAGGGAAGCTTGATAGACGATGGGGTTTTAGTGCCCGATTGACTGATATTGTCGGCACTGTTTAGCGAGTACTGAATTATCTGTGAAAAGCATGATTAAGAAGTTAAATATTTAAAATATAATAAATCTATGAAAGAGTTCTTAAAAACTTATCTTCAATTTTGATTTATTATTTTTAAGGGATGATTTCCATAGATAAAGGGATTTTTTAATTTATAAGACCGCTGTGTAAGACCTCCGGAGGTCGTATTACAATTAAACAAAGGCCTCCCCATCCTCCCAGCTCATTAGATGACGTGGGAGACTGCTCAAAACCACTGATCTACCACGGACTTGGGAGAATCCTATGAATTTCTTCTAGTCGCCGTTTTTGAGTTAAAAGCTAACGACGCAATGTATTTAAAGGGGCATTAATATGTTTCTTTGCGCTCTGTAAATAATGCATTAGGTACATGTGATAAGCTTAGTTCGCGGTAGAAGCTCAACTTGTTAAATACTTGTATTAGAAATCCCTAAGCCTGTCAAGCCACACATGGGTTTTTGGTTTCAATGCTCCCAATAAGGGAGTCTTATAAGACGCGGCCTAATATTACCAATCAATTTTGTATGAAACCTATAACTTTTCTTAAATTTCAACTCACAGTGCCGCTTTCCATGAGAAACACGGTAGAGTTTAGCATGATGGCTGCTTGCACGCAAGGCTCATTCAGCTTCAATGGTACTGGCTGTAACGCTGTAGAGTGGGGCCCGCCAGCACGAGACAGTTGACCGCAACACCAGACCTGTCCCTCAGATGCTCCTGAGCACACCCAAACGCTATGGAATTTGCCAAGGCATACCTAGAATAAGATTATGCGGGTAATTAAATACGAATATATGTATTTTGCGGGATAATTGATTCTGATGATAAATAGTAATAAGAAACTAATTATTAGAGTAAAAAATAGTTTATTAAAAATTCTAATCAATAAAACCAGATAATAAAGAAAACCATTTAATTAATTCAGAAAGTTTCATGTGGGTAGCCATCTCCACTATATGCGTGTGGCGTAAACTTGTAAGTTTGAAATGGGTTCACAGCGGACACAACTCTCACAATTTTCTTCGGAGGCTCTTCCACATAATGAGGGTTTTCAGAGAACGATCTAGGAGGAGCCGTCGGCTCAGGATTTTCTCGAACTTTCGATGGTAAGTAGGCAAAACTTCCAGCCATAGCCCCTAGAAGGGGTTCTCCTCTTATGATGCAATACGCAAATAGAATCAAAACGAAATAAAAAATGGCAAATAAAACACCGTAAAATATAAGCTTGCCTTTATTCGCAGCGATTGATTGACTGAGAACATTAAAGCATCCAGTGTCTTTAAAGGACTGTATAGAGGCATCAATGCTCATACCACAGTGCTCTGATATAGGCAAGAGAGCCGTTCTATTTTTCAATTTGCAACATTCTACTGGATACAATTTCCTACTTTTCTTCTGCCAGTTAGTATTTGAAAAATCTTGGTAATTATTGACGCCACAGCACTCGTATGACATCATGACGTGGTTCCAGAAGAAGGTTATTAAGTCTTGTTCATTTCCGTAGTTTAATTGTATAGTTCTTTCTAAATAATGCCTTGTTTGCTCGCTTTTGGAGTAAATGTTGTAGATCCCTGATATGAAGAAGAACCAGAAAGCAACAGAGGATATAGCGGTAACCAAGAAGATATAGGACTTGATGGCGCATTTGACTTTGCAGCCAGCTCCCAATATCCCACAACATGATGTCATCATCGTTAAAACGGCTAGTATAATAAGGATCGTGGTCATAGGGGTAAACCATAGTCTAAGATTGACGAATTGTGCAATGTTCCCAACAGCATAACTCTTTGTGACCGTGTAGTTGACGTCTTCAAAGAACTGTGTGTTGATCACGCACCAAACACAGATGATAATTCCAATGAATCCGAAGATGAAAAATAGAACATTTGTGAATCCTAGACACGTTCGCGGTAAGCCAACTGTATGCATTGTATTGTTTCCTCAAAAATTAGTGATTTGATCATTATTTTATGTTGACGTGATTGACACTTGACATCATTATTATGACAATTATATTTTCTATTTAGATGTGTTGTGAAACCTCCATGAACTATAATTCTTTTTTGCCTTTGCAATTTCATGTCAAGTTTTTAGTTGTTGTTGTCATGGTGATTTTAAGTTGTTATCCTATTGAAAGGTAAATGTATAGAAATACATAATATTCCTTTTGCCATTTTTATAACCGTTTTTTAATATTATTTCTTTCGCGTCTGCTTCGCACGACGAACCCCTTAATAATCCACAACATTTGGCGACCGTGAGGGTAAATTATGGAGAGAGCGAAAGAAGAACGGAAAGCGAGACGACGGTTATTTACGATGAGGGCAAACTGGTTAGAGGAATGTATTCATAATAACGAAATAAGCTCAGCCATGCAAGCGTACGAATCTTTGGTTGACGCTTATCAAAAGTTGGAAGTTATTAACAATAAAATACTGGGACTATGGTTGGACATTTTGAACCGGAATGAAGAGGAATTCGAAGAAGACTTAGACAATACCGAAACTTATAGTCTAAAATGGTTTTCAATGAAATTTGCCTTTCTTGGTTTTATTGAAAAATCCAATAAAGGACAGAATAACGACATCTCTAGAAACCTAAGAAAAGGGTCAAGGTGCAACGATAGAATGATAAAGGACCCAGAAAGAAATTTTCGGTTGCCGAAGCATGATTCTCCGAAAATTAATGGATTTCCATTAATTTTTTATAATGTTATAATGTTAAAGGCTCTAGAGCAGTGGAAGAAGGAGAACCATGCTGCAGTCCTACAGTACTGCAAACTATTAGATTTGGCGCTGACAATGTAGCAGATAAGTTCAACGTTAGTTCTCGCGTCGATTCTGGTGCTCAGAGATCATTTATTGAAAAGGATACGGCGGAGAAGATAAAACTAGAACCTTATGCTCAAAAAGAGACCACACTAAATGTGTTTGGAGGCATCGTAACTAAAAAGGAAATGAGGCATTCGCTTAACCTATGTCTGGATGGTATGGGGCAGAATATTTGTTTCGGATTGCAAGCATTAGAAGAACACGTCATTTATGGATACTTGCCGACAAGTCAGCAGCCTGTATTTTTTTCGGAGTTACGGAAGGAAGGGGTTACCTTGAATGACACTGCAGAAGGCACAACAGCCGAAGGCATAAGAGACGAAGTAGAGGTGAAGCATAAAAAAGGGTTAGAGAAAGAAGTAATGAAACTTGTCAAAGAAACAATAAGAGTAGATAGTAAGAACCAGAATGAAGTAAGGCCTGCTTATAATGATAAAGCGGTGAATCAGTCAGACAATTATAATATTGCTGTGAAGATACTTTTTTGCACAACAAAAAGGAAGAAAAAGAAAAGAAGAGAAAAGGAAACGAAGAAAAGGAGAAAGAGGAAAAAAATAAGGAAAAGAAAGAAGTCGAACAAGGAGACTCCGTCTTTCATTTTCGTGAATGGACGAGAGACGAACTCGGTATGGTCAGCAGATCAAAATGCCAGGATGCTTTGATTTGGGACTCGATAAATGTATTGTTTTTTTTGGAGTTCTATTAAATTGTTTTCATTTTTTTTGTGGTGCGCAGTGTGTTGTGAAACCTCCATGAACTATAATTCTTTTTTGCCTTTGCAATTTCATGTCAAGTTTTTAGTTGTTGTTGTCATGGTGATTTTAAGTTGTTATCCTATTGAAAGGTAAATGTATAGAAATACATAATATTCCTTTTGCCATTTTTATAACCGTTTTTTAATATTATTTCTTTCGCGTCTGCTTCGCACGACGAACCCCTTAATAATCCACAACAAGATGCCTGCCATACACCATGTAGGTAAATTCAATCTTTAGTGTATTTATACAGATTACTAGCTGTGCCCGCGACTTGGCGTGGATGTCGGAAAATAACAACATGTCGTACGTAGGGTACATGATTTTACTTGATTGGTCCTTGAGGTTTTTAGAGACGGCAAGTTATTTTTTAAATGAATTGGACCATGGAACTCTCAAAAGGTCCTGTGGTCTAACAATTTTTAAAGTTGGACAACTGCCCCTAGTAAAGACCCATGGTCCAACTAGTTGGACAGAACAGTTGGACCACTGCCCCGGACTGCTTATGAATAATATATTTATTTTGATAAGGAAAAATATTATGTTTACAAAAATACCCTCGCAGATAATGCATTATTTTAGAACAAATTTGATTAACAAAAAAAGGTTATGGTGAGTCTACCTTAAGAGATAGGCATATGCTGTAGCGGGGGTTTTTTAGAACTTTTAAAGGAAAACAATTCCGGCTTACATGATTTTTGCGTAACTTTAACCGTTTACGCAGCGCACGCAACGAAAGCTCTGAAAAGGAATATTTTTTCCCGTTTTTTCAATATTTTTCTTTAAGGCTCAGCTCCTATTGCTCGTAGCGTAATGTAAGGTGTATAGCCTATATAATTCCTTCATAAATGGACTATTCAACACATTTTTTTAAAAATTAAATCACTAGTTCCTGATATTAGCGCTTACCTGTTTGACACAAGTATTGTTTCTATTGAAGGACCCAAGCAGTTCGGGGGTGTTTCTTTGCTGCTGGGTTCCTGTGCCCAGTGTATAATTGGAGTTACTGCCCCACACGTACACCTCGCTGGGGCTGGAACCTTCATGATTGTACATGTATTGGCGGTCGAGCATAGCATGGTCCAGAGCCTTATAGTCGTCCTTATCGACGATATCGGTATTTACACCTGTTTGATAAGTCATTCAGAATATACACCGCTATTTTTTAATTAGTACAGAAAAAAAATTGGGGGTTTCAGTAGTCGTTACTGATTACAAATACGTAGTAAAAAGTAATAAAATTTAAATTTCTAAATTGTCCACAAAAAATACAATAATTGGTAAAATAATTATGGAATCAATGAGCAACACCTAGGCCCTAGGCGATAGTACGCGCAGTATTTTTATGTTTACACTATTGGCCGTTGAGCCCATTGATAAATCCCCGCGTCATAGTCATACATCAAAAATCCCGCCCGCCACTTCCCGCGAATAGTGGATGTGCTAGAGCGAGACAATATGATAAATGCATTTTTGTTATTAATGGGTAATAAATTACGTCCACAAATTCAGGGTCATTTTGGGATAAAAACAAATGATAACAACTTTGTTATTTACAAATATTAAAAATATATTCTTACATATAGCAAGGCCAGTGGCGTAACTACAGGGTGGCAGGGCTGGCAAGGCTGGCAAAATGCCACGGGCCCCCGACCTAAGAGGGCCCCGGCCCAAGAGGCCGCGAATCAGAAGTAAATTTTTAACATTGTACCTGTGTTAAAATTTTATTTTACTTAATTATTTTTTAAGTATCTACTTAAAATTCATTCTAATGAGACAACTAGAGACCGTAATACGAACTCAAATTAACCACAAGGATTCCAACACATCATAAACAAAAAGATTTTGATCAATTTTAGAACGCATCCATTGGTTTCTGCACTATTTTCCGCGGTTTTTCGTGTATTAGAGTAACCATGTTGATTTATTAATATTAAAGAATCATTTTATGTCCTACAGCTTTCCTGAAGTATGCACTGCATTAATGTTATTTGTTACAACTCCTGTGATTACAGCTAGTGCAGAACGATCATTTTCAAAACTAAAATTAACAAAAACCTATTTATGAAACTGTATGGGACAAGACAGGTTATGTAACTTGGCTATTCTGTCTATTAAAAATTCTATAGCCCGATCTTTAAACTTTGATGATGTAATAGTATAGATACTTTAACGGAACAGAAAGTTCGGAGATATTGTAAATGTATAGACCCATGCTCTTCAAAATAAAATTGTTATTAGTGTTGGGCAATTATGTACTTAAGTGGTTTATTAAAATTAAACTAAGTACAACGTGACGATTTTTACTGATAGGGCCCCATCAAAAGAATTTGCCGCGGGCCCCAGATGGCATAGTTACGCCTCTGAGCAAGGCCATTCATAATTAGCCTTTAAAGTTTTAGTGCTAATTAAAAAGTAGTGGTGTATAACAAAGGCATTACAAATACTCATGGTAAATACGGTTTACCACCTGATGGTGAGCGGAATTTATATGCCTACAAACATAAAGTGCCGCACGTTCTTGAAATAGATAGTTGCAGTGTTAATCACGATACAATGATGCTAACTTGGGCAAGATACTTAATTAGTATGAACGACAAAAGTATTTCAAACCAGCCATACCCATTTTCATTAAAGATACGGCGGCACTGATCTGTCCATAAAATATGCTTCTGTGTAACGGTGTATACCCAGACTCTCGGTCTCTAGCATTTGCAAAGGCTTCAGAAGAGTGACGAACCAACCATTCCATCAAACGAAGTCTCCCGCGTGACGCCGCCATGTGGAGTGCCGTGCGACCCTAAAATTGATCATTATAGGAGCATAGAAATATACATAAATATACACGGTACAATTTTTTTGTCTATCATCGGCTCGATGGCGTAGTGGTTTGAGCGCTCTGGTTTCGATTACGAAAACAAAGCAACTTTCGCCATGGTTGGTCCCGGGATGGGTCAATCAAATTTATAATCTCGAGCTCCTCCGTGCTTCGGAAGGCACGTTAAGCCGTTGGTCCCGGTTGTTACTGCAACCGCTTTAGGCCACCAACCCGCATTGGGCCAGCGTGGTGGTGTTAAGGCCCAAACTCCTCATGTGTTACTCCCATATAGGAAGGCCTGTGCTCAGCGGCAGTGGGACGTATATAGGCTGGTGATGATGATGATGATGATCATCGGCGACTTGGCTGGGTACCCAACGGCTAACATCTACAGCCCGCCTAGCATGACCACCGAAACGCGATATGATAAAGCTATTTATCGCTTCGAACTGTCAAAAATTATTGGATATAACCGCTATCTTGAAATTTTATCGAAACTGCGAACATGTATATATACAATACAAGTTCGTAGTTTCGATAAAATTTCAAGATGGCGGTTATATCCAATGATTTTTGACAGTTCGAAGCGATAAATAGCTTTATCATATCGTATCATATCGCGTTTCGGTGGTCATGCTAGGCGGGCATGGTGGAGTCATCAATACGACAAACAAATTAAAAAAATGGGCTACCTATATTAGTTCATAGAAATGCTTTGCCACTTTCAAAATATTTTTTTCATTTGAAAATTTCATGACATTTGTATGAAATAATATAACATTGGCCGCATTATTTCATAGAAATGTCATGAAATTAACAAATGAATAAGATGTTTTTGACAGTGGCAAACCATTTCTATGAACCAATATAGCCCATGTTTTTACTTATTGTCGTATTGACGGCATCAGCCTGTATACATAATAATATATGTAATAAAAAAATATATAAATCTAATAGCCTTTAAGCCCTAATATAAATCTATAAGCCCGAGACATTACATTTGTCTACTCGTTTGTAAAGACCAACTTGCCACACTAGTATCATAAATAACTATTATGTATTCAATTCAATTACAACCACACATACTTACCTTTGTTAATTTTTGTTACAAGATTTTTTAATATAATACGCCTATACTAACCTCAAAATCGAATGCTCTATTGAAGTTTGTGCAGGTAGCTTTAATAAAACTGGAAAGAGCTTCATCTCCAATAGATCTTTTTGTGAGTGCGCTAGTCAAAGCTTGTCCATGTCTGCGGGACTTACAGCGACGTGTACAATCCACCTCTGGCTTATTCTTACTCATTTTTTGTCCTTAATGTTACTTAGCACATAATTATAGTAAATAATTTCAACAGAAAAATAGATTTAAGTGTAAATAAATTTTACTAAGCCATTATGTTAATAAAAGAAGGTAATGAAATATGTACAGGTACTGTAGGGCCACACACTTATTGGCTTATTTAGACCATCATTTAGCAATCTGAAACAAGAAATTCTTACGTGACATGATGTTGACAGATAAATTATGTATGACGACTGGCTGGTTGAGCGGACTACTCAATCAGAGGTTTGTATGATGAGTAGGAGCATTTGTTCACCAGTCATGGATGTTTGTATGTATAATTAGTATATTTCTGTTATTTATGTACAATTGTACATATTATTATTAATATTACTCCATTATCTAGTATCCATAACACAAGCTCCTAATGATGCTTAATTTGGGCTAGATAATAGGTGTAAGGTATGAATATTAAATTATTAAAAAAAAACCGTTGAGCCAGCATGGTGTTGTTATGGCCTAAAACTCCTCATGTGTTTCTCCCATGTTGGAAGTTGTGCCCAGCAGTGGCAGACGTGTTTAGGCTGATAATGATAATGATGAACGTTGTATGGTGCCAAAAATTCCTACTAATACAACTATTGCTTTGGCATGAAAACCAAGTTATTGTGGGCAGACAGAAAAAAAAACTTAATCATTGAGCCTTTCCATAGTATGTTGGCAACTTTGTATCTTACTGGATTGCTGCTTTTTGTGTTTCTCACTTTGCACAAAGGAGTCAAATCAAACATTAGTAATTGAAATAATATAAAACTAGAAAATTTTCACGTCCTGAGGCGGGAATCGAACCCGCGATCTTTCGTAATCCCGGCGACTGCGCTAACCACTGAGCCACCCAGGACTTGGGATATCCCTGTGAAATTCTTCTAGTCTATCTGATTTGCGTTTACGAGCTAACGTCCACCCTACAATGTCGAAATGTTCTATTTCAACATTCGAAACGAGTAATTTTACAAATACCTACAATTCCTGCCGATTCGATTCCTGCCTCAGGACGTAAAATTTTTCTAGTTTTTATTCTATTTTAATTACTAAGTAATTTTTCAAACATTTATAATAATGTTGAAATCAAAAATTAAGAATATTTGAAAGCACTGCCCCAACTTAACCGAATCGTCGGTATTTGTAAAAATACTCGTTTCGGATGTTGAAATAGAATATTTTGACATTGTAGGGTGGATGTTAGCTCATAAACGCAAATACAGATAGACTAGAAGAATTTCACAGGGATATCCCAAGTCCTGGGTGGCTCAGTGGTCAGAGCAGTCGCCCGGATTGCGAAAGGTCGCGGGTTCGATTCCTGCCTCAGGACGTAAAATTTTTCTAGTTTTATTCTATTTTAATTACTAAGTAATTTTTCAAACATTTATAATAATGTTGAAATCAAAAATTAAGAAAATACCTACAATTCGGTTAAGTTGGGGCAGTGCTTTCAAATATTCTTAATTTTTGATTTTAACATTATTATAAATGTTTGAAAAATTACTTAGTAATTAAAATAATATAAAACTAGAAAAATTTTACGTCCTGAGGCAGGAATCGAACCCGCGACCTTTCGCAATCCGGGCGACTGCTCTGACCACTGAGCCACCCAGGACTTGGGATATCCCTGTGAAATTCTTCTAGTCTATCTGTATTTGCGTTTATGAGCTAACATCCACCCTACAATGTCAAAATATTCTATTTCAACATCCGAAACGAGTATTTTTACAAATACCGACGATTCGGTTAAGTTGGGGCAGTGCTTTCAAATATTCTTAATTTTTGATTTCAACATTATTATAAATGTTTGAAAAATTACTTAGTAATTAAAATAGAATAAAAACTAGAAAAATTTTACGTCCTGAGGCAGGAATCGAATCGGCAGGAATTGTAGGTATTTGTAAAATTACTCGTTTCGAATGTTGAAATAGAACATTTCGACATTGTAGGGTGGACGTTAGCTCGTAAACGCAAATCAGATAGACTAGAAGAATTTCACAGGGATATCCCAAGTCCTGGGTGGCTCAGTGGTTAGCGCAGTCGCCGGGATTACGAAAGATCGCGGGTTCGATTCCCGCCTCAGGACGTGAAAATTTTCTAGTTTTATATTATTTCAATTACTAATGTTTGATTTGACTCCTTTGTGCAAAGTGAGAAACACAAAAAGCAGCAATCCAGTAAGATACAAAGTTGCCAACATACTATGGAAAGGCTCAATGATTAAGTTTTTTTTTCTGTCTGCCCACAATAACTTGGTTTTCATGCCAAAGCAATAGTTGTATTAGTAGGAATTTTTGGCACCATACAACGTTCATCATTATCATTATCAGCCTAAACACGTCTGCCACTGCTGGGCACAACTTCCAACATGGGAGAAACACATGAGGAGTTTTAGGCCATAACAACACCATGCTGGCTCAACGGTTTTTTTTTAATAATTTAATATTCATACCTTACACCTATTATCTAGCCCAAATTAAGCATCATTAGGAGCTTGTGTTATGGATACTAGATAATGGAGTAATATTAATAATAATATGTACAATTGTACATAAATAACAGAAATATACTAATTATACATACAAACATCCATGACTGGTGAACAAATGCTCCTACTCATCATACAAACCTCTGATTGAGTAGTCCGCTCAACCAGCCAGTCGTCATACATAATTTATCTGTCAAGTTTGAAAAATTACTTAGTAATTAAAATAATATAAAACTAGAAAAATTTCACGTCCTGAGGCGGGAATCGATCCCACGATCTTTCGCAATCTGTAAGTTTTTCTAGTTTTATATTATTTTAATTACTAAGTAATTTTTCAAACATTTATAATAATGTTAAAATCAAAAATTAAGAAGAGTCAAACATTGTCACTAACAAAGCAGTTGCGATAATAATAAAAAAACAATTAATAGTGTTTTTGAAAATATATACTACCAGTCTGGATGCTTTATCTCACTAAACTACAGGTTGTAATCTGTGTAGCATAAACATGTCAGCGACAGTTGGTTAATTTATTTTGTGTAAGTCTGTCAGTGGAAAATATTGTGCAATATTTTTGTTTGCACATCAAAAAAAAATATATTTCACAATACAGTTGTTAGTACACCAAGGAAGCATCTTCATAGTTGATCTGCTGATCTGGATGCAATTTACTCAGATGGTTAGTATTAAGAAAGTGTACCATATCTAAACTGCTAAATACAAGACCTATTAGATTTTTTCAAGGACGAATATTTTATGTGACACCGGTTCGGGAAACGGCAGGTGATAGCTTCTTTTAGTTTACTGTGAATTCATTACATTATTGATATAGTTTATCTTTTTAGAAGAGTAACAACTAAAATTTCATACCTTTACCTTTACCTAATATGAAAACAGCTGTTTCGAGTTGATTTTGGGAGAGTATGAAGTTCACCATGAAACATGTTTCACCTTGTATGTAATATTTAAAATCGTACGCTTCTCGCTTGAAGGTATATTCACGAAATAATGAAGTTTAACAGTATTTTTATTTAAGTTGTGAAATTCAGAAATACAAAATAAATTTGACAATTTCGTAAATTGACATCACATCACATCACAGTTCATGACAGCCACAGATTAGAAAGAGTTATGTCCAAAGACTACGATAAGTCTAAACTAAAGACTAGGGCTCCGGTCCAATAACCGCTAAAAGTAATTATCACCGCTATTAGCGCGCTCAAATGCATCCCAAAATACAGTAAGCCCGCTAACATTAGCCGGGGGAAGAGAACCGCGTGAAGTCATCGATGACATCATAGCATAGCACACTTACAGGGGCGCGTTCCAAGTCTACAACTTTTTACTTTAAGGCCGTTCCGTGCTCAGTATTGTTCTGAGGTTCCGTGCCTTTCGGTATGACGTTTGGCTGTCACAACTACCCCGTTCCGAGCCTCGGAGAGTTGCAACTTTTTGGCGATCAATTTTGATGGTTCGAAAATACTCTGACGTTCTGACTGACCATCCGTCAAATGAGATGGGATATGTCAAATCTCAAAAAAGAGATTCTTATTAATTACTTTAATAATAATACAGAAAATTTAATGCGAAATGGAAGACTTCGTATTAGTTTTAGATAATGATTGAACTCCTTGTCAAAATTTGAGCTTTGGCTAATGTTAGAGCGCTTACAGCATTTCGGGACGCATTTGGGCGCGCTAATAGCGCTGATAATTACTTTTAGCGGTTTTCGGACCGCAGCCTACTTCAGTCTGAAATCGTGAGTACGCTAAAAGCTCTGTGAGCACTTTTATCACGCATTTTATATCGAACCGGGCATAATCGCCAGTTAGCGCTGTGAGCGTTGTAATCTGCTTCGGACCGCAGCATAGGTATATGCTAATGACGTCACAGAAAAGAGTTGCCAAAATAAGTCATCATCATCATCATGATCACCAGCCTATATACGTCCCACTGCTGGGCACAGGCTTTCCTACATGGCAGAAACACATGAGGAGTTTGGACCATATCACCACCACGCTCTGGCCCAATGCGGGTTGGTGGGTTAAAGCGGTTGCAGTAACAACCGGGACCAACGGCTTAACGTGCCTTCTGAAGCACGGAGGAGCTCAAGATTATAACTTTCAGTGACCCATCCAGGGACCGACCATGGCGAAAGTTGCTTTGTTTTCGTGATCGAAACCAGAGCGCTCAAACCACTACGCCACCGAGCTCCTCCGAGCTCCAAAATAAGTACTCAACAAATAATATTTATACAAATGCAAGCAATTAGTCGCTTGGTTAAAAAAAGGCAACATGACACAACTAAGGTCCATACAGCATAAGTTCCCTTGCCTTCCCAGTACAGGGAGAACGAACAAAAAAAAGGAGATATCATGCCATTTTGCTATAAAGGAATCGTGACTAAAGAAATATCTATCTAATCGACATACTCGTATGAAGCGCAGGCCACACCGCCAGCGAGCTAGGTGGGCGGGCGAAGCGAGAGAAGGAAACTATACAAACTACGCTGACGTAGCTTAGCGCTGTAGTTCGTGGTGTGAAGCAAAGTATAAAAAGAGGTGAAACGATGCTTATGTTGTATAGGCATTAGTTGTAATGAAGTTGCAGGTGAAGTTGAAATATGATGTTATTTCATGAGGTGGATAACCACGAAAAAGTTCTCATTGTCTTTCACACACTTGGTTTATAAAACTACACCAGTCTTATAACACAGTGTTCGCTCCGACACAATTTTTAATTATTGTAATAAAAGTCTTGACTGACACCAGAAAAATCCGCCAAACACCACCATGCAGCCATGGCATCTCCATAGCACCTCATTTGTCTGTGACTGTGACTGCCAATAAATGAGCGTGATTCGGAATGTACCCTTCTACTATCAAATTGACATAATGAATAATCTAGTGACATAATCTGTGCTCAGTCTTCAGCTGATTTTCCTGATTTTTCCCATCTCCACCAAACTGTCCAAGTCCAAGTTGTATAATCAACCAAGCTAAATTGGTAACAGAAAATACCTACAGTTGGTTCTGGAGCACACAAAATATGTTGCAAGCCATGAGTTGTGTGGCTACTCTGTCAAAGGCTAGTGTATCTAGGTAAGAAGTGAAGTTTATGTTCTATTCATTGACTTTCCTAACATTATATTAGCGTAAGGGCGGCCACCGCCGCAATGAAATGATACCAACGCGCTGACCTTAGAATACAGTTTTAGGGCCTACCCCATTCTGTTGTCAGTGGGTTGATAGACGTCAGTTTGCTCGTCCCTAGTTGTGTTAAAGTTGTTGAAATTATGATACCAAAAGAACATGGTGTATCGTCAGCATTGCCATGTTCTAAGTTCCCCAAAACGCGCGGCCAATATCCCCAATTTTGGGGAGAGTCCCCTCAAAACCTCCACAGATTATCTTCAAAAAATATTATTTTTAAACATCATTATTTACAACATTATAAACTTGTTAAGCATTCAAAGTTTAGAAAAAAGAAATAAATATTCAATTCAGTGTTTCAAAAAATATAATCAATTTCTAAAAACATTCGCTGTCAACTTTTTGTTTGAAGGATCAATCGTTAGAGTACTCCCTGGTTTCTCAATCTCTTCTAGCCAGTAAAGCCGCTACAGTATTAGTACTTACACATTTCTGAATTCTGTTTATTTTCTTTAATTCGTCAAGCGGCATTATCCCTCCAGAGGGCTATGACAATCGAAAAATCTATTATGTCTGGAATCTGGTACTTGAGGTGTTATATGAATTTTTGAGAACAGTAGCATGACCATTAAGCTTATTGTGTCATTGTAATTAACATGATTCATTCAGCTGCCACATAATGGACCGAACTACCAGGGATGCTTCGATGCCAATATACCGATATAGACTTATCGCCATTCTCTAACAAAAACCTAATAAACACCTTATGTGGAAATATAAGACAACTTTAACTGAAAATCTCAATGTTAATTTTTATTTTTGCTAAAAGTGAGGATAAAATTATGAGATCCAACATTTTGGGTAATCCCCCACAAATTGGCAACACTGTTATCATATCATACACATATCCACACATTATTTTTATTGCTTATTTAACAAATAAACCCAATTTGAACCTCAAAATAATTTTGACATCAAGTCTAGATCATATGATTGTGTAGGTCAGGGATGGCGAACCAATGGCATGGGTGCCATTAATGGCACGCAACACAATAATTGGGGCACGTCACTGATCATGAAATTCATTATTTACTATGAAAAACTGTGAAGTAGGTATAATATGACGGGCGAACGCGAGTGATCCCTCCCTACGTTAATTGATAGTATTTATTAGTATTATTTTACCAATAATCACAAAGTAAAAATTGATTTGATGGCACGTCTAAGACCTTATTAATCATTTCCTTACAAAAATGGCATTCCGACACGTACAATCCCTGGTGTAGGTAGACTAACCTTGTACGAACGGTGTCTAACTAGTTTGATTTGGTAAAATGTTTTGTCTCATAGGAACTTTTTATCAAACTATTTTATTTATTGTTATTGAAAGCTTTTATATTAATCTAATCTATCACTGCAAAAACCGACTTCAAAAAACTGAAAAGGATAAAATAATTAAATTGAGTAGGTAGGTACTCATCCCCTAGAAACATATTTTTTGGAGTCTTCACTTTTTATTGTTTTTGAAAACAACTTAGCACCAACTCCAAAAAATATGTTTCTAGGGGATGAGTACCTAACTACTCAATTTGATTATTTTATCCTTTTCAGTTTTTTGAAGTCGGTTTTAATTTTTAACCGACTTCACCTCACCTTACCTCAGAACTTTTTTGTTTAAATTTTTTTTTCACAATTTTTAGTGTTAACTTTCTAAGGTCGAAGCTAGATGGGTGACCGTCAACTTATATTGTTTCCAACTATCGTATTGTTTCACTAAAAAGTCAGAGGAAAGCAAAAATCCGCAATTTCACATACATAGACGATTTACTGATTTCAGTTTTATTTATTTAAAAACCAAACTATACAATTGATTTTGAAAAAAAATTTATGAGACCAAATGGCAACTATTCCGCATCTACAAAAAAAAGAATCACGTAAATCGGATCAGTAATCTCGGCGTAATCGGTGTACATACAAAGAAAAAAAAAACATACCAGTTAATAAAACAAAATGTACAAAATTGACTTTCACTCCTTACATTATTTGTTTTAGTAATATTTTTCATTTACATACCTAAGATCTGATTTGTTTTTAGTGTAGTAAATCTTACTAAAAGTTAAACAATAAAGACAATGACATTATTGTTATTAAAACTAACAAAAACCTCTGTAAAGTAAGGCTTCATTATAATAATATAGCCTTTTATTTACATGTATTACTTATGTTATTTTTTACCATTAGTTCATCTACCTCTTTCACCAGTTTTCATCGTTTTCTTTCTTTATTTGTAGTTGTTGCTACATTACTATTACAAATAAATAAAAGGATAAAAAAATTATATGCTCCAGACGGGGATCAAACCCGCATCTCGCTTGTATGAAGACCAAGTGTAAAAATCTTTTTTTTTTCAGAACTTTACCTTTTCTTTCGGCCTTCACTAGCCGCTTCGCGTCTACCGACCAAACGAGCCTTAAGGAAGCTCCAAAGATTGAGAATGATGCTGTCATTGCTTTGCCAGAGGAGGCCCGTCTGAAGAATGCTTTGGAGTCCAACATCGTTGTACCGAAAAAGGTAATATTAAAAACCAATTAGGTATTGAACTTATGGTACTTAAGTATTAATAGGAAATGCCATAATACTGAAAGAGTGCCATTGAGTGTCATTATCTTTAATACTATAACATTGCTCAGGTAGGTATATTTATCAAAATGTGTTACCAGAGCATAGGGCTCTGGTAACACATTTTGATAAATATACCTTTCTTAAATCATGTAAAGGTCAAATCCCGTACATTTTACATTTAGCGATTAGTGTTGGTAGGCCTCCCAGAAAGTGGACCGATGATCTGGTGAGGGTCGCGGGATTCCGATGGATGAGGGCAGCGCAGTACCGATCAGTTTAGAGATCCTTGGGAGAGGCCTATATGATGATAGCGATTATCAAATGGCATCTTGTCTAGGCACTCAGGTGACTTAAAATTTATCTCAAAAAATCAGGAAATATCTATCACCTAAATCCGGATAAACTACGAATAATTCGTTTTCATGTCTAGTTTACTTGTACAAATTTAAATAACGGCCTGGCCACGGGAACGGGCGGTGGCGACGACGACGGCGACGCGACTGGTGGAACAAATATTCGCCCGCCGCGAATTTTACGCTTTTGCCAGTCGCGCAGTAAGTGCCATGGTGAATGCCATGGCTGTGTTTCAGTTTTTACTATTGGCTTTTTTGTACCACAAAACAAAGCAAATAAAGAGAAAATGCACAATTAAACACTGTTCTGTAAATTTTTGCCTATTTTTTTAGTGTAGTGTACCGTCGACACCACACCAAGCTTAACAGTTTGACTTTGATTGAGACCGCCGATTACACAGTTCGTAATGAACCGTTACACTTGATGTGCTGTCTTCTGTACATAGACCTGGCCGGTTGTCTCCACACATTTTTGGGACATCTTTAGAGTTGCTGAGGTGCAAAGCGCCCTCTGCACTCAACTGCCTGTAGCTAAGCAAGCTTAGTAACTGCATTCTTTCAGCTAAGTGATGTAGACTAAATAAAAGAATACAGTGGTGATTCTGTTGTCATTCTCTAAAACTACTATCGACGACTAGTATCTATAAATAGAATCGCCGATTTGTGCTCGAGTGGCAAGAGTTTTGGAAATTACGTCCAAAATTTCAATGAGCGTTGTCGTTGATGACATTAGAAAGAAAGATAAGAAGAATATGAGTAGACTATCTTGAGCTCGATCGACTCGCTATGCTCTACCGTCGCCGTCGTTCGCGCCCGCGCCTCGTCAAGATGTCGCTGGCGGCGGTGGCGTACACGTCTATCAGTAGTAGGTACAGTCGACCACAGAAGTAGCTTAACACTTTAGTACCATGTCACACTGACCTTGTGCACGTACCTTTTAGTTGCTACTGTACTATATTGACGCCATAGTCGTTGTGACATGGTACTAAAGTGTTCAGCTAGTTCTGTGGTCGACCGTACTAGTAGCCTGCATACAATGAGAAGATCATTTAAAATGGTCGTCGCGGGTAAAAGCTGGTTAGATATATTCCTAGCTTAGATTTTTTGAATGAATACCATGAGCAAGTATCACAAATTATGCCAAGAATTTTCTATATACGAAAAATAAGAAATTTCTATATACACCCTAGCCTTATTTAACAGAATCTGATACCATCCATGCTCTGACATTTAATTTAGGAAAATTCAATTTCAGCAATATTTTTTTTTCTTTATAGATGACACTTTTTTGTAGTGTTGTGTTCTTGCGGTGCATTTGATCGCTAGAGGACATTGAGGTAGCATTCCGAACTCGATGTTTGGAATAGGAGGACTTGTATCCAATGCTCCTACCCTCTCTATTCTACCATTTTGTTTCCAAATATCTATCAAATGTTATCTATCAAATATTCGCTAACTCAAATGAAAAGTACCGGTGAATAACATATTCGGTGTTTTGACGCACATTGATGTTTCATAACGAAACGTTTTGTTTCATTGTAGCGTGAAACAGTAATGTAACTATATAATATAAATGGTGCTAGACACTGACACTTGTCAATTTTGGGGAATAAGAGGGCTGGTAGTAAGTGGCTCATTCTTTTTTTAATACAACTTGGGTGCATGCTCTAACCCCTACCAGAGGGGGTATATCAGTAGGGACATATGGAACGTTGATTCGTTTTATAATACCTCCTGTATTATAAAACGAATCACCGTTAAATTATACAATATAGTGTTTTCGAGTGGTTGGGTAGTAAACACTCGAAAACATTACACAGTCTGTTAATCCGTAAAGTACCCTAGTACTCACACCTATTATCTAGCCCAAAGTAAGCATCATTAAGAGCTTGTGTTATGGATACTAGATAACGGAGAAATAATGTTAATAATATGTATATAAATACTAGACATATACTAAATAAAACATATAAACATTCATGACTCGTAAAGAAATGCTCGTACTCATCATACAAACATTTGCTCCTACCGGGATTCGAACCCTTGACGGAGTAGCCTGTATAGCAAGGGGCACAGACCGCTGGACCAGCCGGTCCTCAGATATAATATATCCTGTACATTGCTCCATATTATAGGGCACCTATCCAAGTTAACATAGTCATATAATTGCTAAGGTATTATAAATTCTAATTTGTAAAATTAATTTTTGAAATTTCCGATGCATTTTGTTTTACTGACTGTACTATTTGAATGGAGAAATTTAAAATTTATTTTATTATTTTAAATTTTTGATAATATTATGTTAACAAGGCTAGGTGGCCGCTATTTTGTTCACAGTTCTTTGTTTTGATTGTGATAAATTTTTCGTAATCCCTTTTTTTTCAATATTTCAGGTCGACCTGTCACCCATTAGCGGAGTGCCTGAAGAACACGTCAAGACGCGTCGTGTTCGTATCTACCAACCTCCAAAAAATGCGATGCAGAGTGGTACTAATAACATCCATCACTGGGAGATGGAGTTCGACACTCGTCAGCGTTGGGAAAATCCCCTCATGGGGTGGACGTCATCCGGTGATCCGCTATCTAATTTAAAGATCCAATTTGCCTCCCCTGACGAAGCCATTGAACATTGTGAGAAAAACGGTTGGGTCTGGTACCTGGATGTGCCAAAGACGGAAAAAGAGTTTAGAACAAAAAGCTACGGAGTTAACTTCTCTTGGAATCGTCGCACTAGAGTCTCCACCAAGTAAAAACATTAGCAACTTTTTGAATTTATTGACCTAGAATATTAAATATTAAAATATAACCTATTTAAAATGTCACTAGTTACATAAAATATATTTTCAGTTAAAAGCCATTGTAAATTTGTTTTATTAATAATATTGGCCTACATTTTTTTTGTCGCTGAGGGGATGCTTTTTTTTAGCTTCTTTTTTATAATTATGTGTATTAATGAAAATCTTAATTTTTCTAAAATAATGAAACATATATTTTTTCTATACTTTCGTTTAATTATAGTTTTCAACATGGTTAATTTATATTTTGTACCTCGGAAGAAAATCATATTTCGCAGGTCTCACTTAAAGTTTTTATTTACATATAATACAATTTAAACATATATTACACAAATTATATTTGAATCATCTCCGACACAAGTTTTAAATACATATTGCGATTTCATTAACTATCGTAGTTTTACATGTACATCGTACATATTCAAATGATAGAATTTAAAGTATATTTTAACAACCTTTTTAAGTTACACTATAGATAAAATTATGAAAAATTATTGCATTCTCGTTTTTGCATATTTACATAGTAATGAACAATATTTGAGAAATAGTCTATTCTATTAGAACATTTTTTTATGATGCGTTTTTAACATTTTAAAATTCGCAGTGAATATGGGCTGCTTATGAAACATTTTAATAGTTTAAAGCAATCTGTCAAATTGATATACATAAAGCGAAGTGGTACAAATAGATACATTAAAAGGTGTAAGCATCTAAAATTCTAGAATAATTTTAAACAGGCTTCGAAAA
Organism: Nymphula nitidulata; assembly: GCA_947347705.1. Taxonomy (NCBI): domain Eukaryota; kingdom Metazoa; phylum Arthropoda; class Insecta; order Lepidoptera; family Crambidae; genus Nymphula; species Nymphula nitidulata. The sequence continues at coordinate 13,812,350 of OX374634.1, read as the reverse complement.
ACTCTAAATACAATCAAATTCAAAAAGAGTTTGGTCAAGACGTTAAGTTCAGATTAGTATTAAATAAAATAAAACTCAAAAAATGTTGGTCCTCACTAATTAAATAAATCATTAGCTTATATTGTAATTGAATGTTCTCTCTACGGTAGTAATAAACAGGTTAAGCTTTACTTTTTTTTATAAAAGCTAACTATATTATTTCGCCAGTTAAAAAGATTAATTATTCAAGAAAAAATATTTTAAGTGGCTATTTTTTACGTAAATTAAAATACTTAGTGCGTTTAGCGTTAATCATTTTATTTGAAAACTTTTAAAGCACTTTGTGCATTGAAATAATTAACCGTACCTACTACTATTATATGGCAGCTATGATTTAAAACTAATCAATGAACAAATAAAATTGGACGGGCTATATTCTAAAATTATGGTAAACAATATACTATGTATAAACTAAACATGATTAAACTTTTATTAAAAAGGTACTTTAAAGACTGAGGCCAAAAGGCCGTTTGCTACTTACCTATTAAATAAAACAATGTTTACCTACTATAACAACCTGAAATTTAATTATATTGTCTCTAACGAATACTTCCGCTATGTAGGTACTATTGCTCAAAATAATCCTATAATTTGTGCGAATCAATCAAGTGAATAAATAAGTAAAGTCATAATACTAAATAAGTTTATTAGAATTATATGCAAAGCTTCGGTCCGCCGATATCGATTTATTTAAAGTAACTTAGTACTTTAATTTATCAATAATCACCCATACACGTTTATAGAAAAACTATAATAAGTCTACTTTTTATTTAACTACTTAATTTAGAGTCCGTAACAAAATTACTTGCAATATTATGCTTTCTATTTTGAAAGGATAAAATAAAAAGTTTATATTTATTTACCTACATGATTTATAAATAGAATAGCCACATGTACGGGTGTTATTAAACAATTGTATTAGAGAATGAATAAATGTACCAAATAATGCTAGCTCACTATACATAATTCTATCACAGAATGAAGAGATACAGATTGCCGACGCCTTTGTTCTAGCGGGAAATGCAGACAACGTCTATACAATGTCGCGACTCTCGCCACAGCGACTGGAGGCAAGGGTTGTCAAAAATAACCAATATTAGGTAATTTACGTACTTAATTATTTATTTTAGATGAATATCTCTGTAAACATTGTCTGTTAATTATAATGTTATGAAAATATACTTACTTTTAATAATATAATTACTTTCAAAGATTTGATCACGTAGTCACAAAGACGCGATGAAAATATTAATCTTCTATCCATATAGAAGGTTAATATTTTCATCGCGAAATCTTTGAAATATCTGCGATGATTTGGATAATGGTATCCACATCATCGCAGATATACGCTTTCAAATACTTGATCAGGTAGTGATATAGGCGTCATAAAAATATGAACTTAGATGGGTCTGCGATCCATAGCATAACATAGACACTGTCTATACGCGAGCGTTCTAAAGCCGTTGACATTTAGCCGGTCGGCTGTCACGCTAGGTTTGATACTGAAAACAAAGGACACAGTCTTTTTTGGGTTTATATTCTGAATAATTTTGAACCGCAATGTGATATACCTCTTTACAAAGCAAATTAATAAGCTACTCGATTTTAAATCAATCGATTTATGGAGCTGCGCGTTTGTTTAAAAATGTAAAAAAAAATCCAGTAGAAACTAAACGCAGATTTGCTTTTCCCCCTCGTTTTTCAAGGCGTAAAAATATCAAATGCACCTATTGTTCTTCTTCTTTTTTTAATAATGGCAATGTGTTTATCTTAACGATAACAATTTTGCCAGGCATCTATTGTTCCATTGTCTATTAAATATTTGAAGTTTTTACTATAATTTTAAAGCTCCATATTTCAAAGTAAAAAAATATGGTTGTTATATTAATGCAATAACAAAACGCAAATAAGCAGCTATAAAATAAAATGAACGGGCGGCTATAAAATATTTTTTAATGTGCTAAAAATTCTAAATAATTATACTTTTCCACCCTAGGTAGGATTGCTGTTCAAAACTAAAATTATTTCTTTAGACTTGTGCCAAAAACGATTTTATGTGATGTAAATATGGGCTAGAAAATGGTAGGTTAAAAATATAAGTGTGATAACCATTTGTTAATATTTAAATATATAATTAAAAAAATCAAAAATTCAAAACATATATTTTTGACTATGCATGTAACAATAGGAAACATGTATATTTTTCAATTCTGCTTTAAAATAAATACTATATAATTAAAATATACAAACTGAAAGTATTTGTGGAAAATATGGATAAAGGCCTGACTGACAACCATTCAAAGTCGCGTGCTAGATAAGCAACATGTCACTATATCCGACTTTATTATAAAGAATTTTACATGTAAACCAAATTTCGCTGTGTAATTACTTCATATTAGGCGGTTGGTCAATATACGCGGAGTCATAATAAACGGATTCCACTGTACAAGAAAATCCACGTAAAATAGTTTGACAATGTTTAGATTCTTGCTACTTTATTTATTACTATTCAACAATAATTTGAAATACGTTTAGGAATAAGAAAATCGACACAAAATATTATATTAAAATTGAGTGAGCACATAATATTTTTTATACATATTTCATTTTCTCCAACACGTTTTACCGGTTGACTGAATGCCTTAGGCCTTCAGTCCGTCCATTGTACTTTTTTGTGCAGTAAAGATTAAATAAATAAATAATTACATTATTGATATACTTATTATCAAATTGCTGTGCAGTTAAACGTTTCTTCATCATGTGGAAATTTATTATAAATCAAAACTGTATTTATTTTAGACGACGAAATGCAATTTAAAACTGCGGAAGTAGTGTGTATCTACCATATTGAAGTATTTATATTTTATTAAGTGAGCGCGACCGCTACACGATACCTCTCAATCACATGCCCTCAAAACACTGAGGCCAGCTGGGGACACACCCTCTCCTCGCACTCACCGCACGATTGCCCTGTCTAGACGGATTCGTCGAAGCTCTGTATTAATCTTTCCTCTGTGATTATATGATGTAGCAGTATAAAGTGCGCAAATATAGCAACAGGCACTCAACAGAAAGTAGCATATATCTATTTTATATTGCCTACTCTAGTTGTATAAAACAATTTGCCTATCTATATAGCAAAAATTGACGTTTTAATAAATTCTTTTAAAGTTGCTATTCAAGTTTATAGCAGCGAAAATGATTTTTCAATATCTCTTATATTATAATGAAATTAATTTTATTCTCCTGCATAAAAAGATGCAACTTCATCAAAATAGGGCAATATAATGAGACCACCGGTTTTCACCAGATAAATTTTTAGAGGTAAACTGATAAAGATTTTTTTCGGACTTTAATTGTATATTAATTTAGTGTTATAGCTGTTTCATAGTCATCAAGGGCAAGACACTTCATTGTAATACACATTACACTGACACAATTGAAACTTAATAAATGTAGTTTATGTTGAGTAGATGCAAACTATATCTTGATGACATAATACTTCTGTGAATCATAAATATGCGCCCTACTTATATAACATTTTAATATGTAGTAAAAACTACCCTGTCACAGTTGTCCAAATCTTTCAAAATATTTTTTATATTTAATTATGAGGCGTTCTGCAACTGTTATCATGAAAACTTTACTTAATTTGTTTCTGTAGTATAGAATTTTAAAATGCTTTATAATAAAAAGTGTTATTCGTTTAATTTGAATTGAGCGTTGTAAGTAAATATTTGTACTCAATTACCTTTGCAGTTTGTTGATAATCATTTACTTACTTACTGTCAGGAGTAAATAGTATTTTTGTATGATCGTTAAAAATCTAGTCCTGTATTTGCTTAAAGTTACATCTTATCATGTCATTTTTACTGGCGAATTAACCTTGTTATTCATTAATTCGCTTTGGTTAGCATTACTATGGCATTTTGTTTTTACAATACTTACCTTTTTTTTATAAAAAATGTAATGCTCTAATTATGGATGTGACGTAAGATAACGAATCAGTCCTTCTCATATACAAATATTATTTACAACAACAAATTCATTTACAATATTGGAAACTTGTCTAAATAACCAGAATAAAAATAATAGTATCATCCACATGAAAATAATAAATGAACATCTGTCTAAAAGAGATATATGAATAAATTAAGCATTACAGCAATTGTGCATAATCAGTAATAAATTTAATTGAATTGTTTAAAATAAAACTAAATTAAAGTTTACTAACCTCTTTCATTTCATTACAATATTTATATTTTAAATAGTAATTATTTCGATTCAACAAGAAAAGGATAAACTTTAGAAGCCAGGTGACTTTTTGTAGTGAATATGATGTACAGGGGTGCGTTCAAAGGGTAGTAGGGTACACTCGCTGTTCGGTTGTCCTAGTCGCTCCAGACGCTCGAGCGTTGCAACTTTTTAATCATCAAACAAGTGGTTCAAAACACTGATGTTTCTGTGAAATTTGCATTTTGCGATTCTGAATTACATGAATAGCGAGTAGGTAATCTACATTTTTCATCGATTTTGTGTATTTTGTATAAATTAATGATAAATAGGTACTTATTCCAATTTTAAACAATGATGGAAAAAAATTACGGACCTAATAGTGTTTTTTAAAATTGACAATTTTGATGTCAAATTTGAGGTTATAATGTTTTATAACGTCAACAATCCAGCGCTTTCAATACATAGAAGAGAGTAGAAAACAACGGAACGACTGAAGTGTACCTACCCTGCGAAACTAGTATACCCTTAAGAAGTAAGGTTTGACGCACAAATACGGTTTCCTAATCAGGAATTCAGATTCGGAAACCTGATTGCACGCCTTTACATAGAAAATGTATGCCAAATGCCAAGGCATAAACGTTCACATATTTTCCCAATGGAAAAAAAAACAATAAAAGTGACGCGCGCGTTCGTGTAAGGAAAACATCGAATTTCTCCGCGACGTTCACGGAATTCCGAATCTAAATTACTGATAATTAAACAGGAAACCGTATAATTGTAGCCAGTCTAAAAGTAAATTAATTATCTCTTTTAATAACCAAAGCAACACAGGCTTCTAAACTTCGAAAATGCATATATATTCTTAACTTTATTTTAACTTACGTTTGCAGTCATACCTTAATTTGAATTGAAATAAAAAAGGACAGTAAACTTTTTGTTTTAGACAATGTTTTATATAATTCTGCCCAATATCCAATTTTAGATAAATGACTACGATTATTTAAAGTTTATTTAGTTTTTCTTGCTCCTGATTTAATACTCGGTACATTTTCTTTAAAATTCAACTCGCAGCATTGTAACATAATTGATGTGAATTTTAAAATTCTCAGTAAGTTAAGTTAAGCATTTATGAAATTCAATAAAATAATATATGAAAATGATGCAGCAATAATTCTGGAAGTTTTTCTTTTCTTCTATTTTTACTTTAACTCTGGAATCTATTTACTACTAATGTAGAGAATAAATATTTTAGTTTTATTTGTATAGTAATTGCAGGAAATAAAAAAATAAATGTTCTTATTGATGACACATAAAACTAAATTGGCTCTAATCATCTCTACATAAATATTTTCAGTTACGGTCTATTTGTTAACTGCTCTGTAAGCTACATTTTACTATTGAATCACAAAATTGTAATCGAATTCAGGTAGATATCACTTTTCGTGCATTTTGTGAACACAATAATTCGTTCACTTTACGATTATAACGTAAAACTTGATTACTGTAAGGCACTAGTTGAATCTACAATTAGATTCAAACGTAGCGCCATCTAGTAAACATCGTACTTAATTTGCAGACGCGACAAACATTTTTTTACTAATATAGGTACCTATTGATTACCAAATAATACAGAAAATATTTTTTAAAATTTGACCTTACGTCGGTAGCTCCTTTGCTCTAATCACCATTTTGATTCGAATGAAGAAAATCAATGAAACATTTCTCTATTTAAGCTGTCGCGTCTGCTTTTCGTAGTAACCTTATTGAGAACTAGAATTTTGACACTAAAAGGTCCGTAAATTAATTGGGTGGCGGAGCCTCATCGGGCTCAGCGGTTGATCAGCTGGGCTGTTCATCGCTCTCTCGGTGTACAAGAACTCGCACTACAGTTGGGGGCGCGGAGGGTGGCGGAGCGGCATCTGGCGAGGCTTCTGTGACCAGGATGCTGACTTCGCTGTTGTTGGCATGTGGCGAGGGCGTCCGAGCCCTGGCTGGGGTCGTAGCGCGACGGGCCGAACTTCGCCGTGAGCTTAGACGTAGGGAACCTGTGGGGCCAGTATACAAACTCTTTTTAATTTAAAGTAGACCGTATTTGACCACTCAAGTCAATGTTAGGGTTAAAAGTGGTCTGATGGTGCATGGTGGTCTGATTCATGAATTATCTTTTTTTGTAACATAATTGGATATTTTAATAGAAATTTAAATTAAATGCCGATTTTCAAATTAAGAACTCAAATTGTAGTGGAATACAGATAGGAAATAAGTATTAGTAATATCTTGGTTCTTCAACATAATTCAATGGCAAACATAATCAAACTTTAGTAAAGTTAAGTGTGTTACAATAATAAAGTTCCCCAAAACAGGATCATCTTTTGAAATATTTCGTTGTAAAATTGTGGGAATCTTATAGAAATAATAAGGATATCTACCTCACTATCGACATAGACTTGGGGTAGGATTACAACGTTCTTTCTACTACTTACCAATACCATAATTGGAAGCAGGCTTAATCGTTTGATTAGTGCTGCTTTGATTTAATTTAATACCCCAGGAGGAATACACCACAGACGTTACAAATAGAAAAACAAGCAGACATGCAAAGCATTAAACATGAATATTTGATTTATTTCCACTAGAACAAAATATTATGGGATTATAATCGTAGCTACAAACAAAAGGATGAAAGTATCAGGCAATCATGTTTATTAAACGGTTTAATTATAGTAATTAATTTTCAAACCATAACTAATACAAAATATTCTATGCTAATAGGTACTAACTGTATTCAAAAGTTACATAAAATAAGATTAACTTGCTAGACAGTTCGTAGTAAGCGGTTCAATAGCAATTTTAATAAAAAAAAGACAAACGGAGCGTTTTTTACATGACTTGTTAACCACTTGCTGTGAACTTATTGGTAAAAAAAATAAACTAGGATACTACAAAATGTGAAGCTTAACCCCATTTCGCTTGTTTTATCGAAATATTATTAATATTTGATCATAATATTTTATGCCTATCAATAATTACGTATGTTTGAAATCTGAATTGCACGTAGTTTCAATTAAACCATGGTTAATGATGCTCCTAATTCGTATAAAAGATACGCAAGATCTGTAACTAACTCCAATCGGTGGCTTTGTAGTTATCTAATTTAAATCTTCCTATGCCATCAATTATGTAGGTATGCGCGATACAAATTTGGCCCTAAATTATTGAGAGGTGTTTTATCGGTGTGGTTTGGTTGACTTACTTGTTGACAGGTAACCAGTTTTTATTGGTAAGCTGGGTATTCTAAGAGAGGAAGACACGGAAAGCATAACATTACATATGAACCTGCGCGTTTTGGGCCGCCGTCTTCGTCCACTGCGTCTTGGTGCCTCAGGAATAAGGGCAGGCCGTACGCTGAACGTCTTCGTGGTGGCGCCGACTCGGAACCACTCGCCGCCTGCCCAGACGGATGTATTTCACGCTCTGACCTCTTAGCAGGATACCAACAAATGGGATTCTTTCACTCACGTCAGATGTCGACTTCATCTTAACAGACTTCCTCATTCAAACATGGACCTATTTGTGATAGCTTTTCTACATGCATTTGGAAACAACCCTAGTAAAAACAGGGATGGTATGTCTTTTAATATCTGATTTTGGGGTTGCTATCTTGTGTCCAAAGCTTCGTTATGAATTTTTCATACTGTGTTTATATATCTGATACATTATTATTAGCTAGCTTATCAAATACTACATACGCTAGTCGCTCCTAAATGGTATGTTCAAAGATAAAAATAATAATAAGAAACTAATAAACATAGCAATATTATTGAATCGGAAAAAATATCAGCTGATACCTGAAGTATGTATTGTCTAATGGCATTAGCAAAATTTAATTTAAAACAGCCTTCAACCCGAAAGTCTACCTAATCTCGAAGACATTGGAAGACTACCTAAAATATGAACAATTAACTTATGGATGGAAGTATCTGGTTGGTGTACCTGTTCACCAGGCGTAGCTCCAGGCAACAGCAGTAGCGGCAGGTTGAGCCAGGCACCGCCTAACTCGCTTAGGTCGGAGGCGTCAGAGGCCCTTGATGACTTGCGACTGGAGGCGTGAGAGCTCCTCCGGACGTGAAGCAAGGCACTCAATCGTCCTCCCCACCCACCACCCGGTGACCATTTTGTGCTTTCCTCTTCATTAGAAGGACTACGGTTTTTGCGTCTGTAATGGAATAGTAAATAACTTATAGCTATCGATTACAGTGGCGGTTTCAAGTAACCCGTGTTTAAGTCAAACAAATAAAGTACCTAGGTATGTAGAAAGTTTTCGAGAAAATAATTTAATAAAGCTTTGCTGGCTCTACTCTTCATCGTGAAACTACCTCGGGACTTCAACATGTTTTAAAATTAATGTAAGTGCCATGGTAATATTATGCCCATAAACTGAACGTTAAAAGCACATTGTATGTACATATTTGAAAAAATAATATTTAAAAACACGAATAATGATAATTTGCTTACTTTAAGTACTCCCTCCAGGCTCGTTGTACTGTTCTAGATGCTTTATCTTCCCTTTTCCATATTCGTGTAGAGGATACTATTTCCAACTCTTTTCTAGTGGGGAACTGCTTTTTAAATTTGATATCCATTTGTTCTTGTAGTTGTCTAAAGGTATCGGTTTCTTCTACGTGACCTAAAACATGCTTTACTAACGCATGTAGAATATCTAAGCAATGGATTTTATTTCCTCTTGCTATAGGAAGATTAAAACTGACTAATGCTACAGTATTCGGTTTTGAAATACCTAATGGAGGATCTAGAGATGCTATAAAGTCTGATAGTTGAGAGAAACTAATGAACTGCGTTGCGTGAGGATCATATCTGTAATGAAACAAAAAAATTGATTTGAAATTTGGGCTAATTTCATGTCCACCTTGATAAGTTTGATATAATTTAATTTTATAACAGCCAGTAGGGCTACCGCACTAAGTTTATTGGTATGAACATAAGCATTGTTTATGACGTCACGTTTTCATATTGAAATCAATTATCAAATTCACTGACGTGTCAATGTCATACTTGATTTTAATTATGACATTTACTGACGTATGATTATCGTATGTGCTTTCAATTATTACATTCGTTGACGTGTTAATGTGCTACTTGAATTCAATATGACAATGCCACGTCTTAAATAATACTTAAGTTCATGCCAATAAAATTGGCGGTCGTCCCGCCGGAATATGATTACTCACTTTGACCATCTAATATAAAACATTTCAAGATCATCTTCCACAATCCCAATCTCTTCCTCTTGATGGGCCTGGTTGAAGTTCTCGAGAATGATGGCGATGTACATGTTGATAACAATCATGTAGCTGATGATGATGAAGGAAGTGAAGTATGTGATAGCTAGAAGAGGGCTGCCACAGTTACCGTTTGTGTGACCATGATCGCCTAGCTCACAGTTTGGAGGTTGAATCATCAATGATTCTAGAACATCATTCCATCCTGCTGATGTCATAAGACTGGAAGAAAGAAACAACGATTTTTCTCTAATAATAAACATAAGAGCAAGAAAAAATATATAACTAAAATCTAAATTATGATAGATGAAAAATTCAAAGATCTATTTTACCGAAAAAGTAACTGCATGCTTCTTCCAAATGTTTGAAAGTTGACTAAATCGTCCAATGCTCCTTGCTCCTTAACGTGCCCAAACACTGACATTCCAATGATGGCGTAGATAAATGTTATCAGCGCCAACAATGCTCCGATGTTGAATAAAGCTGGTAAAGATACTACCAGCGCGAATAGCAGCTTCCTAATGCCTTTTGCGGCCTGGAAATGGGAAAGTGTTATAGGAAAACTCACATATTGAGTGACAATTTAAAATATTTCACTCAATTGAAAGATAATACTGAATATACTAATAAATATATTTACGATGATCTCAATGGGAAATTAATCGCAATTTATATTTATATATTATCTATATTCCGTACTCACTTTAATCAGTCTTAAAATTCTCCCTATTCGAAAAACTCTGACCACTCGGAGCAGTGTCGGTGAAATAGGTAAGTCTATCATGATGTCCTCCATCAGTATTCCCAAGATAGAAGCTAGCACCAGAAGAAAATCGAATACGTTCCAAGGAACCGTGAAGTAATGATAACGTAGACCTACTATTTTTACTATGGCTTCTGAAAATTAAATAAAACTGATTATTAAACAATAAAATGAAAAGAAAAATAATGATAAAGTTGAGTTAAGGACCTAACCTAAACCAAAAACTGTAGTAAAAAATGCGTTGCTGACTTCCAAAATGAAGAAAACTGAATGTGGCTGGTCGTAATGCTCTATCCCCATAGTGAGCATATTTAAGAAGATGAGTACGAATATTGCGATTTCAAAGCGGCGGGAGTTTGATAAATCATAGAACATCGCGAGAAACTGGTTCCTCGGTCGCTTAATGACTTTTTGGGGCTTTTTTCTACCGAGCTTCTTCATCGCCGTGTAGTAATGTTTTTGACTCTCTGTTAAAAACATTTCTAGAACTCCACCTTCATACTGAAATGTAAAATTTGGGAATTATTTTTTTGTTCTGATTTTTGGTTGAAACTGATTTCTTTATAAGCTGTATAGTTAAACTTTAAAATTAATACTGTACCTTTTTTTTGAGCATATTAAAATTATCGATTATTACTCCTATAAATAGATTAAGAGTAAAGAATGACCCGCATACTATGAAAATCACAAAATAAACGTAAGCATACAGGTTTGCCTCTCTGGCTGGTTGAAGATCGACTCCTCTAGCATCTACTGCATCAGCCATTACTTCCATCCACCCTTCAAAAGTTGCCACTTGGAATAACGCTAGGTATGCTATGCCCACGTGATCAAACGATATTTTGGAGTTTATCCAAGAAAAATTATTGTAGTAACACTCCCATTTGTCGTTTACTATCTGTAAATAGGTAATATCTATTACGGACAAAGAAGACAGAAGACTGTCAAGAGAGTGGTACGAGAGAAGAGATGAAGAAAAATTAAGAAAAAGTAATAAAAACATGTGTACTGACCACGCCTCGATGTTTCCTATCTTAATCAAATATTTTTAGTTAAACTGAAAATATTAGAAATATATTTTTGTATTGGAATTAATCTTACCTCTAAAGGCAGTAGTTCACCTTCGCCATCAACGCATTTGAAGAATTTCCCACCAAAAAACTGGACTCCCATTATAGAGAAGATCAACCAAAACACAAGACATACTAGCAACACATTGAAGATGCTAGGTATGGCATACATCAGTGCGTTAACTACGATTCGCATGCCTTGCCATCGCGATATCGCTCGTAGCGGACGCAATGCACGCAAAGTTCTAAGAGATCTTAACACTTTTAAATTTTCATTTTCTTCTATCAACAAACTAAACACTGACACCTGCAAGAAATTTTATCCGTAATTGCAATGAATTTTATTTTAAACAAATAATGTCATACATGAGATGCTCGTTTCTTTAGAAAAGTAATATTGAAACTGTATTAAACTCTCCATTTTGGAATACTTACATGGTTTATCAATGTATTCGTCAATGTAATGGTAACTCGTTATTAACAATTGAAAATTATTAATAATAAATTCATACTTACAAAAACTATAGTAAAATCTAACAAAGTCCAAAAGCTGGTGAAGTATCTGAAGAACCCCAACGCGATCCACTTGAGAAACATCTCGATGACGAAAATCATGCAGAACCCAAGATTGGTCCAGTACAAGATCCTCTTTAATGGCTTGTTCTTCTCGAGATGAATGTCTTCAAAACACAAAGTGATGCTAGAGGCGAAGATTAGCACCAAAACGAACCACTCGAAGGCAGGCGTGTCCACGTAGCGAATAACGAAAGTCCGGACAACCATCCATCGCTGGCCTAATTTTGTTTGAATACATGTGTCCCAACAGGAACATCTGAAGGAATGGAATGAACAAAATAAAAGAATAGCTGCAACCGAATATTAAGTGCCTCCTTCAGCATGTTTGGCGCAATGAATCCTGGCTCTACCTACAGAAGTGTAATCAACGGCTCAACGGTGAAATTATACCTACACTACCTAAATTGTAATTGAATAAATATAAAAATGCCAAAGATAGTACGTGTTGCATGAGAGTGAATATTAGATATACTTTTTATATTGCTGTTGCTTGAATTTGTTAGTAATTAATTACTAAATACATAGTTAGTAGGCAGGTAGATAATTAGAAGCATTCAATGAGAAGGCACATGCCGACTTTAAGTATTAGATGGAGGGTTTGTGGAGCCATGCTAAATTGATTCAAGTAGATAGGTAAGTTCAATGCTAAAGTTGTCGTTTAATTATTTTGGATGCATAAAATTTGAAAACATACGTATCATAACATTGACGAGGGAAACAATCTTGTGGTAATTTTGGCTCCTTCGGTTTCCCAAATCCCGGAAAATTCCCCATCGCATCAATGTATTGGCCCTTAGAGTTTTTCCTCCCACCTACGGTTAATTCATCTACATATGAGACTAAAGTTTGCCATGGATGTTTCATTTCTTCTTCATCAGGTTTTGTCCCAGTTTCCTTACATAGAATGTTCGGTGTTTCTCTTCCCTGCATCATGTTTTCGGGTGATGTTTTACACGATAATTGAGCCATTTCGTATTGTTCGTTTTCATCTGAAAGTAAAAGTAAACATACAGTACACACAAAAATAGTCTGTATGTCTAGACTTTTATTCACCTCTTGATTCTGATGGCTGCGTATAGTATCCAGAAGACATCTGGATTAATAATTTCGGCGATGCTATCTGATCTGTAGGTGACGTGGCTTCTAAATTTTCTTTAGAATCTTCCCTTATGCTTGTTATTTTATGTTCAGTACCCAAGTCACGCACGTCTTTTAAGGTTTCTTGGCTTCCGTGGTTAAAGTTATTTCCACTTTGGTATCCAGGCGGGAATGGAAAGTCAGAACCTACTGATATTGGCCTGAAAATTTAATATTTTATTAACTGTCTTATATTATAATTAGAAAGAACAACTTTACAGTGTACAAATTCATTATTCACCTATTTAACGCTTCTTGATAACTATGACTGTAAATATTATCATGGGGAAATAAAATAGTTTCTTGTATTGAGGATGTATACTTCTGCTCGCTTGGTATAGATATTTTTTTCTCTTTTACGGCGCGTTGTTGTGACATATATTCATTAACTAGCTCTTCTAATTTAGATTTTTTTTCAGTCTCTTTACTTTTAGATATAAGGAAACCTTTTTTTCTTACTATAGAACGTATTCTATCGAAACTTTTTGCTAATTTTGAATCCTCGCCTACTTCCTAAAATGTGAAAAAAAAGATAATTGATATGAATTTTCTTAAGAAAACTTTTAATGAAAAGATGTATTCAAAAATTTTCCAAACAAGAAATTTATTACCTCTTTTTTATTTTTTAACTCTTCACTGTTAAAACTGTTGAGCAGCAAGGCAAGGAAGAGGTTGAGCACCATAAAATTCCCCATCACTAGAGCGGGCAGGAAAATAAAGAAGCAACTTTCGGCACCGCTTGCCTGCTCTGCTCTCATGCAGTCCCACAAAGGCTCGATCCACTCACCGCAGAGTATCCGGAATATCATCATGAATGAGTGGAAAAAGTCATTGAAATTCCATCTGAGCAAAATTATTAACCGATATAAAAATAAAACTAACACCAAATTCATATAATTGTATAAATTGTGATAACATTGCTGCCTGTGATACACACCTGGGCACTGGATCCGGCTCAAATTTGTCTGGGGTATATGATTTAGAGAATAGCTGCATACCGATAACAGCAAATATATATATAACTATCACTAACACGAACGTCAAGTTACCGAGAGCACCGATTGTTGATATTATAATACTCAACAACACTTTCATTGTAGTCCATGACTGAGCTAATTTTAACACTCGTAACTGTAAAAAAATAGAAAGATAAGTAAATAGAAAGATTTTATGATACAGAAATAAAATTGTAGTGATAAAAGGACCGTTATTCTGCTTACCAAACGAAGGCCCCGTAATACAGATAGGCCATCCACAAGCTCAAATATAAGATCTAATAAACTGGCTGACACAATTATCAAGTCGAATATATTCCAACCACAAGCGAAAAAGTCTTTGCTCATCGCCATCACTTTCATAATACATTCTAAAGTAAATATTGATGTGAACACCTGAAATATTACAGCCGTATTATCTTTTCAAAGTTATATATATATATGATATTGACTGTGTAATATCTATTGAAAATACCTTATTGCCTATATCTAATGCTTGTCTAACGTTCTCGCTCATTCCATGATGCTCTAACGCAAGAAAAAGCGTGTTGAGAACAATACAAGTTGTTATAAACAACTCGAAGAGTGGATCTTTTACGATCCCATATAAACAATTCTGAAACTGGAGCCAGCCCTCATAGTCTATACAGCATGTGACGCAGCATTCACAGTTTCTATCCACGAGTTCATCTGCGATAAAATCGAACAATTATTCAACCAGAAATTTAAAATTCATATTACATAAACATACATCCAAAACAGAAAATAAGAATATTAAGAAAGATCATTTCAAAGCGCAAAAGCATAGTAAGCTTATCAAATTCTTTAGATGCAAAGCATAGGATTGTAAAATTGTATTTTTGGTTTTATTTATAATATCTAATAATCAACACTAATTAATATGCATGCTGTTTAAAGCGGAAAATTAGGACTAAAATAGTACGCAGGAAAATGCACGGTATTTAAATTTTGAAATGCCAATGATGTAATTTTTGAAATGAATGTGTTTGTGCATTTTGCCAGTATTCTAGATTGTAATTAATTTTGTGTTCCCATAGACCGAATCGCATAAAAGTTGGTGTGTAAGGTAAGGAATTTCATCTAGCGGTCAATTTGCAGGTATTCTATAGTAAACTTAAATGCGATTCTTGACATTGCGACGACACGATAGTGATAAGAAAACCAATCGCAAAGTCACCCTGCAGTCTTCCTGTGGGGAACAGGGGTGGACTGGGGGGTTGAAGCGTTGGCGTCTGTGTTTTACTAACCTGTGAAGTAAGTGCAATTTTGCTCGTAATTGCCCATATGAGATTTGTGCGTGGCTGCCAATAAACTGAGCTCATTAATTTTCGTCGTCTCCGCTTGCGGGAGGTCGGGCGCGCGCTTGTATGGCCAGTCCGCCCCTGACGATATTAATGAGGGTAGAAGCGAGATTGCAATAGTGTTTTATTAAAATGCTCAACGAGGTTCACACCTCACTGAGAAGTGAAGCTACTAGTGAACTTTACTAGCCAATTGAAGTTACCATTCTCTTCTTGTATTTTCAACATGACGTTTGAACTTAATGAGAAAAATGATAACTTCTTTGACAATAGCATTACAATTGCCATTATTTTGCAAAATGTTATTGCTGTATCTACAGTTTGGTAGCTTTATGAATTACTATTTTTGTAAGGTACAGTTATTCATTAAACTGCCAAAGGTAAAGTGGAACCGTTTGGTTAAATTTTAATTAAATACCAAACGGCTCACGGGCTAATTTAAGAATTAAGTAAGAATTAGTGAGGAACCCTTACATAATGCTTCAGAGATCCAAAGTAAATATCTGTTTGTAAATGCAAATTGAAACAGAGTGATCAAGTTAGAATTTTAGAAGAGAAAGTTAGAAGAGAACTACTTTAATAACATAGAATATTTTCTGTAAATTGCTCTTATGTTTGTACATTGTAACTAAATTTAGAAAGATAGAAATTGCAAAGAATGCAAGCGCGCAAAATTTACAATAAACATAGAAACCTAGAAATGTATTCGTTTTTAGAAAAAAAAATAAGAGAAGTACCACATGCATAGGAATGTTATAGCCAATATTTGACAAACAATTTAAACTCTAATCTACAAGAATTGGAAAACTGAAATTTGAAATGTGTTATGCAGCGTTTTCCGTTAAATGCACTTGTAATTGTAATGATTTGATCTTTAGACTTATTGATCTTGTGTTGGCAAAGCAATATAATTCTTTGACAGTGGTAGCAACGTAATTACAGTGTTTATTATCTCGTGCTTTAGTGTCCAAGCCGTGCCAATCGAACAGATATTATTTGATAATACCACCAAATTGAAGAGGTACAGACGACAGCACATCAAGTGTAACAGTCGCACTACGAAACCCGCCTCTACTACGAACGGAGCAAGAGCGGTCTCACGGTCCAACTGTTACGCTTGATGTGCTGTCGACTGTACATTTTTATAAATGATTTGTGTTACCATAAGTGTCTTAAAGTAATCTCCTCTGTTGATGGTATTATACTATTTTGGATGTTTGGAAGCTGTGTAATGTTAAAATCAAATTTATTTTTACCTAGCACCACGATCTGGTTGAGGTAGTCTGGGTTCAATGGATACCTCTCATGGATGGTGGTTTTCTCTGATTTCTTAAACTTTTCCTTTTGTTTTTCTGATTCTTTTGAAGGCTTTTTTGGCTTTGATCTATCTTGTGTTTGTCTGTCCTGTATATTCAGATGCATTTTGATTAGATAATGTGAAAACAGGTAAGCTAAAGGTACCATTCTGAATACAGTTCCAGTCATAGGAGACGGACGAAACACAAAAGTATCACAGGTCGCGATGAACGTACGAGCTCCTACAAATTAATTTAGTCGTGGCATCTCCGCCGCTCGTCACTATCACTGTGTTCAGAGAGCTTTTAGGTAAAAACTTTCATAAAGCATTTGATAATTTACAAATTATGTAACAGATATTAAGCCAGAAAAATTAAGATCCTTTATAACGTACCTGTTGTATAACAGGGATAGGGGTAGGTGGATGATTATGTGTTTGCGGGGCGGGTAGCAGGTGCACCCTCCTAGGATGGGGATGAGGGGCCTGGTCATCAGATGTATGCTCTCCATCATCATGGTCATCGACTACGCCCGAGTCATCGAGTGACGATTCGCGATTGTTGCTGTGGTCACTGAGCTGACGACCAGCGGTGCTTAGAGCGCCACGACCTGGAAAAAGATTGGCGTCGACTTTGTTGATATCTTCAAAAACTAAATTTAAGCTATGTGTGTGTCACTTTCATTTTACTTCAATATCAAAAGGAAAAGGATGTCTAATGACATAAAAATAGCTACGGCGATTTAGTTGACATTTAGACCTTGTACAGAAAGGGCAAATTCGCCGCGAATCGTTAGTTGCGTCCAGAAACAGTGTACCAACGCGGAAGCCTTTAGGGACGGATTCAATCAGTCTGTAATATTTCCGAAACAAAATTTTGCCGCTTCATTTTCCTTGATATGTTCGCTCGCTTTGATGTTCACGTGTACTAGTAAGCTGGATGCTATAAGGAATCTCTAGTAGCTCGACTCCCGCGCAATTTGAGAGTATCACGAGAGTCTGACGAAGTGCAAGCCAAAAGGCTATTGGCATTGCAATGTATTGGCGTCACCAACGCGCGTATGTATTCGCGCGAAATGATTCGTGGCGAATGCGCCCTTTATAGACATAGTCTTAGTCTACATAGTTTTTTGATCAACGATAAACTAGCTATTTTAGATACACAAAACTTAATTTTTGTTTAGTTGGTTGGTAACAGAAAAATTGGGCCATTGGCCATTACGTATAAAATTTAGGCTAGAGAATAGTATACCTTTATTTTTATATGTATAGGTATACTATTCTGGTTTTAAGGAATCCGCTTCTTTTGTAGAAGATAAAGGTGCTGCCCACGGGTAGAGTAAGCGGTAGAGTCAACTGGCTATCACTCTACCAGTTCTCTACCAGTTTTAGTAAATACTCTACCACTGCTGTCTACATCTTATTTTATCTTGTTGTGGGGCCATGACTAAGTCATAAGGCATTTCGACTCATTGTTATCTTTTGTACCTCCCCTGATTTTACTACCGTGTCCAGAATATAGTTGTCATAAGCCTCACTATATCTCTGGGCAGAAAGAGCCTGTAGTACTCTGACTTTGGATATGCCACTTCCAGAAGGTATAGTCAGTACTCTACCGTGTACTCTATCCGTGGACAGCCAGCACCCTATAGTGATAATATTACAAACAATTACTGTCTTTCTGAGCAAAACTTAATATGAGCAAGAGGACCTCCACCCAACACAACATTGGGCCCGTTTCCGAAAACACATTCTAAAAATCTAAATTTAACTTCAGTATATCTATTTCTTTCGATATCTAAAAGGAAAAAGACAGCAAGAATTTGTTCAGAGCTTTCAACTAAATTTATATGGATTTAAAGAGACCATACTTAAACAATTTTAGACGGCATGAACGGAGGTGCATCTACAATTGGTCAGGTTTCTAAATGTCCAATTAAATATCAGTCATCCCTTTTGTATTCATATTGAGAGAAAGAGATGCACTGAACTTTAAATTTAGATTTAGCCTGTCTTCTCCAAAGTTAGGGACATTTTCTCTTGATTTCTAGCTAAACATCAATAGTATTGACAAATATATCGAAGTTTACCTAAGGCATTATCAGGATGCAGAGTATGTGAAGGCGGAGGCGGAGGCGCCGGCGCCGGGGGCGGGGGTGATCCGCTCGGGGTCACTGACCTGGACCGCGACTTTGACCTCGTTCTGTCATTTCTGTGGGGAAAAATACATATTAATTTTCCGCTTTATACAGGGTGGTGCCGTCAATACGACAATAAATTGAAACATGGGCTATATAAGTTCATAGAAATGGTTTGCCACTTTCAAAAACATCTTATTCACTTGATAATTTCATGATGTTTGTATGAAATAATATAACATTGGCTGCATTATTTCATAGAAATGACATGAAATTATCAAATGAATAAGATGTTTTTGAAAGTGGAAAACCATTTCTATGAACTAAAATAGGCCATGTTTCCATTTATTGTGGTATTGACGGCACCACCCTGTATCTACAACTAAAGGGAAAATATTGTAAAAGACACCAAGTTTTCCTTTGGTACATTCATGAAATTATAAAGATTTATAATTTTCATAAAAAAAAATCGTTTTATATGTTAAGAATCTATTCCAAAGAACAGAAAGTAAAATATGGTTTGTGTGGGAGGTGGGACCCTCGACTCGTTATTGTATTCTCGTGGTAGAGTAGGCCCTTGTTGGGTCGTCTGGGTAGTTACCACCGCTTTCCAAATTCAACGTTTGCTAGAGAGAAGTACCCAGTGTAATTACTGCGTATGTAAGGCACTTCATCTTAGGCCTCAAGATGACAACCCGGTTGGTACTGCAACCGCTTTGACCCACCTACCTGCGTTGGGCCAGCGTAGTGATGTTACAACACAAGTTCCTCAATTCCTCATGTATTTCTCCCATGTAGGAAGACAGCCCAGCAGTAGACCGTATAGTTATTAGGCTGGTAATAATGATAAAAAAATATGTAGATACACGTTAGGTTGACTAGTCAGGGACTCAGTCTACTAAAGTAGCGGTCCAAGATTCGAGTCCCAGTAGGGATGGTTGTTTGTGTAATGAACACGACCTCGTGAGGCATGAACTCACGAGTTGGTACTTACTTTAACAGAGAACGTTTAGAAATAGTAATGTTTTTTTACCATTTATTAAAGATTTATCGCACAGTGATAATGCCACTCCCACTGTTATAAAAATAATTAACATCTTCTTGTATTCGTAATAAAGGTTATTTTGTCTATACTTTCTTTGTCAAAGTTAATAGGTACAGCATACCACATAGAATTCATGAAATTGTTCCTACAATTTGCAATGCATTATCCTCAGGCATGTGCACGACTATACTAAATATGTCTGGCGGTGTCCGCATTGATGTTATGCTCTCTATGTAAAATAGGCCGTTGGTAAACAACATTATCATGCAAATCTTGCTGCGTGTCAACGTCGGCAGTAGTAAATTAGGTCAACATTGTAGAGGTGCAAGTTCAAATATGTTAGAAAACGAGGTGGTGATGTGGGCTGTGTATTCAAGCCTTAGGAAATGAATCGTTTTAATCTACTACCGTTAATACCTATATTCTCAATTTCGAAAGTTGGCCTTCAGCCGGAGACTCCTACATAACCCTGGGGGCAAGCCTACAAGTCGTCCTTGGTACCCATAAAGGGTTTTCTGACAAAAAAGGGGTACTGACACAAAAGAGTATATGTTAGGTAGGTAATTTACAAATTTACAGAGAAAATACGAAATTTGCTTTGATACAGTACACTTTATCAAAGTTAACAATTGATTACAAATAAAACTCAAATCTCAAAAATCCGCTCAAAATGTAGAGTAGTGAAATTGGTTATTCTAAATTTTTGATTTTAACATTATTATAAATGTTTGAAAAATTACTTAGTAATTAAACTAGAAAAATTTCACGTTCCTGCCTCAGGACGTGAAATTTTTCTAGTTTTATTATATTTTAATTACTAAGAAATTGGTTATTTCAAAATCTAAGCCTTTACACTGAGTTTTTTTGATGGGAGTCGGCCTATTTATCTTCTAATTTCTGTGCGAGTCATATAGGTATGCTCTTGGTCACCCTTATATCAATTTAATTTTAATACATAACTTGAGTTTACATGACATTTCTGTCGTTTCCAATATCTGGCATAATTACGTTTGGTCAACGGCTTTGAGCCTTTGACCTATCGGTGACTTAATTATTCACACACATGGTAGCTATTAGACGTGTATTTGCCCTCGTATTTCCAAATACTGATATTCCGTATCGTTAACATTGGTAATAAAAGATATTGTTATTGTAAAATGTTTAGGCGTTCAGATTAGAGACATATTGTGTAGGTATTTGCTTTTTTCAAACCATCAGCCGAAAAAGAATCAAATATTGGATATTTAGAAGTACCTAATTGACGATAATGACGCTAAATCTGTGCAAAGAATCACGAAGTTCAACGAATTAAAAAGTTTTCCCGTTGGTCAAATATCTAATTATAAGCTCTACCTTAATAGGTAATCCTATTCTTAATAGTATTAAATTAGATATTTAATGAAAAAGACAGTATCTAATCACAAAATCAAAAAAATGATTTATCTGATACCTACTGTAGATACTATTGTTAGAGCCTAAAGAACACCAATTGACAAGCCAACCACACACACCATCACACCAATTACGCACCTACTCAAAATGAAATTAAATAAACAGTTTACAAAAAATTAAATCGTTCATGCCGACTTAACTGTCGGCGGAAAATGAAACGTTAGTAATGAATGCGCTAATGCAGACTCACAATTATGGGCTGCGTGCACTTGTTGGGAATGATTTCGAAACCTGTGACAGAAATCGTCAATAAAACCACGGCAATGTTATATTATCGTGATCAACGTATTAGAAATAAACATACTTATCTACTTGAAACATTCATGACTTTAGAACAAATGTTTGCATTTTACTGGGTCACTCGCCGTAGCCCCAACCTCGTACCTCGCGATTTTTATTTATTCCCGTAAACAAACGAAAAGAACAACTTCGAGGAAAACGTTTCGTGTACACCGAAGAAGCAGCGGCTGCGTTTCAAAAGGCCGTCGAAAAGCGATTGGGCAAAATGCGTTTCCCAGTGGTTCCATCGGATGCAGCGAATGTATTGATGTGAATGGAAGTGAATAGTGATTCTAAAAAGCTATGATATATAAAACTAATAACTTGTAGGGTCTGGTAAGGGTAAGTTTGCACAGTTTTTGTTTTCGAACTTTCAGTTTGACCCACGTATTACAAATGCACGTCCACAACGCGTTTGTATCGATACAAACACGCGTCAGCATCGCGTCTATCGATATAAAAACGAAACTGGAAAAATTCCAGGTGTGCAAAGGTTTCATGCCGCATTTGCGCGTTTATAAAACGTAGTGTGAAAACGCTTTTAAAAAAAGGATTTATAATCCTTATAAGATGAAGGAAAGCCTTTCTTGTGATGAAAATGAAAATTCTAGTATTTATGTTTATCTGCATCATTATATTTTATACATTATCCACAAAACAGACAATATTTTTGACCTAACAATCGAGTCCTTTTCAAATAATAATAAAAGTTCTCTCACTATCAAGCGACTGGTAAATTGTAATGAATTAGCACTGATTTTGACGGAATTTACCGTCAATTAAATAGACTATCTTTTTTTCCTCGACCATTTTTGGTCAGTTTCCAATCCACTCGTGGTTATAGCGTTTAAATCCGTTTGAAATCAGTTTCAATACCGTAAGCTTCATATCTGATATTTTCATTTAAGAATTCATCTACCTTAAAGTCTCTACAAAGATAGAGCGAGCAAGATATATAACATTGTCGACATTTACTACCTAGAATTTATAGGAAGGCTCTTGCTGACAGTCCTCGGGGATAATAGGCGTTGATCTCGATTGCGACGCTATTGTGTATCACAGTTTGCAACTGAAGCGGTGCAGCAATATCTGTCCATGCATAACGTTTGTTAAATGAAGCATTTAAACGCACGAGTGTACTGAGAAAAAATGAAACAAGGAAGGGAAAAAGACAAATGTAAAACATTCTTAGGAAATGTCGACTTTAGATAGAAAAAAAAATACTTATCAACATTTTCTTAAATGGGAATTTAAAATTGTTGGGAGTAACTGTACCTACCTTAGGAAACTTTAAATATTTGTGAGCAATTTATTTTTAGAGTATTTGGAACATGACCAAAAAGTATTTGTATCTGCCAATAAATTATTACCAAAATAAATTAAATTTATTGGCTTCAACTACTTCAACAAAGAGCCAATAGAAGAGTCGAAGTGGAAGTTGAAAAAGTATTGCGTCTGACGTCTGAGGTGCACTTATTAAATTCCCTCTCGCATCTACTGCAATGAAGGCATAGACTGCACTCAGGCATTAATTGTTAAATCGAAATGCTTTACCGCCTGCGAGAGGAGTTGCCTTAATACAAAATGTCTAAAGTAAAGTTGGTTTTGGTAAGCAATTAGTTTTTTAAAAATTTAAACGGAAACTGTATACATGTCACTTTTTGTTACGTAGCGAGACGGGATGTGAGTTATTGATTTGTGATTCTGTTGTTTTGTTTTGTGATTACGCTGTCTAGATTTAAGTCAGTTATAATTTATTGGTAATTTATAGTCATATCATACCTTACCAGAAACATTGTTTGGTAATGAGAACGTACGTAGGTATGCGGTAGAAACTAAGAAAGGAATTCTTAAAAGTATTGGTCCTACAAGTTCTATGTAAGTAATTAAAATAAAGAGAAATACAAAATATAGACGGCTAAAATTTACTCGGAAGCCTTTTTTTTTTTTTTTATACAACTAGATGACACACAAGCTGACGGCCCACCTGATGGTAAGCGGTTACCGCCGCCTATAGACACCTGCAATAAAAAGGGAAAATCACTTGATATTGCAGGTGCGTTCTATTCGTTCACTATTCTTTAACAACTAATGTAGTTTTTCCCATCCTCACCTACCTATTAATGTCTACTTTTTCGTTGTGAAAAAATTACACTGTACAAAATATGAATACCCATTCTTTAACCACCGTTAACAAATTTTATTTCGGTCTCTATTCAGCCCCTTTTCGCACCACCGACCATCAGTTTTGTAGGCTCTGCTCCGGACACAGACAAAAACCTGCTTATTCGTCGGCTTATGCCAGCAACTTTAGTTCGAATATTTCTTAAGACTGTGATCTAATTGACTTTTTTTATTCGTGTGGCAAACGAGCTCACATTACGCTTGATGGTAAGCGGTTACCATTGCCTATAGACGCTCGTATCACCTTGGGATCGTAGCTCGTAGCACATACTCGCTGCCTACCCTAATGTCCACCTGCTCCCAGCATATTACTGGGCAAGGACGGCATTTCATCTTAGGGCTCGGGATGACAGCGCACCTGCAATATCAAGTGATTTTTCCTTGTGATCGCAGGTGTCTATAGGCGGCGGTAGCCGCTTACCACCAGGTGGGGGGTCAGCTTGTTTATCATCTAGTTGTATAAAAATATTAATAAAAAAAATCATAACCAGGATACGAAAGCATTATGTTGGGAGCGATGTTATGTTGGACCATATTGTAGGAACACAACACTACAAGCAAGCTGAGTGTCGCTCTGGTGGTAAGTGGTTACCGTAACCTATAGACTCTTGCAATTACAAGGCTCTTCGAATTGCAAGTGCAGTGTTGTCATCCTAAGGCCTAAGATGAATAAATATTAGCACAAGAAATGGTCAAATGATAATCGTTACCACTAGGCTTTATTATGTTTTATCACAGCACGGAACACATTGGCATGTCGGGAATTTCGATGCAAATTCCGTCGAAACGTAACAAAGCCAATACTATCAAAGCCAAGCCAAGTTGTATTCAAGCTACTAACTAACTATCGGTTCTATAGCCACGTTATAGCCCGTTTTAGACAAGCGTTTAATTTTAAATTGATAGAATAAGTTTGATACAAGCAAGCTTTACATTAGGCGAATTTATGTGCTCGTATTAGGTAGACATTATTTTGCCACTAAAGAGGAATATTTACATCGAAAGTAAGGTTTCAAATTGTGGAAATTCGGACCAATAAAAGCTTCAGGAGACTATACCACAGATTAATAACTATACGCAAAGGAAAAATTATGTACGCTAGCAATGAGGCAATCTATACGTAAACGAAAATTTATCTTTGCTAGCAATGAGGCGGAATTTATTTATTTTTAGCAATTTAAGCTATATTAGCTCTTTCAGACTTTCGTGCATCTCAATGTTTACTTAGATTTTGTAAAATGATAGTTAAACTATCAGGAACTCTCGAAGTCCATAGATATTTACTACTGCATTACAAAATAGGGAAACGAGTGATGCATATTTGTGATCATCATGTTCAGCGACATGGCTTTCATTTGCAAATGTGGATACAAATACAGCCTTAATAACTGCAGTAAAAGGTAAACAGACGATATTATAATTATTATGATGAAACTCACATAAAATTTTAACTTGCAATTTATTATATTCCATTGCATTTCTGCGTTGAAAGCCATTATTTTCCTCTGTTGCATGCTCTCTTCGCCTGTCTTTAAATGTCAGTAGAGCTCTCATAATCTCATGAACTGAATAAACTGGTTTATTTATTTAGCGAGCCGGGTATAAGATACGGCGCCGCTTCATTAAGATTTTCTAGTGAAGGGCTTAACTCGATCCTTATCCGTGCAATTCACTTTGCTCTACGCCTCTGCTGCTGTTTGTATAGCGTCAACTTCTTGTTTGGAAATTAAATCCGTTTGTTTGAGTCGCGAGTCTAGAACTCTTAGTACATGTTGTGTAGGTATAGCCTTTTTTCCGTTATTAGATATAGTTATGAAGAAATATTTCCTATATCTATCCTCAATTATAATAATAATTGCCATCTGAGGAGATTATCCAGCCCAAAGTAAGCATCGTTAAGAGCTAAGAGGAGAAATATTGATAGTAATATGTATATTATTATAATCGTTAGAAAAATACCAAATAAACATACAAACATCAATGACTCGTGAACAAATGCTTGTAATCATCATAAAAACATCTGCCCATACTGGGATTCGAATCCGAGACTCCTGACCGAGTAGCCTGTAAAATTTAAGGGGCAATCCTGGACCAGCCGGTCGTCCTTGACATAATAATATGCTTCTGCTGTTTTTTATCTTGCTGAATACTTTCAGACGCGAGATTTAGGTATTATTGATTTCATAATTACGGAAACGGGCTTGAAGTAAACATACTCGTGAGCATTTCGTGGTAAAATTTGAAGTACTCGAGTCATTAAATTTTTAATGTTGTTTCTGGCACGACTATTTTCTAAGAAATATGGATTTCTGATTTATCTACTCATGATTTATGATTTATCTGCATTAAGCACGTGAACGTATGAAAAATGATTGGTTTCAGAGAAGCAATTCGTGAATCACTGTTCTCAATTTAAGCTGCAAAGGGGAGTAAAATCCTCGCAGTGCTGGCAGTCTCTCAATTCCATTCAAAATTCCTGCATGCGACCGTGGATCTACAAATAACGTGCACGAAATACTTAAACTGACTCGGAACTGACTGAAAAGAAACTAATTTAGGTGTTAACTGAAATAAGTTTACACAAGAATAAAGAAGAATATTTTCGCTGTTTCTTTCTTCGTTTTGCCTTTTTTTTGTCTTAGTACTTCGATTACACATTGAAAGCCAGACAAATTTTTTTGTATGCATTGTGGGACACTGTGTCCGTTTGGCAATTAATGTATTAATTCAAGAGTAAAGTTTTAAGGCGATATCTCGTCGGAACTAGCGATACCACTTGATTTATATTATTTGTGGTGAATATAGAACATTATAAACAAAAACGCTTTAGTGAATGACTAAAGAATTGTATTTGTAATTTTTTGAGATGTGCTCGGTATAAGATATTCCTCTACATGTAACCTATTTTTTCATTATTGCCGAAAGTGGCCACTTTTAACAATAATAAAAAATTTGCCTACTTAACGGTAGACACTTTATACAAGATACATCTTTAAAAATTACAAATACCGTTCTTTAGCAATTCTCTAAAGCGTTTTTGTTTATTATGTTCTAAATTCACCATAATTAATAACAATCAATTGGTGTCGCTAGTGTGCACGAGGTAGCCCCTTAATGAAAACAGGTCCGTTCTAATTAATTGTTAAAATCCAGCACTTCGGGCGTTCTTACAAGAATATTTGGGAGTGCAACGTTCATGGTGTAACTTCAAGGAGACCTTCATTACTATTTGCTATAAATTTGTGTGTTTGAGTTATACTCGTTTTCACTGACATTTGCTTAGAGCAGAAAGTCTATTAGCGAGCTTTATCTCAGTCTATCTAAAGGAGATAGAAAGAGACAAATGTCGTTAAGAGTCACCTAAGTGTAAATGGTTAGTGAAAACGTACATTACTTTTTCACAGCTGGAAAGTTACTACTGGAAACTGGTAGATTAAACTTTTGTCTCTTCCGATTTTAGCAGTGACCTGTCAAACCGACTTTCATCTAAAATTATGCATATTACACAATAGGTACAAATAATTTTTTAAACATTTCTCCTCGCATATTCATTGTCCGTCAGTGAAGTTTCATCAGATACTTATTTATATCGTAGGGAAATACTGGTGTAATAATCAGTATTATTTATTTCGTCGCAGCGCAAACCACAAGTGCATACACGCCATTAATTACCGAGTGGCGTCGACACAATTCACATGAAAATAACGGATGAAATATTTGTAGGTACATACTCTACAAAAATTGCTTATTCAAATTAAGTGCTTGTGACGATGATGCTTCTATATTTCAGTGTAAGTATAAAAATAATTCATTTATTTTCCGATAACATTTGTGTCCAAATTTTGTTAGTATCTAACAATGAGCCTTTAAAAATATGTTAGTAGGTAATCAATCACTAATAAATTCAATAAAATACTAACATTCATTATTACTATATATGAGTTACATCAAATTAATATTAGTATAGATATGCATATAAATATGAAGTATAAAAAATATTTCAAATTATTTTACTGCTCCAATTACCAACATAATTAAAAAAAATGTATTAGGCAGTCATATTGGTCTGATATCGCCCGCGCATGGAAGCAAGCAAAAAGTCACGATGCACATCGATTGTTCGGGGTCTCTTGTCTTCCTGCATTTTTTTACTCTACCTGTGTCCCCAATAAAGCGGTCATAAGCTTTACTATTTTATCTTTGGGGTGATAGAGCGTATGTCCTATGTTAGTGTTCCTTTGATCCCTAGCACAAAAACGCACTAGGGATACCCACTGACCGACCGTCTTTCGTATAAATTATCATTTCTATAAATACTTACTAATACTGAAAATTTTTCGTAATTTTCATTTTAATATTCTTGAGTTTTATTTGTACTTGTGAATGAAGAGAATGGATTAAATTGTTTATTAAAACTGTATTTTGTTTTTCACTTAGTTTACTATTTGAAAAACATTTTACATTATTTTTTATTAAAAAACTTGACAAGATCTTTGCTAAATTTAGACAATCAGCCACCTGGATCTTAGATATACTACCTATCTATCTATGTGGTTTTAACCGCATGGGTGCTATTAATCTACCTCTACAGTTTCCTTTCACAAATAAATAAAAATTAAAGGCCTATAACTTACTAGGGTAGAATCATAATGCAGCCTAGTTATTGGGTACTTTACCTGTGTACCATTATTTATCCTGTGATGTAATAGTAGGCCTGCCGAGCGAGTCCCTTGGGATGGCACCGCTTTCATGCGGAGTCGAACGCTGGACGTTTGAGTCATTTTATAAATGAGAAAACTTAATAAGTAGATGATGCGTTTTATTCCACGAAAATAAAATATAATACAAAAAGGCTTGCTGTCATACTTAGTTTGTTTTATACAAAGCACGGCAAATGACTGACCATCTGATGTGAAACGCTAAGAAGAGACTGCTCTAGCCGCCTCGAGTTTGCCGGCCCAAAAGGGGGTTTTTCACTCCTCTTTTGAAGAAACTCATAATATAGGGAGAAGGGAACACATGTGCTGAAAGAATTCCAAGTTCTGGAAGTACGACAAAGACTCGAGGCACTAAAAAAAATTCAATTCAAGAGGTGTATTCAATTTTCAATATTTGTACTATCCTGTGACTTTACCGGGGTGTAAATGATGTGTTTCAATAAGTAGAGGTATGTACTATCGGTTTGATCTCGTATAAATTTATAAATTTCTGATGGAGATCTTCGGAGAAAGAGAACGGAATTTCTCGAAAAACAACAGTCAAGTTGAATGACCACATTAGCAAATCGTAAAATGAGTAGCCTTATGTAATTTCGGATTATCCAACGTCATCACAAATCATAATTGACTGAGTAAATATTGTCCGCAAAAATTTCATAGTCACTCATAGAATAATTTTTGCTCTAAATTTCGTTATCGTGTCGACGTGGCCAAAGTGTTTTATTTTAAAACTCTTCTTTCACTAATGCAATGTATCGTCTATTACTTCAAGTAACAAAAAACAAATGAAATGTTGTACCAAAATCCCATTACTAGAGTACAGGGTGGAATACATAGTTAAAGTTCATAAGTCACTTCGGGCAAACGTTATTCGAACATAAGTACGATAGTAAAATTTCAAGCAAAAATTATTCGATATAAAACTTTTACGGGCAATAGTTACTCGGTCATTCATGATTCGTGCCGAAATTGCAAAATCCCAACTTCAGTAGCATAATATTATTATTACTATGCCTTTATTTCCTGTAGGCGAGATTAATTGAATTTATTCCGTGTCACGAACAAAAACCAGAAGTTTATTTTGGGGATTTCACGGTAGCCGACTTGATGATTGAATTGATGTCATTGAAGCCAAGCGGCTCGTGAAAGATAAAACTCTCATTTAGCGGTACGAACCCTCCGTAGGGCAGCTGTCGTAGGATTTTATATCAATACTTCTCATTGTACTTTATATTCCGGGGCATTGGGTAAAACTGGAAGGTACAAATCCGTGGCAAGATAGCTAATGTAATGAAAAAAGGCGAAATAATGAAAGAATAGTAGCAGCTTAACACATTCATCGCACAATGTTATTTCGTTCAGCTTAAATTGTTATTTCTTTCTGTTTCTTTATTTGTGGGATGTGTGTTGTACAATAAAGTGATGAATAAATAAATAATAAATAAATGTTTTGTTTGTTTATTTATGCTGTTTTACAGACATAAAGTCATTAATTTTAATGTAAATAAATTGCTTCATAGTGATAAAGAAAACAATAAATGTGAGGGTTTTGTCACTAAGTAGTTAACTTGCCGGTATTTCAAAAATCATGGATGGCACTTAACCTTGTTTTAAAGTCAACATAATAAGTATGAAATATCATATTAGTCATATTAATACATGACTAAGTTAATTATAATGTAACAGTATATCATTTGATGCATACATTAACTTTTTATGACAACTATTGTTTTATGTTCTTGTGACACGCATTGAAACTTGTTTGTTTGCTTTGTCGCATTAATACTATAAGGTTGGATATCAAAAAGTCAAACTAAGTTATTTTATTTTTTAACCGACTTCAAAAACGAGGAGGTTCTCAATTCGGCCGGTATTTTTTTCTTTTTCTATGTAGGTATGTACACAGATTACGCCGAGACAAGTGATCCGATTTACGTGATTCTTTTTTTGTTCGATGCAAAATAGGTGTCATAAAAAATTTTTTCAAAATCAGTTGGGCAATTTGGTTTTTATATAAAAAAAACTGAAATCATTAAGTCGTCTACGTATGCGAAATGGGCAGATTTTTGCTTTCCTATGACTTTTTAGTGAAACGATACGATAGTAGGAAACAATATAAGTTGACGGTCACCCATCTAGCTTCGACGTTAGAAAGTTATCACTAAAAATTGTGATAAAAAAATTAAACAACAATTAAAACCGACTTTAAAAAAAATGAAAAGGTTAAAATTATTTAATTTAGGTAGGTATCCCCTAGGAATTTTTTTTTTGGATTTGGTGCTAAGTTGTTTCCAAAAACAATAAAAAGTGAAGCACCGACTCCAATAAATATGTTTCTAGGGGATGAGTAGATACCTACTTAAAGTTAAATTATTTTAACCTTTTCAATTTTAAATTCGGTTTTAATTTTTGTTTAAATTTTTTCTTAATTTAACACGCCACCGCTTTCATGCACGAATATTTTAGCTGTCAAGAAACTCCTCAGATATCTGTGTGAAATCGTAAATGATAAAAAGAATTACTTCTTGGATAGGGAGAAGTGAAAACTGAAATTCGGAAGCCTCTGAATAATAAGGTAGCGTAGGTACAACAATAAAGATAAGATAATTAACCCTAATGCCGTGGCAGTTTGAGCCCCTCGGAGGCCCGGGGCGGCAACTTAACATTATGTGTTCGATGTTTTTGCATGTTAGTGTCTTTTATATACGTACTATGTTGTTATACAGTTTTACATTAGTCCAAGAATATTATTTGGCGATTGTTCGCATCAATAGCGTATCTGTGTCAACATGAGAAAAATGACATTTAATGCAAATAAAACCTTTGTCGTAATTCATAACCTAAATTCTCCTGTACCCCTAACACAAACATTTTTAAATTTCGAATCGCCATTGAAAATTCAAACAAAAGCCAGACAAAAGCTAACGTAACTACTCGATTCGATGTCGATTCGAAATTTAAAAGTGTTCGTGCTACGGGTACAGGACTAATATTGTTTTTTTTTCATATGGTTTGAAGAAGCTACCTAAACGTTTTTTTTATTTTTAGGTCCTCTTTTGTAGTCAAAATGAAAAATATGTATATGTGTATCACCAAATGTCAAATTGAGTATCTACCCCATTTAAGCGGTGCTCGTAAGGAGACGTTTGAGTATTTGGTCGTCAGTACTTACAATACATAGGTGCGATGTAAGCCCTGGAGTTTTTGCAGTTTATGTATAGCGATCATACCAATTTTAGTGGTACTTGTTCTCATGCATAGGTAGTACATGGAAACAAATACTCTTTTTAGCGGATCGCATTACTCTGTCAAGAGGCGTTATAGCTCTAGAGATCTATGACAAATTAAGAATCAATTGTGTTTGGAATCTGATGCTTGACGGGTGGTGGTGGATATTAAAAAAGTTTATGCAAAATACCGTTGCCGTTCTGAAGCGATAACTACTAAGTTTTGCAAGTGGTTGGATTGATTAAATTTCAAATGCATTTACGATACACGCTGTACGCAATCGAATAAGGAATGGGAGTTAGATATAACGCCATTTAATGATTCCAAACGCAATCCAATAGCAAACTTGGTAATACGTATAATTTAAAAATCTTCTTATTACAATAACTTATTCCCTCGCTATAAATAGCGACATAATAGTATTGTATGATATAGGTATAATTACTACATTTCCATACATTTGTTTTCATTCGGGCGAATAGAAGTGCGAATATTCGCCGCGGCGAATTTCCTGTATATTGTGACTTAGCACTATACGTAGGTACGTGGAGTGACACCGCCCAATTACACTTAAATACATAGCTGCAAAATATACGTATTTTCTTCTCGTTATTTCTTTATCCCAATGAACCAAATATGTATGAAACTGCTTAGAAATTACGGAACTGCTTATTTAATTTGGATGACACGTTTTCCAAGAATACTCGTATAATTTCGAGCAGTGATAAAAATCTTAGTTGACCAACCTTTCAGCAACAGCTGCGACCGCAGGCGCGTGATGTATGGCACTCCGCCCTCGCTTGCGTCTTCTGGTCCTCTTTCTGGAATAGGAGGCTAGCAGTAGCCACTTCCTCGTGTCCATGCGCTCCTTAGAGTCCTTCGCGAGGGTCCTCACCGCCAGCGACGTTGGGTCGAAGCTGAACGTAGAATCATCGCGATGCTCGTTCAGATCTTTCTTCCTTTCCTGAATAATATCACAATAATGTAAGAACTTAAGATTGATTTTTCGTGCGGGGGAAACTACCAGCCTGTCTCTTTTTACGAGGAGAGGCAGGAAGAGGGATCGCGTGTTAGGGTTTCCGCATAATTACCAGGTGGTAGACCCATATGTAGGGCCGTCTATATAGGTACCACCACCCATTATTATTTCGGCCGTAAACAGTTCGCTGTGTTTCGGATTGAAGGGAAAGGATGCAAGTGAAATTACTGGGCATGGAAGGCATTTCATCTTATGCCTCAGGATGACGACGTACCTGCAATACCAAGTGTTTATTTCTTGTTATTGCATTGAGTTTAAAGGAGGAGGTAACCACTTATCACCTTGTTACCACCACCACTTATTACCACCGACAGCTTGTTTGTCCTTTAGTTGTATAAATAAAAAAATACGCAGTAGGCAGACAACGGCTAGCAACAAGTGAGCGACTTTCGCGGGCCAAAAGATATTCTATATGAGGTATTCTCTTGTAGATATGGAATCTGATTTAGTTCAGTACCTTAGTACGACCGCAAACGACAGGATCTAAGCACGAAGTTAAAATATCATGAATAGAAGACGTTGTTAACGACATTGAGATCTATAAGAGAATTCAAGTTTTTCTCAAACTACTTATCAAAACAACAGCAACCAGCGACTAATGTCAGTAAATGTTGAGATAGCTTTTGCTGAGTTAAATTTTTTGCAAAAGAGTAGCAAATAACGTTAAAGGTTCTAATTATTCACACAGAGTATTTTCAAATTTACATTTTACGACGTTATATAATTTGCATTGAAACTCAAAACTAAGCCAAACTGGTTTCAATATTTTTTGTTTAGCGTGGCTTAGAGGCGAATCACAGCAGCTCGTTTAACTTCACAGCTGAAAATTCATGCGCTTACTTTTCAATTCGTGAATATTTTCATGAACAATATCGCTGCTTTTATGTGTGTCGTTATTTTTCATACAATCCTTTCATCGTTTAAGCGAATAGCCGTTAAATCTGTTCTCTGGTTCCATATTTAGCGTAACCGTAAAAGCAGCGGGTCAGTTTTATATCAGTCATTGCTTAAATAAATAAATATTATGAGAGATTAGTTTATTCAGTATTTTTTATTTAAATGCTAATTTTATTCATCAAATGGTATAAACTCTACTTTATACCAAAGGTAATCAGATGATCAAAATTAATAGTTAAGTACCTATGTGACTGAAATGTGTACAATGAAAACAATTTGAAAATATTTGAAATAAAACCATTATACTCGACCGACATGTTTCGATCGGTTTCTTTACAGCGATCGTGAGTGGTCACGAGAAAACTGTAGATTTCAGGAATGTCATAAATCGGAACACTCAAAATATGTGTTATATTTTGAGTGTTCCGATTCATGCATACGTAGCTCACGGTGTTTGTTTGTGCTCCAAAAATATATGATAATACAATTTCAACACAGAAGTTAGTACCTCTTGAGTAATCTGCGACTCCTCCTCGTAGCTGAGTGCAACGACGGCAAGCATCAGGTTTATGAGGTAGAACGAGCCAAAGAACACAACCACAGTGAAGAATGACACCGACATCGGTCCGCATGAAGACAGCACCTGAAAGATCAAAATTAAAATTGGAAATCAATCATCAATAGTTTTTAGAATAAATGTCAATCTGTTTATCAACATATTACGATAAATAAGTATGTAAAGGTTTTATAAAAAAAAGTATCAGGCGAACAGGAACTTGTAGGCGTTGTAAGCCTTCGTAACGGCCTTTATTGTATAAGGCTTAATAAGTAACACGTGTTATATTTATCTCTTTGATAAGACATTAGATGCAAAAGCAAGTCAGGTAAATTGTCAGAGGATTTTTCGAAAAACAGTATTATATTATAGTTGAGTATGATAAATTTTTAGCTTTTTATACAAACCAAAAATCTCCACTTTTGCATTAGACTATTAGGTAAATAAAACCTCTGTAAACTTTTTAGACTAACCTGATTTGCTGATGCATGGCAATTTTTGTTAGAATAGGTTTGTACGTTTCCAAAACCGTGCAACGTAAACACTCTAAGGAGTTTTCGCAATCCAGAAAAAATTCCCAACTAGAAAAATTTGCAAACTAGAAAAATTAGCAAACTAGAAAAATTTCCCGCCTCAGGACGTGAAATTTTTCTAGTTTTATATTATTTTAATTGCTAAGTAATTTTTCAAACATTTATAATAATGTTAAAAATCAAAAATTAAGAATATTTGAAAGCACTGCCCCAACTTAACCGAATCGTAGGTATTTGTAAAAATACTCGTTTCGGATGTTGAAATAGAATATTTCGACATTGTAGGGTGGACGTTAGGTCATAAACGCAAATACAGATAGACTAGTAGAATTTCACAGGGATATCCCAAGTCCTGGGTGGCTCAGTGCTCAGAGCAGTCGCCCGGATTGTGAAAGGTCGTGGGTTCGTTTCCCGCCTCAGGACGTGAAATTTTTCTAGATTTATATTATTTTAATTGCTAAGTAATTTTTCAAACATTTATAATAACGTTAAAAATCAAAAATTAAGAACACTCTAAGGAGTATTTTTATGAAAGAGCCCCATGCACGTGTGTGAGCATATGTTCCCTCCTTCCTATAACATTGTTGAGGTTTCGGAGATGATTAAAAGACGAATACCAAAGTTGTAATTCCTAATTCACGCTTGTATTTATACTAAATCTGTATTAAAAATATTTACATTTTGCGGGTCAGCTGATTGCCGTCAGCTGACTGAGAAAGGGAACAACGCGAGTGAGCAGGATAGCACACACATAAATATCCCGGCCGGTCCGTCGTCTTCTCAGTGCCAGTCTAGCGCAAGTTCGTAAGAAAACAAAATTGTATGAAACGTGCACGCTCAGTAATGGCGGTATAATCCGCCTCAATCCGAAAGAAGGCATTATCCATACAATCAATATGGTGGTCGACGCTCTTCATAAACAGGTGATATCACAGATCAGATAATAGTAGCAAGCTACAGATGCGACAGTCACCGATAGTGACTTTTCGACTTAGTTCCAAGTGTTCCGTTTTGGCGCTGCAGTCGGCGGTTAGAGCACAGATTATAGTAGGTTGATGGAAATATATGTGTAGTTATATATCTATATAAGACTAGTGATGTTCCTTTCTATTAATTACTAGTGATGTCCTTTTTCTTATCGATAAATAGTATGGGGAGGTATTCATTAATGGAAAAGTATTTTATTTACAGGATTACAAATAATGAAACAAAAATTCAATGTTTTATTTACATAAACATGTTTTTCTAAAGTATTACAATAATTCACATAATTTGAGACTTTATTTAGTAACATCATTATTTGTTCTTTAAAAATAAATCTTCCTGCCATGTTACTTTTTCTCATATTTGCATAAATATTTGATTGTTTATTAAATAAATATAATTTTTCAAGCAGTTTTCTTCTGTTATTTGCAAGAGTTTACGTGCTTTTGTAGGGCTTATGAGGCTGAATCATCAGCACTTTTTGCTTCAATTTGTGTGGCATATTTGATAAAAGTCTGTTTCTTTGATCCCAACTTTTTCTTCCTTGTGAAATCTGTAAAGAAATAATATGTCTGGTACATTAAAAAAACAAA
The DNA here is from genome assembly GCA_947347705.1 of Nymphula nitidulata. NCBI lineage: Eukaryota > Metazoa > Arthropoda > Insecta > Lepidoptera > Crambidae > Nymphula > Nymphula nitidulata. The sequence goes on along the minus strand of OX374634.1, from coordinate 13,775,972 downwards.
AAGAGGATTTTTTTTCAAGTAACTACTGAATATGCAAAGATTCGTCACTTTTTTCAAATAATATATTGGTCAAATACATGTGATGACCGGCTGCTTGAGTGGTCTTTATCCGTTACCATAGAGGCTATTCATTTAGGGGTCCCGGCTTGAAATCTAGATAGGGGCAGATGTTTGTATGGGTATGAAGAATGAACATTAGTTCACAAGTCATGGATGTTTGTATGTTTATTTACTATATATTTCTGATACTTAATACATAATAATATTAATATTTCTCTGGTATCTAGAATCCATAACAGAAGCTCTTTATTCTTATTTTAGAGTAGATAATGTGTGTAAGTGTATAAATATTATATATGTAGTTATATTTTATACATTTTAGCAAAAAATAAAATGAGAAAGTGTGATTCTTTTTTTGTTACGTTTTCACACCTAAACCAATAAACTCATTTAGATGAAATCTGGTATGGAGATAATTGATATAGGATACTTTATGCAGTGATAACTAACAGATGTTAGTAATCGCTCCATAAAGATATATTATATTTGTATAAAATTATAAAAATATCACAAGTATACACATACCTCTTAGCTTCTGCATAACATTCTTCAATAATATCATTGGTCATCACATCAGACTTAGGACCAGATATGGAGCGTGATGGCTGATCTAATCTTAAATCTGAAAAAAATAAAGAATAAAAACATGTTAAATTGTAAGTAAGTACATAAGTGTTCTCTAGTCTCCGCAAAGCTGATGTCCAGCCGTATGAAAATAAACAATGAATAATGTATATAAATGAAATGAAGAATAACAATATTTTAATTATACTTATAATACATACCTTTGCTTTCTGTAACTGCTGATGCAATATTCGGAGAAGAAATAAGGCTTGTCCATGAAATCCTTTAATTGAACATCTGAAAATTTGTGCATTTAAGTTTTATTTACTCCAAAAGTATTTTATTTTTACTAAATGATAGATTTTTTTTTCAGTTTTACTATAACATAGAAGCACAAGAAAAATGACTGTACAATAATGACTTACCTGCTGTATTTTAAGAGGCACACCGTGAGTTATTTCTTCTTGTAGGTAACTTAGTTTTGGTCAAACTATGTTTGACCAAAATATTTCTCATAAGTAGTTAGTTGTTCTTCGGTGAATCAAATGATGAGGGAATTCGATGGTACTACGTATGACATCCACAAATTTCTATGTTCATCGTTCTTGTGAAATTAAAAAGTCGGTGGAACTCACTTGTTGCATTGCAATTGTAAATGTGACCGATCACCAACCACATTTTACTCATGAGAATAATACCGAATATCACATGTACAGTCAATATTGTCACAAACCAGAGAGGAGAAATTCACTGAAATGCGCGGAAATATCATTATAAGGATTTGATGACCGAAATACACTTGAGAAAATAGAAATTTAAATTTTAAACTAGATTCGGAAGAATGACAAGAATTACAAAACATACAAACATGGCAGCCATCAAAATGGCGTCTTAAGATGGCGGCCCCACTTAGCGACTGCAGCGCCAAAACGGTACACTTGGAACTAAAACTGTCAAAAGCTGTCACTAGCCAGGGTGATATATATCTGTCATCTGTCTCTGTCGCTGTTGTCTTGTTTTCAAAACGTTTGACATTTCATTTAGTTGTGTTGGAGAATTTTCTAAAATCAGAAGTTAATGTAAATGATTATTAAAAACGAGTGTTTTGCCTCAAGAAATAAGCTTGACCCAAAAAGGATTGTGTGTGATGTGAAGTGAACTAAATGAGTAAACGAATAAGTTAAGAAATATGTAATTTAAAAACACGCTGGCGGCCAATGTAAAACGAACATATTATGTTTGAATTTCCTCTCAATGATGATCGGTAAGTACCAATGACTGTTAATTAGTTCTATTCTAAAGCTATTATTGTTTAAATAGGGATTTTAGTACAAATTTCAGTACATAAAAGTAATATTTACCTACCGACCTAAGTAAAAAATAGTGCTGTCTGTACAATTTTATTTCCCTATCGATGTCGTGTCCATTAAATAAACCACTTTATTTTTTTCGCAGATGTAAACAGTGGGTTCAATTGACAGGGAAGGATTTGGTGTATGTACCAATCGACAACAAAATCGCGACATATTTTTGGTGTAGTCGGAATCCAAATCGGTGTTGATGGCCGATCCAGGACGATTCACACGCCTACCGTCAACCTAACAACCTACCATGTTGTCATAGTAGTCAAGCTTGATATATTGTATATTATACTAAATAAAAGTTTTTCAAGTACCATTGTTTATTAATTTCAAACACCTATAACTATCGATAAAAATCTAAACTGTATCTCTACTAATCCCTACTAAGCACATCCCTATTTTGTTCCTTATGTTGGCATTATTGTTGCCAGGCTGTTGGCTAAATTTTTATTATATTGGTATGAGTCTGGCGTGCACGTTCTATAGAATTTTTTTTTTCCTTGAAGTCCCGTCTCTTCTAGCGTAGCGTTTTATATTCTCTTTGCTCAGTGCCGCCAGCTTGCGCAGCTAGTCACCACGCTGGTTGCTAACTCCAGATGAAGTCCAAGGCATATAAATATCGCGGCGCACGTTAGCCGCGTCAGTTTGCTTAAGAGCGCGGCCCGTGCGGTCGTGCGCAGGAAATGTTCTTAGTATGCTAGGTAGCTACAACATGGGTTCTATTTAAGCAAGGTGGAGGCGGCTAGAACAATGTAGTTCAAGCTGTCTACATATGGACTCTTACCGCTTTACTGTGTTGAGTCATTTGCCGTGTTTTGTTTAAAGAAAAAGTGCCAAAGCGGAAATAAAATGTATAAGTGCAACCAGTGGGTACCCACTTTATCATTCTTCTGGAATGTGCCGAAAATTCAATAATTTATTCCCTTGATATGTCTAGCAGCATAAAAATATTTTATTGGATATAAAGTTATGTGATCACTAAGAAAAAGCTAAATGCTCCCCAAATAACGATCTGCGAAAATTCAGACAATACATTTTTTCTGTTCTTCTGCTGCAAAGAGACACAAAACAAAACATAGAAAATTAATTAACAAGAACAGTTCATATGCGATGACAGCTAGTGCAGCTTAAAACACACTGTGCTCCACCGCCTCCACCTTGCCGGCTCAAAAAGAACCCATCATATAGGAAGGACGGAACCCATGGGCTGGCAAAGAATTCTAAGTTTTGGAAGTACGACAAGAAACGAGTGTTTGAACTTGTTTGTGCGTGATGTGGAGGTGGACCGTGAATCCGAAGACCGGCACGCATGCTCCCAAGACTAAGATCGGACCTAAGTTTTGTAAAGCAGGCACAGCTGCTGCGTGAAAAAACGACGCACCTTGTTCAGGACACCGAGTTAGAGTATTGATCACACATTGACACGAGTGACACTTTTGGTGCTCAATCAGTTTAGTATGGTGAACATTAAAATACAAGCCATAATATTATATTACATATTACTTGAACCTTAAACTAGCTAATCAGATGACGTCATAAAGGTGTGTTATTAGAATTCAATATAAAATCATAATTTTATAAAATAACATATTACATTTTTAGGAGAGCCAAAAGTGATAAGACTTGGCCAATAGCTGTTTCCGACAAAATGTCACAGAGATTTACTGTAGTTTGGCTGCGGCATAAATACGTTCAAATAATACAAATTGTTTGACTATGGTCAGCTTCAAATCTACGCGGGAAATACTTTAAATCCAATAAAATTCCTCCTTTAAATCCTAAAGGAGGAATTTTATTTGCCGCTCAAAAGCGGTATTACAAAATGAATAGGTAGCTTTTCATGTTAACGAATATTCTCTTGATTCCATTTTTAAATATAGCAATTCAATAATTTATTGCTTCATTTCCTTAATGGAATTAACGGGATTTAAAATGCATAGCAGCTCTGAAAACACCACTAACCAGATTTTTCTTTATAAGTGAAAATCTCAATTTCTCTAATGGGAAACAGCTAACATTCGGCACACGTACGGTAATTATTTTATTTGTGCGTCTCCACGTCCGGAGGCTCTTGGTATGTTCTCAATGGCAATTGAAAATATTCAACATTAAAGTAATAGATAGATATATACTCTTTACAGTGCTGTTTGTATTTTAAGAAAAAAACATTTCTTTTCCACGTTTTTTTAAATAACAAGTGTGGCAAACACGCATACAACACGCTCGTCTATAGAACTTGGTAATACCCACAGAACAATCTGTTCTGTGGTAGCACCAAAGGCTCGCGTATCTACTAAACCCTGGAAAAACAAGTTATTTTTAAATATTTTTTTACAGTTAATTTATTATAAAAAATAAAAAATACTAATAATGTACTCATGTATTGTATTGTCTTTATTTCTGCAGTTACTCATTTTGATTTTGAATATTTATTATGTACCTTGAGAACGCCCTTATTCCGTTCGTAATAGAGGCGGCTTTCGTAGTGCAACGCTTGATGTGCCGTCGACAGTACAATATCTCAGCCTACATCTTTTAATTTTTCTTACGGCATACAATAGACTTTGCCACCCCTCCTCTTATAGAAAAAAAAGAATGTCTGCAAAATAATTAAAATCAGGATATCCGCGAACTAAAAACAAGGAATATTAAATATTCTGCGCACGTATTTGAGGCAGTATTTTTCATTTTTTCTCATAAATTCTATTTTACTAATGACGCTACGTTATTTTAGCGTCCATTCAGACGTGTCTCGCATTTAATACAGCGCAGTACACATGATCTAGCTCTATGTTTTCCTAGATTTAGTTGTAGAATTTAGCGCTGGTTTTTTTTGCTTAGTTAATGGTCTTTAGTTTTTATTTGCATTGTCATTCTTTCTTCTCGCTACGTTCTCTATTGACAACCTCAATAACATATCGACTGTATAGAAAGTTATTTATTGTATGTACAATTTTATTTGACTTTCCATTAATACAGACTCATTTCGCTCATCACAATCGACGGCACATTCATCTCATGTCCAAATTTGGAATTCTTTGCAATCACATGTGTTTCATCCTTCCTGTAAAATGGGCTACTTCAAAAGAGTCATAAAAGGCACCTAATGTGCAAGACATAATAGGTTGGGGAAAAAGTTTCTTCGCATTTTTTAAGAAAATTAAAAACATTTTTTGACATAGTTTATTTACATTTAACTAAAGTATGTAGGTACCATTTTGTTCGATAACTTTTTGCCATCTTGTAGGTAGGGACATGATCCCATTGCTATAAAAATTTTGGTGCTTCTGATCAAAATACCGCGACAAGTGGTTTTGGCAGTCCTCTCGTGATGTTAACCTGACACTGCCTAGAGAATTCTGAAGAGAGCGAAACAGGTGGAAATCTGGAGGTGCAAGGTCAGGACTATACGGCGGACGCATTAACACCTCCCAGCCAAACTCTCTTAATTTTTGCTGAGTGGCTAAAGATGTGTGAGGTCTAGCGTTATCATGATGAAAAACCACACCCCTTCTGTTGATTAATTTTTTGATCCAGTTTTTCAAATCAATTTTATCCATAATAGGGCGACCAGAGCGACGTGCATCTTTGAAATCAAAAGTTCCGGATTGAAAACGCTTAAAGCAAATTTGTGCTACTCTCACAGACACTGCACTAGGTCCATAAACATCGCAAATTTTTTTCGCGGCTTGCGTTGCATTTTTACCTTTTTCGTAGTAAAATTTTAAAATGTATCGAATTTCTTAATTACATTTAGTCATCGTGACAGTACGAAAAACAAATGAATAACACACATTTTCCTAATTTGAATTTGGAATTATCTTTTTTAAAATCTAAACTTTTAATGATACCAAAACCAGCCAGATACAAAGAGTACAGCCAAAGAGATTTTATTACAAGTTCATACATACTATAATGAGAAAAGACTTTTTCCCCAACCTAATATGTCGATAACACAAGAGACGAATCCTCCTGCTAATATAACACTTTCTCGGTAAACTTTGGCGGCCCTACTCACCACTACAAAGCAGCGTTATCACCTTTTGTTTGAAATTAAACCACTTTACTTGCGTTTGATTGGATGTTACTTTATTATTGTACACCCGACCGCGATCGTGGTCACGGGAAGGTTAAAGATGTCAATTGTCAGTGATAAGTTTGTGAGTTAACTACCGTCACATTTGTAATGGTAGTTAACTCACAAACCATTTTATATTTTGGGCGGTCCGATTAGGTTATCCGACAGTGTGAGGACGGGGTTGGAACTTTACTATTCGCATGATGGGATCCCAAGCTGGTGTTACACTCCAACAATCTTCAAATTCATTTCAAAATCAAATTTATTTGCCAAAATGTTAGAGTTGACTAATCAATAAAGTAGGTATTTTATAAAAGCCAAAACATTGATTGAAACCATTTTCTCCATAGAAAATGAACCAAAGATAATCATTCCCATTCCCCTTTTCCGTTTTATAAGCAAACGGACGAATATTTAAAACCCAAGCCAAGTATAATGAAAACCAATAAACTTTTAGAGAAGTTCTCAAAAATAGTTTTTCCAAAAATCAGCTAGTTTTTTTAAAAATAAATCAACTATTTTAAATTTGTCTCTTCCGTTACGCGCTTGGTATTGTCCATTTAAGTATGTCTCGGCCGAATCAAAGTATACGACTTGCTTAGTATATGGTAGTATTGATAATGCCGTCGCATATTCCTTTCGCGGAGCGGTGATTCAAATGTCGCACACTTAAATAATATATAACGGCGCAAGAAATTTCCCTTTGCGTCGAAATCTCCTGTCATCTGAACGAGACGTTATTGCGATTCCTTCCGGACATACGGTTTTCATACTTTATTTCTAACCATAGTATCATATTTTTCGCAGGCAGCGATTCCCTGAATTGAATCGCTACAAAAGGCGGCAGTAACTCTACGAATTTGATTGGTTGGTTACGATACTTACGACACGGGACACGTCTTTTCATCTCCGGTTCGGTAGTTTTTTATATGAAAAATCCTTGATTCTTGAGTTTGTCAAAATAAGTAGTATAAACACGGCTCAATGCTTTTATTCTAAAGGAGATGTTTCATATCCGGCCAGGTATATGTACACTATCTCTTAAAATCAGAAAAAATCTCCTGATCTGGAGAAATACTAATAATTCGTTGTCATGTAGGTATAGTTCACTTGTACAAAATTCAAAATTATACTTCGATTCCACCATTATTTAATATGGCAACAATGGCGGGCGACATAGAAATCAACTAATGCTCGTTTTCACTAACATTTGCTTAGCATTAAGAGTATCTTAGCGGTTTTTATCTGAGTCTATCTAAAGGAGATAGAAAGAGACAAATGTCGTTAAGAGCCACTTAGGCTTAGGAAATGGTTAGTGAAAACGGACATTAACGTTATCACAGAAGAATATTTGGCTGTGTTGTAATTGATAAAAAATCTTGTTTTGTACCACGAAACAAAGCAAATAAAAAGAAAATGGACAGTTGAAAACCGTCCAGCATATTTTTGCCCATTTTTGAGCATAGCGTAATGTACATAGACCGGCCAGGTCTCCATAACTACATTTTTGGGACAACTCCTTTGTATGATTGGTTGATTGGATTTCCATATCCTTATTCCAAATAAATTCGAATTCGAATGGTAAGCGAGTATGTATAAGCATTACAGAACTTTGCTAATGCGTATAATTTAAACGTCCCCGCATGTGGTTGCTCCTTGGAAAGCCGATATAATAATTTTGAACAGGATCACGTTTTGAAGAATTTATTTTCAATATGAATTTTCACAGAATGAAATGAACGACTCCGTAATATCCGCTATCGCTTAATAATGCCCCATGATGTGGGTAACGCATTTTAAACCTATATAAAGAACCCAAAGTGCCTCGTGAATGGGGTTAATGTGACTAACGCGACCGTTCCCAAAGCGAAACCATGATTAAATTATGTCAACCCGTGTAAGTATCGATATTTATGACGGCCATTATAAAATTTACTTATTTTTTCACTGAAAAAACTTGTGGCGATCCACCAAGAAGGTGGAAAGTAGCTTTATGGCCTCGGACACTTTTAATATATTATTATTATACTATTCCACATTTTTTATCGAGGAGGAGCTCGGTGGCGTAGGAAGGAAGGCTCTGGTTTACGAAAACAAATCAACTTTCGCCATGGTCGGTCCCGGGATGTCAACCACATTTATAATCTCGAGCTCCTCCATGCTTCGGAAGGCGCGTTAAGCGGATGGTCCCGGTAGTTACTGCTACTGGTTTAACCCACCAACCTGCATTGGGCAAGCGTGGTGGTGTCATGGCCCAAGCTCCTCATGTGTTTCTCCCATGTAGGAAGGCCAATGCCCAGCAGTGGGACGTATATATGCTGATGATGATGATGATTCCACATTGTTTTATCTGTGACTGTTGTTTTATAACTTTTCCTCCGAATAAACATTTTTTAAGTCAAATCTAATATGGCTGCGATTTAACGTGTTACCAGCCCCCTTATTCACAACTGTCGAAAAAGAATCGAATTTCGGAATCTCTATACTTGTCACTTTTTATAACGCAACGACTCATGCCGTCTCGCTTTGACGCATCAAAGCGAGACGGCATGTGACTTTTCGAATCGAATCCGTGATCCGACAGTTTCTGAATAAGGGGGCAGGTCGAAATGGTGGACAATGGATAGCAGAAGTTCTAAGTTAAAAATTTCTACCCATTACAGTTTTTATGCTTATTCATAAGTTCTTATATCGTAGGTAAATACAATACTCGGCCCACAGCTCGACCAATGGTTACCCAATTAAATTCAAATCGCATTCGCAGTTAACGGTTATTTATTGAGTTGGTTACCCTTAATACAGCATTCGCAGTCTCCCTTAATTACTGCCCCTACAGCACTCGATCAGATTGAAATCAATTGGGCCTGATTCTGCTACGCACCGACTAAATTTTTTATTCAGTGTCTCGCTTTCATTACAACTCGAAAAGAAAGCACAAATTGTCGTCATTTGACGTTTATGTAATGGCAATTTTAAAGCATTTTAACCAAGAATATAAAATTGAAGCATTGTAGTATAATAATAATAATTATTATTATATTCATACACTCACACCTATTATCTAGCCCAAAGTAAGCATCGTTAAGAGCTTGTGTTATGGATACTAGATAACGGATAAATAATGATAATAATATGTATATAAATATTAGAAATATACTAAATAAACATATAAACATCCATGACTCGTGAACAAATGCTCGTACTCATCATACAAACATTCGCTCCTACCGGGATTTGAACCCGGGACCTCCCGACCAAGTAGCCTGCATAGCAAGGGGCACAGACCACTCGGCCAGCAGGCTATATATATATCAGTATCAAACATATCGACCGAAATAAGCCAAACTTGTATGGCTCAAGTAAATGTCAAATAATTTGACGTTTCTAACCCTATCCCTTTCATTGGGAATGAAATGCAGGTATTTAAATTAATTTCAATTTTAGAGGATGACAATAGAATCGACGCCATTGTCGATGCAGCATTATTAACGTAGGCAATAAACGTTATTCATTTTTATTTCATAGTTTAAGAACATGTACATTCATCATTTTATCTATTACAAGGCAGCTCCGTGGCGTGGTAGATTGAGCGCTCTGGTTTCGATTACGAAAACAAAGCAACTTTCGCCGTGGTCAATTCCAGGATTGGTCAATCAAATTTGTAATCTCGAGCTCCTCCATGCTTCGGAAATCAGAAAGCACATTAAGCCGTAGGACCCAGTTGTCACTGCAACCGCTTAAACCTACCAACTCGCATTCGGCCAGTTTAGTGGTGTAATGACCCAAACTACTCAAGTGTTTCTTATTCCATGTTGGAAGGCCTGTGCCCAGCAGTGGGACGTATATAGGCTACGTCCCACTGCTGGCCACTTATATATTACTTAAATTATGATTACTGTTATCAAATATCAAATGAAAATTTAAACTATTACTTAGGTTAAATGATAAATGAATATACATCATCAATTAAATATTAGCCGACAGACGCCCCTGCTGGCAATAGGCCTCCTCAAATCCACCAGCTTCCCGCAACGCCAGATCGTCGGACCACACTGTGGGAGGCCTACCAACGCTGCGTCTACTGCCGCTACGGCCGCCGCTCGAGGACCTTTCCGTCCCAAAACGGCCGACAGCCCTCATTGCACTGCCAATTGAGGCTCGCAATTCTTTGGGCTATGTCGGTGATCTTAGTTCTCCTGCCGATCTCATCATTTCTGATTCGATCACGCAGAGAAACCCCAAGCATAGCCCTCTCCATTGCCCTTTAGATGACTTTGGGCCCATTGTACGCGACCACGTCTCGGTTCCGTATGTCATCACTGGCAACATACAGGAATTAAAGATTTTCGTCTTGAGAAACACCGGAAGTTGCGCCGAGAATATGTTGCGAAGCTTCCCAAACGCTGCCTAGCCGAGTTGGATCCGTCGATAGGCTTTTTCTGGAAGTTGGACCTACCAAGTTAGACTATTTGTCCCAGGTAAATGTATTCGTCATTTTATAAAATAATTTTTGGGTAATAAAATCGTAAATCTTCAATAAAAATTTACGTTCTTATAAAAAATTGTCGCCATCCTGTGTAATTTTTGATTGAGTAGGACCCAGGCATAACGCATTTGATCTCTAAATGGGACCTTTTTTCATACAACTAGATGACAAACAAGCTAACGGCCCACCTGGTAAGCGGTTACCGGCGCCTATAGAGACCTGCATTAACAAGGAAAAGGAAAAATCACTTGATATAGCAGGTGCATTGTCATCCTGAGGCTTGTGATGAAATACCGTCCATGCCCAGTAATTACACTGGCATATGCATTACACATAATTTTTCTACATGGGAGACATTTTGGGCCATAACACTAACACGCTGACCCAATGCGTGTTGGTGGGTGAAACCGTTGCAGTAACAACCGCGACCAATGGCTAAGCATGCCTTCCAAAGCTCGGAGGAGCTATAGCGAAGTTAGCGTTAGGACTCTACAATTGTTCAACCTGTCTTATTATCTACATCAAAAAAGCCTCGAGCTTCTTGTATGTCTAAAAATAGTCAGGAGAACACAAATATTTGTTGACACAAGGTTTCATTTTATGGCAATTATAAATTTCATCACGTAAGATTCTCTCGGGGTAAGCACTTAGGAGCGGTCGTGTTTGTGGTAGGATCACTGGACGTCCCTTATGAAGATGAAAAGCTTGAATTAATGTTGATACATTTTGAATTTAAATTCACTTTTACATTTAAATGAGACGTAATTACTTATGTGACCAATTTTGCTGTAGTGAAATTTTGCAAAATAAATTCTGTTTAGTGCCTTCACAGTTCTCCGGGAATTTTATGTTATAAGTTTCATATGTAAAATTTATATAACACCTGTATTAAACCTGTATAAACCCTATATTTAAATGTAAAGCTCATTCGTCGATGAATTTCTATGTAAAATATTGTATGTTTAAAAAACTATCTTCAAACAAATTTGGGGTTGTTTTTAAACACTTCCAGTGATTTTAAATGTTACCCTATATATTTTTTATCACTTATTTGAACATGAAAATGAAAATGAAAATATCTTTATTCAATTAGGCCCCCAAGAAGCACTTTTGAATCGTCAACAAAAAAACCCTTAAGTCTATCACATAAAAATAATATTAACTAACTAACAATTTCATAATGTTTGTCTCTCTGTCTTATCTGCATCTACGTAAGCTAAGAATGTTATGTCAGTCTGTCTATCGGTCTGTCTGTCGGTCCGTCTGTCCGTCAGTCAGTCTGTCTGTCTGTCCGTCAGTCAGTCTGTCTGTCAGTCTGTCTGAATTTACACCGGTTCCAAAAGTTGAACTACCGAGAAGATTCCGGCAACAAACTCGTGTAGTCACTCTTTTCAATCATTAAGTTACAATGTTTAATTACACAGTAATAGTATTTAGCAGCGCAGTGTCGCACAGAGTATAAAAAAGGTATATTAAAGTACCAATAAGTACCTAATGATAAGAATATTTACTGTATTTAAAGGCTGTCCGACAATGCACCATCACAATATAGGTATTACAATACACAAAGGTCAACAATTAATATACAAAGACCTAATAAAGCTAAACATCTTTCATTAATTTTAAACACTTGTCTGAGCACGTCATTACAATAATAATTGTATTGTTTTATATATAATATCATATAATGCCATATACCTCAAAAATCCCTCAAAAATGATACTATTGATGAATATGTAGGTAAATTATTACAAAATCAAGGAAGCTTAGAGATGACCATTTCCACTAGTGGCACCTGTTCACAAGTATGACGCATGTGCCAGCCATCGCTCCGCTCAACCATATCATAGGGAACGGAGCGACCCGGCACACGACGCCACCACCGCAGAAACTTATAGAGAGCATGACATCTTCCAGCAACCACAAAATCAATGAAATGCTATTGGTGGAAATAACTATATGACATTATAAGTTACAACCAAGCATTTTTGTCATTTATATAATCGTTAATAGTATAGTAACCTTTGGACATTAGAATTTTCTTAATGTGAATTTTAAATTTGTCAAATGGCAAGTCTAGTACGTTATTAGGAATCTTGTTATAGTAAAGTATGCTTTGACCCATAAAAGTATTAAAAACTTTATGCAGTCTTAGAGACGGTAAGATCAACTTATTTTTATTTCTTGTATTTAATGCATGTACATCGCTGTGTCTTAAGTAGGAATTTAAATTTTGACGTACAAAAATTATGCAAGCATAAATATATTGAGAAGCCACTGTTAGTATATCTATTTCTTTAAATAAGTCTCTAAGAGATGTTCGAGCAGCAAGGCAGTAGATTGCTCTAATTGCACGTTTTTGCAAGATAAATACTGTTTCAATGTCTGCTGCTTTACCCCACAGAAGAATACCATACGACATAATACTATGGAAGTAACTAAAGTAAACCAAGCGCGCCGTGGCAATATCAGTATATTGCCTTATTTTTCTAATAGCATAAGCCGCGGAGCTAAGTCTACTACAAAGTGTTGTGATGTGAGGGTTCCACTGGAGTTTCGCATCGATTGTAATGCCTAAAAACGTGGTGGATTGAATTAAATTTAGCGACTGATTATTTAATTTAATGTTTGTATCCACTTCCCTAACATTAGGTAAAATAAATTTAATACATTTAGTTTTCTTTGCATTCAGTTGTAAATTGTTCACAGTAAACCAATTCATTACTTAAGATAGCGCATTGTTTACGTCGTCAAAGTTAACTTTATTTCTATCACATTTAAAAATTAAAGAAGTATCATCTGCAAACAACACAATCTCACAAAATTCCTTAGCAAAGAAAGGCAAGTCGTTTACGTATATTAAAAATAAAAAAGGCCCTAGAATTGAACCCTGTGGAACTCCCATTTTGACATAAGACCCTGAAGATTTTGTTCCATTGATGTCAACTATTTGAGTTCTAGAACTTAAGTAAGATGTGATTAACTTCAGAGCTGAATTTGTAACCCCATAGTGTTGTAATTTTAAAATTAGCGTCTGATGGTCAACGCAGTCAAATGCCTTTGATAAGTCACAGAATATACCAATAGCATTTTGTGAACTCTCCCATGCATCAAATATGTGCCTTAACAGCGCTACACCAGCATCAGTAGTAGAACGACCCTTTCTAAATCCATATTGCGCACTATGGAAAAGATTATTTAAATTAAAATGCTTAATCAATTGTTCCAAAATAATTTTTTCAAATATTTTACTAAGTGCTGGTAAAATAGTAAATAATAATAAATAATAATATAAATATTTCACAAAGGATCAGCATGAATTAGCGTTAGTTGAAACTATCATATGTTTCAATGTATAATTATTGTGTCAACTTTATTAAAGAATGTAATGCACTTGTAGAATCAGGGATGTTATGGACTATTTTATTATTTTATTGTCAGTAAAACAGTTCTCTAAAATATGTTGTTGCTAGACGCACTGTGGGAAAATTCGTTGCTTCGTGAGTGTATTTATAATGTAGTTTCCCTTCCCTTAATTAATTCTCCTTTGGAACTTCAACAAGTGGCCGCCCTGTGGCAGGACCCGGTCCTAACTAAACATTCAGGTAAATTGTTAGATACTTGTTTATTTCTGATCTTGAGGAGTATTTAACTACATTCATAATTTTGAATTTTTTATATTTTCTAGAAATCTGGATATTGTAGAGATGCCAGTTTTAGTAGCAAAGATTATTAACAATGCACTACCGCCACCGCTGAAAGAAAAATATATGTGAGATTTGACTTCAGCATTGGAACTGCTAATCTAAGGCGTTTTTGATGTAATTTAAAACCCATACTTTTTTCAGACTCAACACGATGAGGGTTGATACCTACCAACCCGCAGCGTGTTCGTGTTCACCTGAATCGGTAAGAAGAGTCCAATTGCGATGATACAAACTAGTGCAGCTAAATACAAACTTTTCCGCCGCCTCCTCCTTGACGGTCTAAAAGGCGCCTTTCTTTCAAGCTCTTTTGAAGAAATCTATGGTATAGGAAGGAGAAACAGTTATCCTTTGGACGAAAGTCGTTTTATTTAGGGGCCATGTCATTTAAGGCGATACCTCGTCGGAACTAGCGACACCACTTGATTTATATTAATTGTGGTGAATAAAGAACATAATAAACAAAAACGCTTTAGTGAATGACTAAAGAATGGTATTTGTAATTTTTTGAGATGTGCTCGGTATAAGATATTCCTCTAAATGTAACCTATTTTTTCATTATTGCCGAAAGTGGCCACTTTTAACAATAATAAAAAATTTGGTTACTTATAGGTAGACACTTTATACAAGATACATCTTTAAAAATTACAAATACCGTTCTTTAGCAATTCTCTAAAGAGTTTTTGTTTATTATGTTCTAAATTTACCATAATTAATAACAATCATTTGGTGTCGCTAGTGTGCACGAGGTAGCCCCTTAAGTAAGAATATTGACCGAAGATTTTAAGCACTATCATGATGTATCTCTATTGTTTAATGATATAACTTACCATATTATATACATTCTCCCAGTAGTCGAGAGTGATGAGTTGGAATGTAGTGAGCATAGACCACAAGAAGTTGTCAAAGTTGGTGTACCCGTGGTTAGGGTTGGGGCCGACGCACAGGCACGTGTATCCCTCGGGGCAATGCCGCGCTCCAGTCAGGTTTCCGCAGATTATAGGCACTTCTAATTCGTCTACAATCCAGTTAGATGAGTCGCTGTTCCACCTGATAAAATAAATGAAGTTTAATACTGTCCAATCGCCAAACTAACAAACTAATCTACTTTCAAACCATGGCCCTAATTCTGAAGATACACTCTAAATGTAAATTTCAGTACAGTATATCTCTTTCTCGCAATATTTAATAGGATAAATGTTAGCAAGAATTTGTTTAGAAGTGTCAATTAAATTTAGATTGTTTTGAAGGAGACCATAAACAATTTTCGACGGCATGTACTGAGGTGTTTCCTAAATACTGCATTTTATCACGTTCATTATGCTTGAAAATGGAACGCACATTTTTAAACGTCAAATTATATGACTACCATCCTTTTTCTAATTATATTAGGAGAAAGAGATGCACTGACCTTAAATTTAGACTTAGCGTGTGTTCTCCAGAATTCGGGTCTGTATATGTTCTGTTAATTTGTACGAATCAAAACAAAAGCTAATTGAATACTAAAACTCAACACAAGTTTTCAATTGTTTTTTAAATATACCAATAGCATATGATTGGGGCCAAATAAGGCTCGTGATGCCTTTTGATATTTGAATGACCTACTTATTATCAAAATTTTACCTCCATTTTTTTAATTAAATATTTTAGCGAATTTCATCTTGGTTCTAATTAACAGTGCAATATAATATGTTTCCCTTAGGCACCGTAGCTGTAAACGTCTTTACAGGGTTCAAAGTTAGGTTATTAGCTATATAAGTATGTTGTTTGGTTTATTTCATTATGTTATTTTGAATAATATCGTTATTCAAATTCCACTTCATCATCACAAAGTACGGAAAAATATTAAATGCCTCCAGAAACTTAATACAAATAAAACAACACCTTTACTTACTCTGACCAAATCTCATCAGTAAAGTTTTCTCCTGGCGGCACCACTAGATTTTTAACGCATTTGTTCCTCAGCTCTCCCATGTAGACTTGCAGCGCAAACAGCGCGAACACCATCAGGCAGAAGATAGTCAGCGTCATTACCTCTGCCAGCTGCTTGAAAGAGTGCAGCAGTGCGTTGATGATGGTTTTTAGACCTGATGGCAGAAAAAAAGAAATACAGGCTATCAACTATAAGAACTGACCTTCCTCAAATTGCAACCTAAATCCCCTAAATTTGACTTCTTTTACTAAATGCCACTGTGCTAGTGGCATTTAGCAAAAGAAGAATTTTTATTATTTCACCGACGGATGTCAAATTGGACTGATTGCGATTGATGTTGTAGATATAGCTAATAAGCCTAGGCTCTAGATGGCCTAGCTGCTTTACATAAGCGTTTGTTTGAATTAAGAAAAAAATGTAATTTAAAGTAATGTACGGTAATTGGTTTTGGGACTTAAGAGCAGCAATTTTGCTTGTTCTCTGAAGATAAATCGCACATTACAATTGCATTAGTCTTGCACTGACCCATTTCCACTAGAAGAAAAAGAAAAGTACTTAGATAAATAAAATAAAATAATAAGGACAGCGAATTTATTGAATTTCAATGAAAATATAGCCAATTAATTTCGTGTAGGTAATTTGTTACAGGTATTTGGGTTCATTTTGAGCGACGTTTTTGATTGATTTTCTGTGTAGTTATTTAGGACAGCCAAAGGCGAACACAACACAAAAAGTACAATTTATAAAGATATACTGAAGCCCTGATTAGTGAAAAATAAAAGTTCAACTTAAACATTCAAATATTATGTTATATAATATAATCAATATATAATATTACTATCTAAAGGGAGTCTCACCGGGAAAGGAAATATTGTTCAACAAACCAATTTTCTTTTGAGTAGGTATTTTATTGTTTGAGTTACCGTATTTTAAATATCAAACAAAGTTCGTGAGTTTTTGGCGACATTTTAATTTACATAGGCGAGATTCTCAATTGGTTTTTTCTTTTTATTGATCTATAATTATTGTTCGATTTATAATTTGCACATGATAATTTTTAGAACAATTATTTCGATCCTCTGTAACTCTCTACAACATGCTCAATATTTTTTAGTACGGAGAGCAACCAGTTAACGTTTCTCTAAATATTCAATCCATCAAACGGTAAGGTATGCAATCTTAAAAGTAAATTGCTGTGATTCTCAACCCTCGTATCTTTCACCAAGATTATTAGCGGGTAAATACCGAAGGCGAAGTGGGTAGGTAGTTGGGAGGGGTGGGAAGAGTTTTGAATTCATATTTAAAAAAAGTAAATGTGAAACCCACGAAAAAGGGATCGGTTCATGTAAAAACGTGAACTTTGAAGCTGCTCTCACAGCTTGTAGAGAGCTCATGGCTGACCAGAAATATAAAGCGAATGCAGAGAATAATCTGCCGTGCAACTCACTTCGATTAGCATCTGTCAGAATATATGGCACAGTGTTCAGTTTGACAGTTGAATTCCAAGCAACTTGCAAACAGTTTCGTTACAAAATCTTACATAGGTATAAAATTCTAAGACACAAATTTAGTTACCATACTCCTCCGAAGCGGCTTGACCGATTTTCATTAAATTTTATATGTACCTATATTCAGTAGGTCTGAGAATCGGCTACTATCTATTTTTTTTTGTTTTTTTTATTTTTTTTATGGCAAAACGTTTGCGGGGTCAGCTAGTATAATATAAAATTGAAACTTTTAAGTAATTCCGGCCTCATTATTCATCTATCGTTAACACCATCTCATTGAAACTGTTTGTATGAGCACGCTATATCTATTTCTGAAAGATTAAACCTCCCGAGATTATTTGATGGTACAGTATCGAGCTCACGGTTAGTATGTCTTGGAAATACCACCAAAGTAACACAGTAAACTTATTTTTAAATCAATCAGCCCCCTTTTTCTCAATTGTCGGATCATGGATTCGATTCGAAAAGTCACATGCCGTCTCGTTTTGACGCACCGCGATAAAAAGTGACAGGTATAGAGTTTCCGAAATTCGAATACTTTCCGACAGTTGAGAATAAGAGGGCAGATCTATGAAATGTTAGAAACTTTTCTCAAGTAGTAAACGAGCTGATAGCCATAAAATTCCTGACCAGATATTCATTAATTATAGCTTAGAACCATCCTGACCACGTCAGCTTTCAAACAAATTAGGAGCTACAATGCCTCGATTATACTTAAAATAAAATATTATTTAAAAATATATTGTATTATAACACTAACATAATATTCCCAAACCTTAAGAAGTGACATTAAGAAAACAAACCTATAAATTAAAAACACCACCAAATATTGTGCAACTCGCTGAATTCCCTTGATTCTCGCTAAATTGTGAGGTTAAATCTTTGTGCAAAATAAGTATATGATACCAGCCTTATTGTCACTTGAAAGTTTCACATAGACGATTTACAATGACCTTGGGGTTTAGGAACACACCCACTATATAGGGAAACAGTTTGTGTACGTCTGGGCCCTAAGGTCCCAGTCTCAATCCCAAACGGCTCAAATACGTAATCCCCAGATAAACATACACAATAATAAATAAATAAATATTCATACACTCACACTATTATCTAGCCTAAAGTAAGCATCATTAAGAGCTTGTGTTATGGATACTAGATAACGGTGAAATAATGACAATACATAATATGCAATTTAATAATAGAAATATACTAAATAAACATATAAACATTCATGACTCGTAAACAAATGCTCGTACTCATCATACAAACATTTGCTGCTACCGGGATTTGCACCCGGGACCTCTTGACCGAGTAGCCTGTATACCAAGGGGTACATACCACTCGGCCAGCCGGTCATCTGTATACCGGATAATACAATTATTTGATGACATCTAAAATCAAAATACAGTTACAAGATATCACTGAGCCGATTGTAATCAAATCAACATTAAAACAAACTATTCAAAGTGGCAAAGCCTGTAATTTAACGCATTCAAAGCATTTGGGAACATTTGCCGTTCGTTGCTGGATTAATGCGCAATTATTGTTATACTGCTCCGCGGTTCCGTCCAGGTGGATGTCGGTTATAACACAAAAAAGTATTCTATGCCCTTCCCAGAGTCTCTAATTATCTCTATACCAAGTTACATCTAAATCGGTTCAGCGGTTAAAGCGTGAACAAGTAACCGATAGACAAAGTTACTTTCGCATTTAAAATTACAGTAAGTACGGATCAAAAGTAAGACATAATTATGGTAAGTAATTAATTTGTGAAGTTATTTAAATATAACTTCATCTAGTTAATGTTACAAGGGAGTTTGTCTTCGTAACCCAACCCAAGTTGAAAAACAGCGAGTAGGTTCCCATGTGACTACAGCATTTCAAACCCGATGAAATGGGTTTTAGGTTCAGTCCTCACTCCACCAAGGCAGAATAATTGTGTATAGATGATTATTAATATTAATTTTATTTATATAGGTTACAAGTGAAAGTTGGTAAATTCGTATTTTTATTCCTAGTGTTTAAGTTTTAGATCCTTAGATTATGGTCCTTAGATTATTTGTGAACACAATAAATGGTTTCTGATATACAGGGTGGCACATTTAGATCGGTCAGTATGGGAAAGTCTGAAATTATAAGACATACGAAAATCTCTTCTTAGGAACCATGTCATTGATTTTAGTAAAAAGAAAAACTGCATTCAAACATTTAAAAAAAAACGTATACCCAGCTCGGGAATCGAACCCGGACTTTTTGAAAAATAAAACTAATGCTATTTCTATTTCGATATCGATTGTGTATGTCTTAAGCAGTAAACGTTAGTATGAAACATGATGTCTAAAATGAATAAAATGCATGGTTTTCATATCCTTAAATTTATTTTAGTAAGTGTTCGATATTACCACCATTTTTTCAATACAACATTTCCAACAACCAAGACGTTCCATTTTAAAATGAGGTTTATCACGTCTCTGTTCAAAACAAAACGTTCCATTTTAAAATGAGGTTTATCACGTCTTTGTATCTAAGATATTTTTTTCTAAGTGGGCTTTTGAATACACGTTTGAGTACACGTTTTTTTCTAAAATGTTTGAATGCAGTTTTTCTTTTTACTCAAATCGATGACATGGTTCCTAAGAAGAGATTTTCGTACATCTTATAGTTTCAGACTTTCCTATTCTGACCGATCTAAATGTGCCACCCTGTATATGTATTGTGTAGCAAGGCAGTCTAAATATTTATTTATTTAAATAGCACCCTGATTCATTGGTCGCTGTTATTCTAAATTAATAAGGTATACCAAATATTCTAAAGAAGATCATTAGCATTTTCACAATGCTTTATTTATTTAGGTCAACCCTGGGGGGACCGAACTAAGCACTTGGTAATTCGGGACATTTGCGAATTTCGGGTCCTCCGAAAGGGCCGTTTTTATGCGTTCGTGTTTTGTCGGTTGCTGGAGTGATAGCTTCAAAGCGATCTTAATGATCGCCCTTATGATGACGGTCGGACATTTACTAAGTTCGTTTCAGTAAACATGACGGTGGAATTTGGCGGGCTATTGCGTGATTTGACATTTTAAGAGGTTGTTGATATACAATAATGTTATGTTGTATTAATACTTTTGTTCGATTATAGGGGGTTGTTGATATGCAATAATATTGTGTTGTATTAATACTTTTATTCGATTATAGGGGGTTGTTGATATTCAATAATATTATGCTGTATTAATACTTTAGTTCGATTACAAGCTATCTTTTTAGTCCCCGACGAAAGAAGAAGGGTTTTAAAGTTTGTCGTGTTTGTCTGTGTTCTGTGTTTCCGTGTGTCTGTCTGTGACATCGTAGCTTCTAAACGAATATACCGATTTTGATTTGGTTTTTTTGTTCGAAAGCTGACGTGATCAGGATGGTTCTTAGCTATAATTTAAAAAGATCAGTTCAGGCGTTTGATGACTCTTAGCTCATTTCCTACTTAACAAAAGGGTTTTACTAACTTGCGGAGATCCGATTGATTTGAAATTTGGTTTGCTGTTACTTCGGATGTGTTTCCAAGACATGCAAACCTTGAACTGATCCTGTACCAGCAAATAGTCTGCGGGATGCTTAATTCTTCAGAAACTTACAGCAGATATAGCGTGCTTAGGCTCATAAGAATCAAATGATGTTAGATAGACGATTAATGACGCCGGGTGTTACTCAAAATTTTCTACTTCATATTATTTTAATATAGATTTATTGATTGTTATTGTATTTGATTACGCTTTTCTTACTATAATATCAACCCGTCTAGCATCAGATTCAAGACACAATTGATTTTTCGATTGTCATAGACCTGCAGAGGCTTGACAGATTAATGTTAAATGCACTTCAATTATCTGGCCTAAATTAAGAATCACTATGAACTTCTTAATGATGCTATATTTGGGCTGACGTGACCTGACGTTATCGTTAAACGTAATAAAATACTATAACAATCAATATTAGGAACTAGTGTTAAGGATGAAATAGGTAACAGATATATAGAGGATACACGACCGGCTGGTCGAGCGGTCTGTACCCCTTGCTATGCAGGCTACTCGGTCAAGAGGTCCCGGGTTTAAATCCCGGTAGGAGTAAATGTTTGTATGATGAGTACGAGCATTTGTTTACGAGTCATGGATGTTTAAAAGTTTATTTAGTATATTTCTAATATTTATATACATATTATTATCAATATTTATCCGTTATCTAGTATCCATAACACAAGCTTTTAATGTTGCTTACTTTGGGCAAGATAAGAAGTGTGAGTGTATGAATATTATTATTATTATCATTATACATAATATATTAAAAATACATATAAGATGATGACGACAATACGGCACCAAATTAAATCATGGGCTTATATTATTAAATCAAATAATATAAAATTAGTTTCTAGAAATGGTTTCCTACTTTCAAATACATTGGCCAGTCCATTGCCTTTGACTTATCCAGCATACTATGCAATGGCTCCAACAAAGTAGCTTTGTGAGGTATGAGCCTTTCATAGTAATTACATAAAGCAAATACATCTTATTCATTTGATAATTTCTATGAAGTAATGCAGCAAATAATTATTCTAATTTAATATCGTATTTTCATCACCATTCTGTTTTATTTTAAGTAAACTTTAGTGTCTTTTCACAGTATTATATCGTTGTAACTCAGCAGAAGCAGATACATATACCATGCGCTGTATCTCACAAGTAAATAGTGGCATTTATCACTCACCTGGCATAATAGAAACAGTCTTGAGCGCCCTCAACACTCGGAAAGTCCTGAGGCCGGCCAGGTTCCCGACCTCCATGCCGATGGTCGCGTACCCCGACGTGATAACTACGAAGTCCAGCCAGTTCCAAGGGTTCCGGAGGTAAGTGTACTTGTTCAGAATGAACCCTTTGGCGATGCATTTTATTATCATCTCGCCGGTGTATATCGCCAGGAATAGATATCTGAGAACGAAGAAACAGTACATATTATTGATAGAAAATAACTAGAAGAAAAGACAAAGTAAAGAAAAATCTCCATAAGTGGTTCTTCCATGGCAGAAACACACGAGGAGGCCTGCAGTGGGGCGTATATTTTTAGACTGGAGATGCTAAGGAAATAATTTGTGGGATTTTATCGTATGCCTTTGAAAAATTTAATGAAACTTTGATCATAATCAAAAATGATTATTATTGATTAGGATTAATTAATCATAATCCAAACATATATCCAATAATACAAACATTTGCCCCTACCGGGATTTGAACCCGGGACCTCTGACCCAGCAGCCCATATAGCAAGGGGTACAGACCACTCGGCCAGCCAGTCGTCAAAGTTTATCGATAAAAAATCTTTTTTTATACAACTAGATGCCAAACAAGCTGACGGTTCACCTGGTGGTAAGACCTTACCGCCGCCTATATCCACATAGAATAATTAGGAAAACATCACTTGTTATTGTAGGTGCGTTGTCATTCCTAAGGCCTAAGATGAAATGCCTTCCATGCTTAGTATTTACACTGGCTACCTTTCCCTTCAAGCCGAAACAGGCAAACTGCTATACGGCTGAAATAAGGTAGGCGGTGGTACCTAACCCAGCATATGTTTCTCTCGTGTGTGAGTGATTACGACAATAAATAACATGGGCTATATTAGTTTATAGAACTGTTTTGCAACTTTCAAATACATCATAACTTATTCATTGAATAATTTTATAACATTCCTATGAAATAATACAGCCAAAGTTAAGCAAACGTATTGTCTAAATTCTCTGATAAAATACATTTGGTCACTGCGATACAAGCATTGCTTAGTTCAGAGGCCGTTAGAAATCAAGTTTGAATTGTAACTTTTAATATGGAAATAAATAAACAATAATGAAAGAGTGAAACCGCAACCGTTACGTTAGTAGCATGAACGCCGTATAAAGAACGAACGCCGAAGTTACGGAGTTATGACTTGAAATTCACTCTGAAACCGTGTCGTTTGTCAAAGTTAGTATCAATCATAATGAATTGTATAATATTATATATATCTTCGACACAAAACATCAAAACGAAAACTGACAAACGGCTCCAAATTAGGATAAGACGCCGAGATCAGTGTTGAAATCCTACATTGAGGAAGGGAAGTTTCAATTACTTTGAGTGTCTTTACTTAGTTGAGGAAAGTTTGACAGGCGGGTAGTCCCATCGGTCGGTAGGGTTGAGTGAGATGAATTTAAAATTATCAGTCGATTTATAATGTGGACAATAGTAATAGGCCAAAATAGGCGTGGCAAGCTTTTTTATTAGTTTATTATTTTTGTTAATTAATAAAATTAATATAATGCGAAGAACTTGGCAAAAAGAAATGTTTTACTTTGCATTCGCTTCGCTCTCACTGATTAAAGTAAGTAATATTTGTTTTTGCTCAGATTGAGTAAATATTTTAATCGTACAGTTCTATTTTACGGTAGTGCATGTCCTTCTTGCTGGAAATCATTGATCTTGCCTGTTACAGTACACCTAGCACGAAAATTTGTTTCGTATCGTCATCGCCTCGATAGTATATGAAATTTTAAGCACCGCATCTGTGCGCTTTTGGAATTATTTTTCGAAATTCTGCAATAAGTTTTTATTTCTTTATTTAAATTTTCGTATCTCCATCGTTTTGTTATCGAGCGTGTAATAGTATTTGTATGGGAACCATGACATTACATTTTTTTTTAGACAACTAGATGACAAACAAGCTGACGGCCCACCTGATGGTAAGTGGTTACCGCCGCCTATAGACACCTGCAATAACAAGGAAAAATCACTTGATATTGCAGATGCGTTGTCATCCTGAGGCCTAAGATGAAATGCCGTCATGCCCAGTAATTACACTGGCTACATTTCCCTTCAATCCGAAACACAGCGAACTGTTTTACGGCTGAAATAAGAAAGGCGGTGGTACCTACCCAGACGACATACGGGTCTACCACCTAGTAAAATACATACATAGCATGACGTCATTTTATTTTTTCGTCAATTATTCGATAGCCATTCAAAAAGTGTAATGCGATAATCATTTGTCGACGATACGAAAATTTCAAATGTTCGTGCGCTAGGCATCTTGTAAATAACGCTGTAGTACCTTAAGCTTTCTTAAAAAATTCTTTGAGATATTTGTCGTACGATCGACAAAATCTATTCGGCATCGCTCACTTCATGAGAAATACCTTTATATTACGTAATGCATCATAAGATATTATGTTGCTCCATTAGGCTACAAACCGTGCACATTTGGTCGATCACGGCCCCACCGACATGCAATACCGTCATTAACATTGAAAATCGTACGATTCTTGAGATAAAAATGAAAACTTTTATCAACCAAACCAACTTCATTTACTATTAATTAACATTGTAACAGTTTAAGAATGGTTTCACAAGAAAGTCTTACACGACGGACCAATTTGTTAACAAGATTTTTAATCAGTTTCAGTGAATAAATGGAATTGTTATGCTTTTACAAATTGTTAAATTAAGAATTGTTATTTTTGCGTATTTAACGAAAATTATTAAGTATTATGAATATGTCAGATATATCGTTGAGCGAAATTTTGTAAGTAAAAATAAAACATTCAGAGTTCTTATATCAGTCTGGCAAACTTTCAGTGGCATATGGAATGTTTAGAATGGCATTAAGTGGCTAATTTAACTAGATGGCTTCGACATACTTATAGCTAGATAGTGGGCCGCGATGCGTTTGCTAACATATGATGGTCACAAAATTTATTGATCCCTTAAGTGACGTTATCCAAACGTCTTGAATCTAATCACCCGTCAGGTTAATAAAAGTCAAAGTTTAAGTAAAAATCAAGACAATCGCTCCAATTAACGGATCGCTAAAATTTATAATGTGACGGAAAAAATCATACAATTGTGTATTTTTTATTTTTAGTTTAATAAATAAAAAATGTTTCGAAACAAATTTTGTTGGATGTTACGCTTCAAAATATAATACGTTAACATAAAAATGGTTTCATAGAAAAACAGTAATTTAAAAGTAGGTTCGTTTAAACACAAAAGTAGCTTAACATTTGAGTACTATGTCACATCAACTACTGCATTGATATTTGTAGTAACTATTAAGGTACGAGCGCCATATAGTCGGTGTGATATAGTACTTAACTGCTATGTACCATCAATGTAGTGCAGTCAACTTCCTCTGAGTTCGACTGTACCTACCCTATAATTTACGTCAAAATTAATCTCACTCGGCTTTATAGTGATTATACATTGCTACGGCAGCTTATCGCCAGCTTCAAAGGATTCTCATAAAGCCGTAGGAAATTACTCGCTCTTGCGTCCACGGCAGACAAGGTGTTAAAGTGTCTTAGCATTAATGCAATTTTAGCACCTAGCCTCTCTTAGAAACTTAAATTATAGCGTGAAAATAATGAATATAAGAAAACCACATTAATATTTTATGTGCAAAAGTAATTCTGTCTGTTTCTTACATTTTCACGCTTAAATCAACGGCCCGATATAAATTAAATTAGATAGAAAAGGATTTTTCTATCATGATGTACAGAACCTTGTTCAAAATTACCCCGTGAAACCCCGTTCAAAAGCACCCTATTCTCTCATATTACCTAATATTGTTTGAAATAAATAACAGTCGATAAAAATGATACTTTTCTCATTTTTATTTAGCTATGGACTACAAGTACAAAAATATTAGTCACGGAACGAGTTTTCTTAAGATGAAAATCGGATTACTTACAGCCTTTATAGTGAAGTGAGGCTAACGCAGGCTTCATTAAGTGCAAGAGGCCTCGCTGGGTGGTTTAATCTCATCGTGCTAAAGTCGTTCGGAAAATTAGCTGGTTTGTATAAAGCTGTATAAAATATATCACTCTGGGTACTTTCAAATCACACGGTTACGGTCTTAGCGCTGCCGCTGTTGCGTGGGAGTAGTGTAGATGTCGTACAGGGTTCCTTTTCATATAATTCGGGCGGTTGTTATTTTTCATACAATTCGCTTATCCAGTAGCAGGACGATAACGACGCAAGGCTGCGAGAGTGTTCTCAGGCAGAAGGAAGTAGCAAAGAGGGAACGGGAGGAGGCTCCTCTATATAGCCGCCCGACTCCTGCGTAGACGGGTGGGCGCGAGAAGGCGGGCGGCGAACGTACGTCAGTCTGTGCCGCGTCTGGTGGCTCCTAACGCTATGTCTGAGATTGCCCATGGTAACTTTGGGCAATCTCCATCCGTGTGAAGACAGGCCGTTAGGCTTTGATGTCTACTCCAGATCACAGGTTTTCATCAGGTGTTCATCAGGTTTTCTCGAATGAGTACAGCATGGGATTCCTCAAAAAAGGCGTGAAAAGGTTTTTACAGGGTCGGCAACGCGCAAGTGATATCTCTGGTGTTGCAAGCGTCCATAGGCTACGGTAACCGCTTACCATCAGGTGGTCCGTATGCTTGATTGCCACCTTAGTGGTATAAAAAAAAAACCTCCTCGAAAGGCAAGGGAGTTATCCAGGATTAGACGCTGGGCGACTCCCGCACACAGCGGCGGCCAGCGGCGGGTTGATCCGTCAAGTGGATTTCTCCTGGTTAAAAGAAAAGGACGGTAACGACGGACATGGCTCGTACCGCTATCGGGCCGGGGTCTGGCTGTCACTAAGACGTGAAAGTTGAATTCAAAACAACAACCCAATTATGATATTTGAATATATCCTTAGGGCAGGATGCCAAAAACGTAGTCATTATCCGTTCTAATTACAAAAGGCAGTTACTATAACACTTTAAAATAATATTAAGTTTGTTAATCTTCTACTACAGATTTGTTCGTATCCAAATCGGTGGTAGCAAAATCAACATTTAATTTTGTTTTCAGGATTCGGTTGGCTCACGGAAAGAATGACTCCGCAAACACTTCTGTACCACGAAATACACGTTACTAAGCAT
Source organism: Nymphula nitidulata (assembly GCA_947347705.1). Taxonomy (NCBI): domain Eukaryota; kingdom Metazoa; phylum Arthropoda; class Insecta; order Lepidoptera; family Crambidae; genus Nymphula; species Nymphula nitidulata. The sequence goes on along the minus strand of OX374634.1, from coordinate 13,748,327 downwards.
AAGTGTTAAATATCATAATATCTCATCAAATAATAAACCTCAAATCATGACCGGTTGTTTTACTGCGTAAGCAGCTAATTTAACTCGTAATCCATTTTAATTATGAAACAAATCAATTACTGAACATTAGATTTCTCTACGGACTCTAAGTTGTTATCATTTACGTAGATATTCATTTTAGAAAACTTTGTATTAGGCATCACGAACCATAAACTATTTCTATTTTAAATGCTAAAGTTATTTTTACCGTCTGGTATTAAAACTATTCTGCGATTTAATATAGTCATCTCTTTCACTTTCATGCAAATATGGTCGTTAGATACCTTCAAATATGACAAGCAACGCTAATAAGCAACCAGCACTACGTACCCGAGTTTCAGTTCTCTCGGGAAATTGGGTGCAAGCGACACAACCCGGTGTCGGATGCAGGTATGTAGAAACACGTATGTAATTTATACCTATTTTAGTTTTACAAAGCGGATAAGTTTGAGTCACTCAGAGACTGTTTGTATTTAACTTGTTGAATTAAACTTTCGAATGAAACAAAGAGGCATATCTACTGTTCTACGTAACATCGTGGGAAATGTGTCTTAAAATAAAGGTTTTCTTAAAATAATTTTTAATGATATTATTTTTTTACTGTAGAGAACTTATGGATTCCGCTAAATGGATGTCAGTTATCGCGCCAAAAGATAGTCTATATCCATTCTAGGGGTGTACCCTATCTCTAAGTCGTTTCAGCGGTCAAGGGGTGAAATCGTAGCAGACACAGAGATACACACAGCGTTACTTAACTTACAAGATATTTTAGTGATAAAGAAAGTGGTAAATAAAGTATTCTTTAATTTTATTTACGTCGCATATAAAATAGAATAATGGCGGTAATGGTCACTGTTCTAACCTAACCTGACCCAATGGTTCACTAATAATAAATGAGATCTATTAAGTGTAAGCAATTCAACAAGTGCAATGCACAGTAGCATGTAAACAGACATGTAAACAATTATTTCTCAACAACTAGCGGTGGAACGAATGTTCGTAGAATTTATCATCGGCGAGATGACCATTCGGAGTTTTGACGGTCGGTCAGTTAATTTCGGAATAATGCTCTGGACTGATGTTTTGACGTTATAACCTACTCATTTTGTCTACTCAAAATGTCGAAACTATTCTATTTCAACATCTACTCTAAACCGACGGAGTATTTTTTCAAATTCCGACGAGTCGATTAGTTGAGGCATTGCCTTTAATATTTTCATATTTTTAGATATTTTTATTGGTATCTTTCAAAAATATATCAAAAGATGTGTGTCAAAATACAATTTCAAAAAAATCTTGGTAAAATTATTCTGATTAAAAAAATTATATGAATTCTCGAAATTGATTCGAGACTCCTTTTGTAGTGAATAAAGATCCTTCTATTCTACAACTAAACTGACGCAGTCCTCGTCAGTACAATTCAACGCTAGGTTTAACCATAGACAAACAAATCATCCTCGGTTTAGCTCACTTACAGAGATTAATTTCAGTTGGCCAAGCACATTTGGTATTGCCTACGTCGGTCTGTGTTTGTGAGAGGTACTATCTATTGTCAATATAGCCCCCGAATAAGTAGGTAGGCACTGTTAAAACTAGGGTAGGTATCTTATTTCACGGATTTTTTTCTCGAATTTCGAGAATTCTTTAGGCCAATTTCTCAAGTTTTTCGGGTCTCGAGTTTTTTAAGTAACGAAGAATTTTATGAAATTTAGTATAAAAATACACATTTTTTAATCAGTCATATTTCTATTGCACCAGTATCATTATTTTGTCCATTTGAATACTAGCCCTCGCTAAAATAAGCCGAAGTGATTTAAATCTACCTATGCCAAAAGTTGTAACTTGCGTGCACATGTAATTTGCACCTAAAACTTTAGTAGATTAAAATTTTTGTTCGTTTTCTTACTTAAATAAGGGGTTATTTAGGTAAGAAAACGAACAAAAATAACCGCATTTACAAAATTTTATTGAGATCGTTTTTTACGGATCAAATCAGAACTTAAAAAGGCCTAAGGAACCCTAGAATAGACCTACTGGAAGGAGGATAGAATAGACCTACTTATCTATTAAATAATTAGCAAGAAAATAGGCTTTCAAGAAAATTAGAGAATTAAACGTCTCGTCTGACAGTCGGTTTCTTATTTTTGTGACGATGTTTCCAGCTAGGCTTATAACACGCTCATTTTCGGTTTAGGTTGATTGGACAGTCATGAGCGCTCGGAATGAACCCTAGAGATTTGGTGTACGTTTCCTTGTTGATTCGAAATTGTGAAATCCTTATCAAATTAACTTCAATGCAAGGAGCGCTTAGCAAAATTCAAATTCGGAACTTGAGAATTCTCGAGTGCCGGTCATTTTTTTCTCGTCTCGAATGAAGCCAAATTTTAACGTTGAAACGCATTTTTTTTTAGAATGTAATGAAACATATCATTGTAGGCTTTTATATCGTCCTTATTAATGACGGTAGTTACTTGTAAGTTCACTTTAATTATTAATATATATTTATTAATACAAAGCACGGCAAATCACTCAATAAATCTTTAAAACTTATTTTGAGCCCTTTTCCTTCTTATTTCTCCTTTCTTTATATGCAAGTGGTTAAAATAAATTTTGCACTAAAATATGTAGGTAGATACATTTTATGCAAATTACGATTTCAAACAGACATTTCGAGAGTAGCTTCTTCTTTAATTAAGTGGTGATACGAAGCCTTCGCTTATTTATTCGTATTCTTGTCTATCCTGCCTGTCCTTCCAAGGTTTGTCTGGCAGACATCGTTATTTCGGGTAAAGGTCGCCCTTGTACGATATATAGTATGTAGATACAATACATACCGATACCGATACAAACAACATAATGTTTGTATCGGAAATTTATGGTGTATATTCATGGGAAAAATATTTAGGTATACCTTGTAGATACGATGAATAATTTTTAGAACTTAGACTATAAATTTATTTTGCACTCACTATAAGCAGAATAACAACCTAACTGTCAGATTTATTGCCTTCGATTAGTATTAGTATATCTTGATTGTAACTCAGGCACGAGTATTTCGGTTCAGAATATGAAGGATATTAAATTTATCGCGGTCATTAGAGTATAAAATATATCATTATCGCGGAGTATAGCCTTTGGTCGCTATGATAAATTAATAGATATAGCTATGATGATTATCAAGTGCTCACACTATTTTACATTGGATACAATGATGAAGTGCACGTAAGTATTCAAGGGTGTATGTAACAAAGGTGTATGTTTCAATCGAATCGTAACGATTCGATCGTCGTATCGTTCAATTGTCAAATCCATATATAAAAGTAGTTTCCAATCAGCCACAGGACAGCAGAGGCATTGCTGTCGTTTCCATACGATTTGACAGATGAACGCAACCACGATCGAAACATTTCGATTCGAATGTAACTTACGCTAGGGATTCACTTTTTATTGCTGTCTCTTACTTCATCACCAGCGTAAGTGTCCCACTGCTGGGCACAGGCCTTCCTACATAAAAATAGCTAAACAGATAGGATAACTTTGGACATTTGTCGGATTGTGTCAATCTACACAAGTCGTAACAACATTTTAAAAAGCAAACTAGCTATCCACATTGTAGCTAAAGAACGGTTAATTTGTATTAGTCTGAATCTCATTAGATTAATGACAGACTTAAGAAGCTGGTCAATTTATTTTATTTTTCATCTGGAAGTGTTTGTTATTATCGAGATTCAAGTCCGAAAATTGTACTCCCGCAGTCGTTGTTACCTCCGACCATGCTATGAGTAATATGTTCCAGTCAGGACTTCTGGAAACACCACATTGATAACGTTCTAATTAGCTTAATTGCCTAATAAGTTGTATCTTGTTGTCTGTCCAGATTAGCTATGACGCAGCCCGACATCTGACGGTTTCTGTAAATCGTACTTATGGCGATCTATCGAAATTTTTTTGGCCAAAACAGACAGAGATAGAGATATGACAGATTAAGCGCGAGGAAAAAAGACAAAATAGCGACCGTGCGTGTAAAGTAAGCGATAATTCACAAATTATTTTATTACTATAAGGATAACAAAAATTGCTTCTACACGATTCTGAATATTATGATATCTACTATTTAAAGTAATTTCCTAATTGAATACTTTTTTTAAAGAGGTTTTCTCGGAAATAAAAGGTATCGAGGCAAAATTCCATCGTGTTTTTGTTATACACTTGTCTAGAAAAAGAAATTAAGTAATTTTTTAAATGTATCGCCACAAGTCGTACTTTTTAGACGGCAAAAGAACCATTACTGCAGCTGAAGAAAGGTTACCAGTTTATATATTAGTCTAATGAAATCTCATTAGACTAATGGCAAGCTTAAGTAGCTGGACCATTGTTTAAAAGTTTTTTTTTCATTTCGAAGTATTTATCTTTAGGTGAAAACTAATGCAATAAGCAAAGTGCTCAACTTGAGGAATAATACGGATGTCGTAAAGTTTTCTTTCTGTAAATACAGCTTGTTGAGCTTACATTATCAAAGGAAAAATGCTGTCTAATGCGAGGTTGTTATAAGGTTCAATTTCCACTAGCTTTATAGTTAGAGAATAATCGTTTGTCACGGGTTTGACATGCGGGATCCAGGCTTGGCTGGGACAAACAGGCACGCTCAATCGGGATTTACGGCTCTATAATTTGTCGTATGACGGTACTAACTAGCGAAAAATACAATTCAAACTATATGCGACTTATTTTTAGTCTCATAAGTACATAATTTGAAGACTTTGTTTTTAAGGTACTAGTGCAGTACTTTCTCATGATTTCATCTATTTAAATGACAAATTTCATCTAAATCGGTTCAGCGGGTTCGGTGTGAAAACGTGATAGACAGACAGGAAGATAGAGTTACTTTCACATTTATAATATTATTATAGATTCGCTAAGTTTCAATTTTCAATGGTTTTCAATGGCAATTAATGTTTATAATTGTGCTTTTATCTTCGAATAAAGTGAAACGGTTTTTTAAAGAGGACGTACAATAACCTCGGTTTTATTTGTAATTTTGTGATTTTTCCATATTATCATAATGATAATATGGAAAAATCACGGATGGATATAATTTTATTAATATTTTGTTAACTATTGTTTTAATTTTATTTAGAAGTTACTACTAAATAAATTTATAAATTTATTTAGTACTACTCAATAAATTTTCAACATCAATCAAATGACAAGTAAAAAAATAAAATTATTTGAAAAAGTAACGCCTAAAATTTCTGTGTCAACCAAAATCAATAGATTCAATTTGGTTTTTATTAAAAAATATAAATGCAAATCACTAAAACATCTGCTTGATAGCCTTTCATAAAAAATAAAACAAGGTCTGCTGTTGAGTACTTACCTTCTAATTTTTTTTCGTAACTCATACAAAATATAAATAGGTATAAAGCGAGCTAACAAGCCGGCTGCAAACAGTGGGCTATGGCGCGATAAAACGAACTCTGACAGGAATTTATTAAATGAAATAGACTGAGATTTTCCGGGCCTGCTGTGATTTATTACGATTTAAGATTCTTTAGCAGCTTCACGCCTTCACGCCCCTTTCATTTGAACTGTGGACGATAGAATTAATGTTAGAACGTTGTGAAGTCTTATTGATAATATTAGTACGCCTTATTTTGTACGTTGAATCATTAGTTTACAGGAGAGTGGGTGGATTTACGAAATCTGCGTAAGTAGGCTATAGACTAAGCTAAGTTACAGATTGATAGATTGATTTATAGGATAGCAAGCGGATTAATTTAACAATTTATGTACAGAGGTACACACAACTTAGAAAGATACAGAGTAAATACAAGAGAAATCTATTCCAGCCGACCCGCGAAAGGAGAGTTTTAATCTGTCAAGAGGCGTTATACTTATGTCTATGACAATTGAAAAATCAACTCTGTCTAGAATCTGATGCTTAACAAATAAATATACTTTATATAGTACAAATACAAACACATATAGCTATTATACAAAATAAACAGTGAACTTATATAAAACGATACACAAAATAAGCGGACGGAGGATAAGTAAGCAGATATTAGGATTTTATATTATTTTAAACGATTTTTTAAATATTTTTTTACTGGCTATTCCTACCTACTGTGTTGTAGCTGAAGCAAAACACATTAATATCCAAATCCAGCCTAATGAGGGACCAAATGAGTCGTGGCGGGCCCCACTTAAATGAAACCCAAACCAGAAAACATTTTAAGCTTTTAGCATTAAATTTCGTTACTCGAGACCACTGTGTTAATGAGCTGAGTAACAAGTGGCAGAGAAATCAGTTTAATTAATTATTAAACTGTTAATTTATTTTTGTAAGCATTCAATAATATACATTTTTGTCTAACGTTATATCTTTGTTATTGTTTGCTTACTAAAATGTTGCACGCAGATTGATTAAGGTAGCCGTTCACCAAAATCTCACATGGTGGTAAGTTTTGATAAGGACGAAGATGTAAGCGAGCTACACCCGGATGCCTCAATCACAGGAGGAACTGTCTATCTTACCTCCAACTGCCGAAACACAACAATTATTGTTATGGCGGCAGACTTAGGGAACATGATGGTAACTGCCAGGCGGACTTAGTCCTACCACCAACCAAACTAAGCACGAAATTTCCTCTAATAAATAATCCTAATTGAACCTCTATATCTGAAGTAGGTAGTCTAAGCCACTAGATAGACCATCGAGGCGGTGACGTATCATATGATATAGAGAAATGCAATGAAATTATCTTTATTCAAATAGGCCACCAAGTAGCACTTTCTAATCATTAAAAATCTCATTTGTATGACTATCACAAAAAATATATTATCTAACAACGTCATAGTGTCTGTCTGTCTGTTTATCTGGCTTGAGATAGGTCCTTTGTATCAAAAGAAAACGAAAATATTATCCGGAGTTACCCTGCGTTCTTAATTATCTTATTCTCCCCTCTTATATTATACAGTAATAATATTCTTATACTCATACCTATATTGTTTTTTTTTACTTGGTTAGTATGTTGCACAGAATATCAGCGTCAGGGTTTCTGTAGATTCTGCCACACTTATTAATTTGATGATTTTTTTTCTATGAATTGTTCAATTTATATTATTTTTTAAAGTACAGTTATCTAGAATTTTTCTTTTTTTCTCATTGTTATTAATATGTAGGTAATAATGTTAAAATCAAAAATTAAGAATATTTGAAAGCACTGCCCCAACTTAACCGAATCGTAGGTATTTGTAAAAATACTCGTTTCGGATGTTGAAATAGAATATTTCGACATTGTAGGGTGGACGTTAGCTCATAAACACAAATACAGATAGACTAGAAGAATTTCACAGGGATATCCCAAGTCCTGGGTGGCTCAGTGGTCAGAGCAGTCGCCCGGATTGCGAAAGGTCGCGGGTTCGATTCCTGCCTCAGGACGTGAAATTTTTCTAGTTTTATTGTATTTTAATTACTAAGTAATTTTTGAAACATTTATAATATTTTTTTTAAATCAAAAATTAAGAATATGTAGGTATTATTTTCTTAGAAAAATATTAAGACGTCTAAGAATTTATCACAAAAAGGTTGTAGCTATATCCAAACAGGAAACGGAACCCCTATAGAAGATTGAGGTATTTATTGCTTTTTGAAGCTATCGCCCACAAAGGCAATTTTCAGAGGCCGTCATGGCGCGTCACAACCGGACGTGATTAGCCGGTATCCGGGAAACGATCCGGTAAATCCCACGCGGTGTCACTTGACTGGCAGAATACAGACATCGATTGTATGATTGATATATTAACCGCATTGTGACCATTCAGTTAACAATGTACGAATAAGAGTAAAAATATGTACCTATACACTTTATACAGTTCGTGACCCTTATTGCAAAGATAATAAGGATGCCAAAATCGTTATCACTTGATGACTGATTGACTTGATGTCAAAAGTGGATACATAAGATGGTCAAATTGAAAGTTCTTAAAAAATTAATATAGTTAGCAATCTAATAAGATTTATATTCAAAATAGTGTCCATTCACATCAATACATCGCATCTGATGGAACTACTGAGAAAAGCATTTGACCAATCGTCTCTTCGACGGCCTTTTGAAGCGCAGGTACTGCTTCCTCGGCGTCCATAAAACGTTTTCCTCGAGGTTTTTCTTTCATTTTCGGGAATGAAAAAAGGTCGTTTTTGTCGAACTTTTTCTATGACAAGTGGCAAACAATTGTTTGTGTACTACTCTGCAGTAACTGTTTTTCGATCCTCTAAAGCAGTTTTACGGCCACCACCTTTTTTTTCCACGCTTCGTCCTCTCTCACTTTAGTTGGCAACTCTTTGGAAGAAAACACCCAGGTACAGTAAATCCAACTTAGGTCGCCCGTTAGTATGTCGAACACAGCATTTGAGTCACCTCTGTTAAATATTTGAACCATTTCACGGCACCAATCAACTAGACGCAGTTTTTGGGCCTCGGTCAAATTATGAGGTATCCACCGGGCACAAAGCTTCCTGACCTCTAAGTGTTCATAGATGATATTGTCAGTCTCTATCATACGCCGCACAATAGGTACTGATGTTATCTTTAGTCGTCGTAGTAGGAGGCCGTCCCTCACGAAGATCAAGATCATCGGTAAGATTAGTACGACCACAATTATACTATTAAACTAGTTGTAAACAGTGGCACGAGATGGGGCTTCATCATGAAAGGTCAATCGTAGGCTATCATAACTTTCTTGTCTTATGCCATCAAAAGTCTTAAAAATCATTGCACGAAAATTTTCTCGCGTTAAAATGCTGAAGTGACTCGGACAATTTACATCCACGAGAATCCTCTTTGTTTGCCGCCAAATCGTTAAACAAATGACAAATGAATGTAATACGGGAGGTCGATTTATCGGCAAAGAGTTCCATTTTCAAAATTTAAACTTATTTTTAAACAATATTATTGTATTGTTTACAAGTAACCAGTTTTAAAAACTTTTAGTGTCACTCTCGTAATACTGCTCGTGATTGTACTACGTCAGAGCAGACACAGAATGCTTGCGCATCAATGTTGAGTTGAGGTGTAGTTTACAGTTCGCCTGATTGTAAGTGGTTACCGTAGCCTACAGACGCCCGTAGCACCCTGTGTACTATTACTGACGCGCTACCTACCCTATGAAAATCAAGAGACAGCGATAAGTAACCAGCATAGGGTACGAGTCCCCCTGCTAGTGTCCTAGCGACCTTACTCACCGCAGGAACAGAACAATACAACGTAACTTAGCTCTTATTTTGTAAGGTGACAGATGGGCGCACAAAGTTCGATTCGTAGGTACCACATTACACGCTTTATTTATATTGTCATTTCGTATAGCCTATGTAAGCAATATGGCTTTCAAAGTAAATCTTGATATGAGCGGGGGGGGGGGAGTTGCTATGGTGATAAGTGACGTCATACACCGAGATCGGTGTTCGGGTCATGTGACAGCGTGGTGGTGCTATGGCCCAAGCTCCTCATGTGTTTCTATAGGCTATATAGGCTGGTGATGATGATGACGTCATAATCAATTCCAATGTTCATACCATTAAAGTTAGGCAGTCGCCCTGCTCTCTTCGGGTGGTTTGTATTTGCCAAATGGCTTTTCATACTGGTGAAATAGAAAAATACCTGATAATAATAAAATAATAATACCTGTAAGATAACAAAGTCAATGTGCGTGGAAGATTGTAGGATATAAATGTAAGATTTATGACTGCAAAAACAGTTTTTTTGTTAATATTATGACATTGTTAACAAACACACCTGCTACTTGATGTAATTTTCTTATCGTAAAATACTTCGTCCTCAGATATAATGTTAGATTCCTACTTATTCTATGCGTTCCCAGTCAAGATGCAATTGACATTTAACTATTTTTTTTAGATATTATTGCTGTTTGAAGACAGAATGTAACTTTTATACATGGGAAAAACGCTAACGTAAGTGATACCATTAACGACCCCCTAAAATTTGTATTCTAATACCGCTCGTTTTTTAAATCATTCCTATAAAACATAATATAGATACTAGAAAAGACGTTACAGAAAAATATTTAAGAAAGTTTATTGAGCAACAAAAGGAAAAAAGTTTGTGTGTGTAAATAATTAGTGAACCGTGTAATTGGACAGTGAATGGGACGCGCCCGCAACGGACGCACTTTTCATAGTGTTGCGCTACCAGCTACTTAAGTATACCATATTATTACTTAGGGAAATTTACATACATAAAATTTGTCTACGTATATGCTAATACGATATGATAATAATTAATACATTGATTTACTAAATTAACATCTAGTATTAGCGTTCGGACTGTTTTTCGTGGGTTAAAACGCATTTTAAATTGGAGCGGTATTACAAACATATTTTCATAAGTTGCTTCTAATAACGACCCATGACGTTATTAGAATTTTAACAATAATTACTATTTTTTATTTTATATCCTTTTAAACGTAATTGCAGTTGCCATTTTTAACTACTTTGATTTCAAAAATATATTGTACATAATTTGATCAATTAACGCCATACGATTTTGTCTATGGATTTTCTGTGAAACAAGATTAGATGTTAGCAATTATTTCTATTGGTGTATAGAACTATATTTTGAATAATCATTCATATCAGATTTAATATTTTTTAATACAAAACAAACACATCAATGATTCCTACCCCAGTGAACGCGTGTTTCCTTTAAAATAAATATTTTAGCCAGTTATAGCACATTTTATGGGTCGGTAAAGGAACATAATAATCTTGATACTTAATTCTATTACCAACCCATAGCTAATTCGATAGTATTCCGAGATAAAAGTCACTTTTTTATACACATCCAAGATGTTTAACAAACATTGCATTCGGTTCACCTCGTGGTAAACTATTTCCATAGTCCATGACGCTTACGACACCAAATATTAATAGTGCGTTGTCATCTATGAAACTTTTTAAGATCCTTTGTCGCAGTACCTAATAATTACATTACCTTTGTTAGCTACATTATTTTTTGGGTTTCCAGAAGCGTAAAAACCTTTTCACGCCTATTTTGAATAACCCCATGCTGTACTCATTGGAGAAAACCTCTGCAGGGAGCTCATTCCACATCTTGAGCGTACGCGGGAGAAAGGTTCTCTGAAACCGTACAGTACGCGACCACTTTGGTTCCAATTTGTGATGATGAACTACCTGCCGGTGGCGAGCGGTGCGATGATAAAAAGAAGCCGTGGTCATCATGTCAAATAATTCCTCAGAACACGCCCCGTTATACAAAAGGTAGAACACACACAAGGAGGCAAAATCTCTACTTAGGCTTGTAGAATCAATACCGCGCGTGAGCTCAGGATCGACTGTGAGCGACTTTGGAGCACGTCAAATGGTCCAAGCTGGTATTTGGGCGCTCCCGCCTCCCGCCCATAAATGGTAGCAGTACTCCATATGGGGCCTGACTTGAGACTTATAGAGTAACAGTCTTTGCCCCGAAGTGATATACCGCCGCGCTCTATTGACCACACCAAGCTTTTTGGATGCCAGCTTGACTTTATCCGCCAAATGTCTGCGGAAATGCACGTCACTAGAGATATCAACACCAAGGATCCCAATACTCGTAGAGATGGAAAGCGGTGTGTCGAGGAATTGTGGAGCTACAGAGAATGGGGTTTTTTTAGCGGTGAACGCGCAGACTTGTGTCTTAGTGGGGTTGAATTGGACTAAGTTTAGTCGTCCCCAATCGGAGACTCTGATTAGAGACCTCTCAATTTCAGACACAAGTCGACCGCGACTATCCTCCACTGTAGACCGAGGGGTATTAATTCTTATTAATGGTTGTTATGTCTAGTTAGTAAGTAATTAATAGTTAAAGTTTAATTCACTTGAAGACTGTTGTAGAAGCATGAGAACAAGGAAGTTACCTACTATCATGATACTTTAGGTACTGATTATAACTGTGATTATAATAATAATTGATCTCAAATGTTTTATACTCAATAAATACTTATATTGAATTAATTTTTATTTTATTGTATGGGATCTTTCAGTAGTCGGTAATAGAAACAGAAAAAACGGTAATAGAAAAAAACCTGTCTAATGGGTCGGTGATAGAAGCAAATGCTATTTCAGATTAAATTATTTTTTGTTAAATATTGTGCGATTTAATATTTAATTTAAGAACTGAATTTTATAGAATACTCCATTACGATTATGAATAAATACAAACACTTTTCCTAGCATAACGCCTTATATCTAATTTTCTAAAGTCAATCCGAAGGCAGCTAAAACTGACGGTAATAGGAGCGTTTACGTTATGTGGCCGGCGCTTTTTCATCTGCAAGCACATCTGCCGTAAAAAGAATCAACACAACCAAAAAAATCTTTGTATGGATTAATAACACGGTATTGTGTCAAGATTTGGATGCCATACAGGATAATCGAAAGTGAGCCCAAGAAGCTGAGCTGAGCTCCATAGAAGAATTTGTCCTTTGTTTTAAGTTGCTGTTGTGTACCTATGATAAAGAACATATTTTAATAAATAAATTATTATGAAACACCGCCTGGTAGAGCGGTCCGTCACTGACCGGGCGTGCCGAACGCCTAGCTTTTGTTAGCATGCACATAAATATTGTTTATGACGTCAGATTGTCTATTGAATTCAAATATATCATTCACACGTCAGTGAATGTCATAATTGAAGGCAAGTATGGAATTCACACGTCCGCGGCTGTCTTTTTTTTACAACTAGATGACAAACAAGCTGACGCCCCCCCTGATGGTAAGCGGATACCGCCGCCTATAGACACCTGCAATAACAAGGTAAAATCACTTGATATTGCAGGTGCGTTGTCATCCTGAGCCCTAAGATGAAATGCCGTCCATGCCCAGTAATTACATTGGCTACCTTATCCTTCAATCCGAAACATAGCGAACTGTTTCACGGCTGAAATAAGAAAGGCGGTGGTACCTACCCAGACGACCCTACATACGGGCCTACCACCCAGTGAATTCAATATGACAATGTGACATCATAAACCATACCAATGTTTATACCATTAAAATTAGGAGGTCGCCCCGCGGGTCGCGAGCTTTATCTTTCTAGCCATGTTGTGTTGAGGACGAATGTGTGCGAGGACCGCGGGTGAAGACTCATGAAATCAAAGTCAAGCATCAGATTCCAGACACAAATAGATGTTTCAATTGTCATAGACTTACGGAGGGATAACGCCACTTGACTTAACGTATTTATAAGTTAAGTAGATAGATAGAAATAAAGTAAAAAGATTTAGTAGCTTCACAGTTACGTCACACGTCACGTCACACGTCACAGTTATGGCTATGCAGTTTCTTAATTTTAGATGTATGAAAGATACTTAGAAAAATACTTCAGCTAGAAAATTTATGTCCTGGGGCGGAACGCAATAACAGATACTTAGGAGAAAATTCATAGAGTTTTACCAGGTCCTCGGTAGCCCAGTGGTCAAAGGTCGTGTTCTTTTATCTAGTTTAGATATTTTGCTAACAAATAGTATGTTAGTGTTATTAAAACCATAAATGTTAATACTTTTACGTTGCTTGTCATGTGACTTGGTCATTTTATCGGCGCCTTTTTATCATTGATAGTCAATAAAATGGGCAGTAAAAAGTCTATAAATTATTTAAATTTACAGTAATAAAATTTAGATATAACAATGTAAAATTTTCAACTTTTTGTGTTTTATTTAGTGTCTAAGAACTAGCAAAGCTATTTAGTATTGGTACAGATTGACAGAATGGTCTTCATTCAATTTTTTACCAGGAAAAACAATTGACGGACCTACCCGCCGCTGGCGATGCAGCGGGCGTGTGCAGCGTCTAAATTGACCCTGGAAATACCACCTAAAACTCCTGGCATAGCTCCCGTGCCATTAGCTAAGGTGGTCTAGGGTCAGCGAAGCAAATTCAGTAGACCATTCCCAGGCGACCTGGCCTTATGGCCCGGCCCCACGGAGATGGCCCAGAGTTACCATGAGCATTCTCAGACGTGGCGATCTAGCCGCACCTAGGGCGCAGGCTCGCCAACACGCGCCCACCCGTCTACGCCGGATAAGGGCGGCTAGATGAATTCTCCTTCCGTTTCCTCTCCGCTGCCTCCTTTTGCGTCATAAGACTCTCGCAGAAGGAGGCGACAGCCTTCTCATACCTTCTCACTGTCAACCATGGCTTGTACTTAATTGATAATGAGAGGGGACCGCCGCCGAGCGCGGCACGCAGCTCGCGCCACACCAAAAATCTCCAATAATTTCTTTATTATTCGATTTGACTCCATTGAGAGCATATGTTTAAAATTGCATTAAAATATGCGTTCTGTAGATAAAGCAAATGTAGATAAAAAAAAATGCACTCACGCATCATGCTACCTGAGCACACTGCTTCAAGTAATAACACCTTTTAGAAACTTGTCATATGAAGGAGAGATATCGAGCATTGGAAATATTGACATCATTGATGTTTTGAGATGTTTGTTTGAGTTTGAGATTGTTTGAGATTGTTTGAGATTGTTTGAGATGTTCACAAACAAAAATAAAGCAACAGCTACTGATTTGCTTAATCTGCTATGTATTTTCGTAAACGCAAGCCGCCATTATGCGGTGCCACACTAATCATGCTTGACATGTACAAACGCAATTATCGGAGTCGGATAACTGAAATAGCTATAGACAGTATATGTACTTATATGCTCCACTCTGATTGAACGGAGTTGTCAAACACTCCTAATTGACAAACCACTGATTTAACGATTATTGAGACGACTGATTATTTTTACTACTAGCTGGCCGAGTAGTCAGTATCCCTAACTACAGGCTGCTCGGTCAGGGGTCCCGGGTTTGAATCCGGTAGGCATACGGAACGCATATCGTCGCCGTAGAGCGAAAAGTCACTAAATAGATCTAAGCTTGTTTTGAGTTTTGAAGGTTCAATCTTTCAGAAAACAAAAAAACATATAACTTAAGTTTGGTATACGATAATACAAATTTTATGGTTTCTTAGCTTAGAAAATAGAGAAGCGCATAAGGTAACATTATTACTTTTAATGAATTACATATAATTACTGAGATAATTAAAAAACAATCTTATTTAAATAGAGTTAGTGACTTTTCACCCATGCCAGGACCAATTTAAAAAATAATAACTCTGGTTAGTTAGATTAAGACTTATAAAAAGACCAGTCATAGAATTCATAGTCATTATAAAACTAATCAAGATATTTTAGTTCATTTTGCCCTGAATTACTACCTGTCTTCGCATATGGACTCTTCTTACTGCTTCACATCAGGTGGTGTTGAGTCATTTGTCGTGCTTTGTATAAAAAAAATATAAAATAAAATTAAGTTCCAGTTATGATTAATTTTCTTAGGGATGATAAAATGCTTAAGCAAATTAATTAATTGTTGACTAGTGTGTTGTGGTCCAAATGTAGACTTAGTGATTTTCTGCATTATCTAAAATTAAAACTATGATACGTGTAGACATGGCTGTAAGGTTGTAATCCGTGGAAAAATTTGGAGATTTTGATGACATTTCTAGCTCATTTTTGGCCAAATGTCGACTTGGTGATTTTTCGCTCTACGCTGACGATATTTTTCTTTTCTTATTATAGTATTGAAATTTAAGAATAAGTTAAATTATTGTAAGTAATAAGCTTACAATTTAATGTGAGCTGTAACAATTGCACTGGGAAAGCCACGTTTATTACCAACGGAGTAAGAGCGGTCTCGAGGTCAAACTGTTAGGCTTGATGCGCTATCGAGTGTATTTCAAGTAGGTAAAACGGAAAAGCCTCTGATAAGAAATTGCTCATATTGTGAAAAAGCTCATTGAAGGAAAACAACCGACATTAACATAATAATATATGAGACCGTAAAGACTACACTTTTTATGCTCCTACGCGAAGCTCTTGGTATACATTAGGCGTGTGTCGGCATAATTTTGTATTTTTTTATAGATGCTTGTTTTTGCACATCGGAGTTAAAACTCTTTGTATGATACATAAGAAATAACACAAAAGGAGCTTCAGTAGCCATGTTTACATGCCGACTGTCGGGACGTTTGGTTTGACAAGTATTGACAAACTAATTCCACGAAACTTTTAAGGGACTGGTGGCTTTACGTCGCTTCTTTCTTTTTAAATATCAAGGCGATACCTTACAAAAATTCTGTATTTTAATTAGTAAAAAATTAGATCCTTAAGGCTATAATCCTCTCGCTCGTATTGATATAGTTCTTTACAAATGCTTAAGAGTTGACAAATCCATAAAGTCTTTAGAAAAACTCAAACATGAATGGATACAATTTCCGATAGAGAAACACCCAAAGATGATCCTTCTTTCCGAAAAAGGTCTTTGAAGGAAAAATAAAATAATTGATATAAATTAACTAAAAAGATTTTCCCGACACTGTTGGCAGTCAACAATCTTGCGTATTGAATAATTTTTTGACGACTGCCTGGCCGAGTGGTCTGTACCCCAGGCTACTCGGTCAAGAGGTCCCGGGTTCGAATCCCGGTAGGAGCAAATGTTTGTATGATGAGTACGAACATTTGTTTACGATGTTTATATGTTTATTTAGAATATTTCTAATATTTATATACATATTATTATCATTATTTCTCCGTTATCTAGTATCCATAATACAAGCTCTTAATGATGCTTACTTTGGGCTAGATAATAGGTGTGAGTGTATAAATATTATTATTATTATGATTATACACTCACACCTATTATCTAGCCCAAAGTAAGCATCAATAAGAGCTTGTGTTACGAATACTAGAATACGGAGAAATAATGATAATAATATGTACTTATATAAACATCCATAACTCGTGAACAAATGCTTGTACTTATCATACGAACATTTGCTCCTGTCGGGATTTGGACCCGGTACCCTTGACTGATTAGCCTGTATAGCAAGGGGCACAGACCACCTATCCAGCCGTTCGGATTGAAGACATCTTACTTTTCAATACGACGAATCTCTAGAAAAAACCATAGTCGGTGTATTTATTATGTTAATTTACTATTATGTATATGAAGACGACATAAGCATAAGCTAAAATTATACCTAGAGAAATTTAGAGCTGCCATGGTTAGAAAAAGCATTCTTAGAATGGCCCCATGCATCTACAATAAAATACCTGTGGGTCAATTCTGCTATTTATTTTCCTAAATGGATCGGCTGCGATTCGGTATCGTTACCAATGCGGTTGTAATATAAAAACGTATTGCACTAACATTGCTTATAAAGCCGGAACGCTAACGACACGCTCTCGGTTGGTTCAACTTCGACTCGATAATTGTTAGCAATATTGCAAGAAACAAATATGTATATTTTAGTTTAGTGACTAGACAGTTGTTAATTTTGGACAGTTCGAACAAATAACTATCGATGCGTTTCGGCTGCCAGAAATGTTAAATAATTAGCAGAATACGAAACAATGATTGAACCGAACAGTTCGCGTTACGTGTTTTTAGTAGAATACCAAACTGATGCGTTTCGGCTACGTTTCGATTGCGATGAGTTAGCAGAATACAAATACGTTGTAACTTAAGCGTTTCCGATTCGTTTCAGATCAAAATATAATAGCAGAATCGGGGGGCTGACAATATCAAAGATTTAAATTTGAGTAATTTTAAAACTAAGCTAAAAACTATGCTGTTAGTGTTATTATAAGTGTTATTACTCTATTAATGATTATTTGAATGACAAGGACTTGTAGTTGACGGAGAAATGTATATTTTTTTGATATTGGTTTGTACTTTTGTAGTCCTCCAAAACATGACATTTTTTATATTTTATTATTATTCCAATTACATGTTATTATCTAACTTTTAAATTATAATTGTCCTGTTTGAATTGCTATTATTATATCTTTTGGATGTAATATCATTGTCATCATTGTAATTTTGATTATGACATTTAAGACATTTTTTAAATTTTAATTATTATTATCTGACTTATTAATTCTAATTGTAATTTTTTTGTTTGAATTGCTTTTAGATGTAGTATGTGATCATTATAAATTTGATTAGTGTATTGAATATTTAACTATCTCATTTAAGAATATTGACATTTGTATGCCGCAAGGCGAGATATAGTGATACATGAATTTTATTTACCATCTATATTTTACACCTATATTTTTACAAATAAATGATTTTGATTTTTCATTTGCTGTTTGCTAAAGTCGTGTTACAATGGCTAAATAGGTAAGTAATATGTATGCAAAACATGCGGCGCGTTCTATCGTGACGATCAACAAGTTATTGATTCATGCTGCGGTGTGAACTCGGCTGGGCAGCGAGCGCCCCGCCTGCCGCGCTCTTGTTATCTGTGAAGTATCTAGCGGCATAGGTATGAGACAATACATTTTCTTTTGTTAGTGAATTCTTTTTTCTAACCCTTATTGCGCAAAAGGGATCATGTTGATGGGAACGCGACTTTTCACAATCCGTACTGAATATTCTAAAAACGACAACTTCCAAGAAGTTTGGTATGCTCTGGAATATTTTGATCACTACCCGAATGAGTTTCCTGGTCATTTTTCTACAATGAAGATATACAAGGCTGTTGCTCCACAATTCAATAATGGTTTTATCCGTCTATAATTCTCGACTAACAACTATTTCCTGAATTTATTCCTACATTTTCCTTCTGAAAATGAAAAGTGGGTTTTAAAAACAGCCACGAATAAGTAAGGTCGAGTGTCATACATCGTTTGTTTTAGTTAACATTATTTTGAAAGTAGGCGACTTGTCTCCTAAGCTGTCAACGTAATGCTTTCTCATATCTAACAGCGTATGCACCGCATGAGCTATAACTGCTACTTTATAACAACGTGCTACGAGTAATGTTCTTCGAGCAATGTGCTACTAGCAATATGCTTCAAGCAATGTGCGACGAGCAATGTGAGACGAGCAATGTGCTACGGTAAATGTACTACGAGCAATGTGCTACAGTAAAAGTGTTACGAAAAATGTGCTACGCACTCATGCTACGATAAAATGCTAGGAGTTATGTGCTTCGAGCTATGTGATACAAGCATATGTGCTACGAGCGTCTAAAGGCCACGGCAACCGCTTACCATCAGTACCCCTAGTGTAAACAATAGAACCGAAACGCTTCGATCGATGTTGTGTTGTGTTTAGCTAACAAATCGTATGAGAATAACAGCAGCGTGTCTGTTGTGAATTATTTTGGAAAGCACGACCGCAGTATTTTATTCGATTGAAACTTACACAAGGAGCCCTAAATTTATATAAAAAATCGCAGATGTTGTGTTCACTTACACATGGATAAGCAGTTTACATACTAAATATTCGCTAGAATAGGGAATTTGATTTTATCATGACTCATAGCATCATGCATGATAAATTAAGTAATCTTTATATTTCTGTTTTGTGAGTTGGTTTTTTGTTGTATTCTTGAAGTTGTGACTTAAAAATAGATGTATCATACTGAAATCACTTATATCCTGGTGCGTTGATATTCTACAGAAAAAGTCAGGGCGTAAGTAATAAATATAAAGCACTTCTTGGGTGATCCTCGAAACAGCTAATCTATGTTTTGTCATATTCCACGTGACATTCGGCATGTGTAAGAACAAGACAAAACACGGCATAGCTAATCCAATCATTGTAATATTTATTCAGAAGGCTAACATTATTTCTATTTTTAACTCATTTTACAAGTAATAGCCTAATCAGTGATTTACAAACTTTGATAGTGGGTGTATGTATGGAAACAAAAGCTTTTAGTCGCTTCCTTGCCGCTAATAGGAAAGTTTGATAACTATTACAAAGTTATATAAATACTACTGGCATTTGAAATCACTTTCGCAGTATATTATTATCACTAAGCAATATCAATGTGTTTACCTTATGAATACCATGCACTGTAATTTTTAACTCATTTAATATTTTCTTGTGGAATAAAAGGAATAAAATTAGGTAGTTCACTGCGAAATGTTAGAATGTACCTGTACCTAAAAAAGAAGTTGACTAGATAATAGGTTAGTGGTCAAATAACCTGTCAAACAACTCTGCCATCAGCCAGTGTATTATTAAGTACAGATAATCTGCAATGCAATTCTCTAAAGTCAGCAGCCTTCAATTCGTGGCTGTGGCAGCGCTGTCATATTGGCATTTGTATGACAACCGTTGGCGACACAGGCGTTTCGACGACGTATTTTTATATCTTTATGTAAAAGTTAATCAAATATTGAAAGAAGTCATTGTTCCATTATAAATACAAGAAAAACTAAATCTACAAAATCTACTTCATGTCTTATCTGTAAAACAGCGACAAACATACACAGCCAAGAGATCGACGTAGTGATTAGTGAATACGCTTACGCGCAGCGCTGTGCTCAAACGCGATAATCAATGGTGGCCGTCGTATTGTCAGTCGTCAAACTCGATGGCATATATTTCTGATAATGAATCATACTGCTGCCTGTCGATTCTGTGACAAAACTCGCACCTCACTTCGCAAGTCACTTCGAATACAACTGTCAAATAGAGCAAATTTTCATACATTTTTTGCTCTATTTGACAGTTGAATTCGAAGTGACTTGCGAAGTGAGGTGCGAGATTCGTTACAGAATCGCACCCCGTTAAGGAACTTTTAAGATAGAGACTCGGTAACAATGACTTATGTTTTCTGAGAAATGTGATGTCCCGGCTTCTTGCAGTAGGTACACACAATAGTTGTCTTCGAAGATGAAGTGGCAAGAATATTGTTGCCATTGTTGGTAACTGATGAATTTGCCCGACGTTGATCTTCCTTCATGAGTGTTGTAGCAACATAGTCAGCTGTGATGTTAGCGCCCGGGTGCTCAATTGCCATTACCATAGGCAAGTACTCTTCCGTCAATCCCGCTAGCATTACTACACCAGCAAACTCGTCTTCAACAGCTTTTCCGATCGAAGAAAGCTTCTGCTGAGTTTCACGGATGTCATTGATGTAGCTTTCCATATCAACATATGACTCAAGCTTACAATTGAACAGCTTTTTCAATAGTGACAGGCGTCTACTTAGGCTGTAGAACCTTTTAAAACAGATTTTTTTCATATGTTAAGGTAAGTTTACTTTCGCTACAATATTAAAACTAAGTTAAATATTCAGAAATTTAAAGCTGTTGTTTTCAACGTTTAAAATATATTTGTTAAAAAATAGGAAACTGTAAAAGTGGCGGTGAATGAAAATGCCGCAAAAAAGCAAAATTCACGTGGTAAATTTCCACTTATGTCCCGTAAACATTTTTTTCACTCATCAAGCGGCCAAACGTTCCAAAGGGTAATCAGTGAGCCGAGTAACGATAAAATCCGAATGGGTATTATGTTTTCGTATTATAGGTGTAGGCGTTGGGCCGAGCGCCGGAATCTGTGTAGGATGACCAGATATTTTGTTATTTGGTGTAGTTCTGACACATATTTCATTTCTCACGAAGTAAGACGGAATTGGACCCAAGATGGACCCTTGTGATATACTAACGTAAAAGAGTTTTTATTTTCTTGTATCAATTATTTATCATCATCATCACCAGCCTACATACGTCCCACTGCTGGGCTCAGGTCTTCAGGACATGGGAGAAACACATGAGGAGTTTGGGCCATAGCACTACCACCTGGCCCAATGTGGGTTGGTGGGTTAAAGCGGTTGCAGTAGCAACCGGGACCAACGGCTCAACATGCCTCCCAAAGCACGGAGAAGCTCGAGATTATAAATTTTGATTGACCCATCTCGGGATCGAAGCGAAAGTTGCTTTGTTTTCGTTATCGAAACCAGAGCTTTTTTTTAAACCACTACGCCACCGAGCTCCTTGTATCAATTATTATTCTCTTATAAATCAGAATAATCCATACATCTGTGGATATTAAATACTAATATTATAAATTCGAAAGTGTGTCTGGCTGTCTCTCTGTTTGTTACCTCTTTACGCTTAAATCACTGAACCGATTGAGATAAAATTTGCTGTAGAGATTGTTTGAGTCCCGGAAAAGGACATATGATAGTATTTATTCCAGGTGGAGGGTTCCTTTATGGGGGTGAAAAGGGGAGTGGAAGTTTGTATGCGGAATCAATAACAGCTGAACTGATTTAGATAAAATTTGACATGGAGATAGTTTGGGACCCTGGGAACGACACAGGATACTTTTTCCGCGAAATCCGACATCTGCTAGGGTAAATCCACGCGCGGCCTCTAATTTAAAATATTCAAGAAATGCAAATATTTTTCTGTTTAGGTCTTCTAAATAATAACATAGTAGCATGTATGCTAAAGTTTCATAATTACTTAGTTTATTAAACTCTAGCACTTTCCTAAGGACGAATTATGGGCTTTATGATTGTTATGTCTAAACCAATGCTGGTATCTTAACGAATTACAAGCCCCGACCAGAAATGTAAAAAACCGCACCACGATGCAGATTTAACATGAAAGCGACAGTGGCGCCACCGTGGCAGGTTTTTTATATATTTCTAGTCACGATTTGGTTTCATTAATATACCGGAATTATTTTAAAAACACATGATAATCAATACGGATGCAAGAAATATGAATTACCTAGATCCGGAAGCCAAGCGATTTCAAATACCCAATAAAAACTATCAATGTGACCGTTATCGAATAGGATTATCTATATCAATAACTTATCGGTTACGTTTTTTTTATTGCATGTTTATTTTATCTTTCAAGTTGTAAATAAGAATAATTATATCTCAATTGCTGTAAGTGGTTTCTGTTACCTATATTTTAGTGCCTGATTACGCTATTATACAAAGTCTTTTTCGGTGTTATGCGCGTAAGGTACAGTCGTCCTACAAAGTACCAATAATCATTATGCGACTGGATTAAACTCTGTCAAGAAGGTTTAATTAATCGAAAAAGGATTTAATCTGCTAGGCCACAAATTCGAGACACAACAAACCTGTCAAACATTGAAATATTAAAATGATGAAGGTTCTTACTATCTGTGGTTTCTCTCCTTCTGATACTGTTGCTAGAAAGAGAGGTAGTGATAATGTTTCACCCTGAGGTTTCACCTCGTCTAAATCTTTATGATTGAAATATGTCGTAGACATTTTTTAAATGGCTGCATGAGGTGCTAAAAGACGGACAGACTTCACGAAGTTAAGCTTCAAACGTAATTGTTAAAGCGTAATAATAACACACGAGCAATGTAAATTGACTTAAAAATTACTTTGAAATCATTGCATATATATATTGGTTTATTTCCAATAAATTGAGATTTTATGAGGTGGCTTGTAAAGTAACTAAAAATACTCACTTTCACACCAAAATTACTGATTGCACAACAAATAGGTGTTTTGATTTACAATAAGGATTTTTTTTAGATGTGAAGTTAGTATTTTTGTTAGTTGGGTTATTAGTTTGATAATCAGTTAGATTACAACCCCATAATGTTTACTCTGTACCTCTTTTTAAATACTAAACTCTACATTTTTAAATACTAAATCATAATTAGATTAAAAATTAGGTATATAATTTTTATATCTTATTCTTTGTATAAAATTATAAGCAGCGCCCCTCGCGGGCGTCTACGATATGGTTATGTTTATAATGTTAAATAAACATTTTCATGCTAGGCTGAAGATAACATATTATGATAATAAATAAAAATAATTTACTGCCGACGACTGCTTTGGTTATTTATTTATGAGATATCTGGGGTGCAGTAAAGATAAAATAATTTCAATACTAAGCCAATTGATACGTACACAGTCAAAATAAAACAAGTGTGCAAAATAAAGAATTTGTATCTAAGATAGAAATTCTTTATATTGCACATTTATACACAAACATCATAGAGATAAAACAAACATAATATGCCAAATAAATCGGTGTTATCGCTAGAAGCGATCTCTACCAGACAACCTTAACAGTACAGTACCTATGCAGCTTCTATAATTATTTTATGATTTACAATATTACAATATAACACATAACACAACTTAAAAATACAACAACCACACCACAAACACAACACCTTACATATTTACAGTATTTATCTGCAATATTATGTTTGTGTGTATTCACATGTTATTGTGTATTTAGATTTGTAAAACATTTATTTTTGCACTACCTTTTAAAACATTCTAGACTCAATTTTCCTGTTGAGTGGTAGAGAATGCCTAATGGCATCAAGTCCACCGAATTGTACCTTATCTTGTGCAATAAAAGTTGAAATGAATAAATAATCAGTAAAATTCCCGTTTTTTTTCATTAACCATTCCTAACTTTTAAGTGTATTTTAGCGATATTTATCTCTGTCTATTAAAGACAGAAATTGTGAGTGTCTAGATGACATTAATAGATATTATGAGGCCTATGGAAGGTTACTGAAAACAGACCATAGAGAATCGAAATTTATATTATTATTAAATATTACTCATTTGTCATAAATACAGTTAGTAAAATATATAATAATGACCCGTCGTTGAGTGAATTTATTAATTTCATCCAGTTGTACAGTCATTAGCCAAATAATACATTTTGTTCTCTTATTTCAATGCGAAGGGGATTGAAATTGTTTGTATCTTTTTGATCCTGACTGTAATTAAGTCTGTCATAGAAACTTGGAGGAAAATAAAATGTAAAGTTATTCTTCCCGTGAAACAAATGTCATAACATTAATCGTTAGTAAAGTATGCTATGACATCTATTCTGACCAATCTACTATTTGATTTTTCTATTAATAAAATTAACACTTTGTTCGACCACCACGAGTAATAAAAATGACAATTCTATCACTATTATCTCCTAATACATGATCTAGGTATTAGAAGATATTAATAGTATATGATAAAATTAATTATAAAAGACACGAAATATGTCAACGAAGTATAGTCTGATCTGATTCAGAATTAAAGACGTAAGTATAAATTTAAATTCTTTTTTCATACGACAAGTATGTCAAACAATTGTACGGTCTGCCTGTTAGAAAACGGTTGCCGTAGCAAGTAGACGTTCGTGGCACATTGGGTACTAGCCCAATGTGCTACGAGCGTCTACCGTGTCTAGTCACGAGCGTTCCTTACCTTGTCAAACCAAGAGAAAGCGTTATGTGACAGCATAGAAGTATTGAGTTCTCCGGGACTCTTTCCCAGGCCCTGGCGGCCTTACTCTACGCAGAACGTAAAATTAAAAAGAGTTTATTTAGCAGCAAATTACTGTAAGGTGGTGGAGGTGCTTTCCCAGTCTGGCGCCCGAATCGAGTGGCAACTACTCTTATACCTACTCTACCTATCGTATTTTATAATATTAAATTTATATTCCAGGGGCAAGATGAAATTCCTCTTCGCATTTTTGGCTGTTATCGCTGTGGCGTCTTCCGCCGCCGTGAAGACCAGGTTGAATGATGCTGACCTGCATGAAGTGATTGCCGCCATCCACAGCCCCAGCACCGATCCCGCAACCGCCGCCGCTCTCGAGCAGATGCTGTTCGACGTGCTAGGACATGAAATCAGTGAAATCGCTGTAGGACCTGCCATCGTCGAACAACCCATCGACATCTCGCCCGTCATTATTGCACCTGCCCCTGTTGATATCGCTCCTTCCCCTGTGAGTGTAGTGGAGTCCACTCCCATCGTGCCTCTCCCCGTGGCTGTGGAAGCCAGCCCCTCCGCAGTGGCCAGCGGTACTCCTCTCGTCCAGATCATTCTGAACATCAACCAGGCTAGTGAAGTACTACCACCCGTCGCTGTAATCTCCCCAGAGAATCCCGCCGACGAGGCCGTTATCCCCGAACCTATTGTGATGCCCAATCCCGTGGAGCCCATCGTAATCGCTCCTACTCCTATTGTCCCTGAACCCATCGTGATTGCTCCCACTCCTGTGGTCCCTGAACCCATCGTGATTGCTCCCACTCCTGTGGTCCCTGAACCCATCGTAATTGCTCCCACTCCTGTGGTCCCTGAACCCATCGTGATTGCTCCCACTCCTGTGGTCCCTGAGCCAATCGTGATCGCTCCCACTCCTGTAGTCCCTGAGCCCATTATTATCGCTCCGACTCCTGTGCTTCCTGAGCCCATCGTGATTGCTCCCACTCCAGTTGTCCCCGAGCCCATCGTGATCGCTCCCGCTCCTGTGGTCCCTGAGCCCGTCGTGATTGCTCCTGCTCCAGTAGTTCCTGAGCCCGTCGTGATTGCTCCTGCTCCAGTGGTCCCTGAGCCAGTCGTGATTGCTCCTGCCCCAGTGATCCCTGAGCCCGTCGTGATTGCTCCCGCTCCTGTGGTCCCTGAGCCCGTCGTGATTGCTCCTGCTCCAGTGGTTCCCGAGCCCGTCGTGATTGCCCCTGTTCCAGTGGTCCCTGAACCCGTGGTGATTGCTCCTGCTCCAGTGGTCCCTGAGCCCGTCGTGGTTGTTCCCGCTCCAGTGGTTCCTGAGCCCATCGTGGTTGCTCCCGCTCCCGTCATCATCCCCGGCCCGGCGATCAACCTACCCGAAATTCTTAACTAAAATTATTACAAAAATCCCTAGTTCCACACCTTGACATGCGTTCACAATTTCAAACATGTGGATAGGACATTTTGTATTGACTTGCAAGCATAGGTTATCAACGCTTGCAATTGCTCCAATAAACATAAAATATTTTCAAAGATCGAGATATCAACCGAATAAAGCTCTATGATTTAAATTTTTTTTTTCTTTTTTCACCAAAAGACAAATAATAGAACCTATGGCAATTTCTTTGATTACAAAAAAAAGTGCGATATAGATTTAAATAAAATCTTCAAAATGAATCGTGTGTGTAAAAAAGTAAGCGTTAAATACGCTATCTTGTTTCCCACACTTTTTATGCCAATTAATATCCATTTTGATCAAAGAAAGTTTATAAGTATTAATTAAACCTTAAATTGAAATCCCTCATCCAATATAGCCAATCAGCAGGAGATAACTACGCCATTTCGCTCAGCACCAGCTGACAAGACGTTTATGCGGTGAAATAAGTAAATAATATATTATATAAATACTTATTATATAAATACTCTAATAAAATCAAATAATTAGGTTCATAAACTCACACCTGTTATCTAGCCCAAAGTAAGCATCACCAAGAGCTTGTATTATGGATACTAGATAACGAAGAAACATTTAAACAGCCAAACAAGAACATAACATTGATTACATCCGTAATAGGCGTCGATTTTGACTACCGCTATAATAGAAATGTTTACGTTGTTAATACTATATCTATTATTCTTTAAATAGTTTATCGCTTTTACTAATAAACTTTGTTTGGGTTTAGATATTTTAAGTTCAGCACATGAGCAGGACACCACAGGACTCTCAGAACATTGATGTACAAAAATTCTAAAATCATTTGAAGGTTGGCTGTTATTGTACTTGGTGAAACAGATGTAGTTGCTTTTTTCTACATTTAGGGACAAAAGATATGTATTCAGCCAAGTAGCAATTTTGTTCAACCCCGCTTCAGCCCGTATTTTTAAGTGTTCCCGTCTCTAGCTGAAAACACAATAGCCGTATCATCTGCATATGAAAAAATGCTACCTCCGTAGTTGACAGTATATTCGGAACTTAACTCTGACCCTATCCCCACACGTGACGTACGGTCCGTGAGGTAGCTTTCTAGCAGTTAGAGCGGATTTCCTGGAATACCGACGACCTCAAGATTACGCAATAGAATTGGTATGGACTCGGTGTGTGTCGAAGGCTTTTTTTAAGTCTAGGAAAACTGCTAAGCACTTGTTACCAGCATGAACATTTTCTACAATGGAGGATGTCAAAGCCAATACAGCGTCTTCAGTAGATAAGTTTTTACGAAATCCGTATTGTGACGTTGAAATAACATAACAATATTTAGAGAAAAAACTCACCAGTCTGTAGTTTATTAACCTTTCCATGATCTTTGCTATTGCAGATATCACCGATATGGGTCTAAAATTAGATGGGTCCTTTTTTGCCAGTTTTATGCACAGGTGTAATTATTGTTTTCTTTAATGCTATTGGAAAAATAGAAGTGGAAGCAGAAATAGAAGAACGCACTCTTTCCATAGGAAAATTCTTCGCTGCCAATCTTACAGATTGTTTTAGGGACTCCAAATTATCATGGCGTTTAGAGCAAGCCGTACTCTCTAAAACTGACCATAAATCATAATCCAGCGGATTAAGATCGGGACTAGACGACTCTGATAAGTCCGAAACGTTCGTTTCCAACCAAGACTGCGTACACCGAGCTTTATGACCCGGAGCCCAGTCTTGCTGGAAGGACCATTTTTGGTTATTGAACATGGTGTTGTTAAGGGGCTTCACTTCCTTCTCAAGAATGGTAGCTTGATACACTTGTGCCGATGTTTTGATACCTTTTGTTTACAAAAGTATGGCTCAGTCACTTCTTCATAGCTAATACCCCACCAAACCGTCACTGAAGTCGGATAGTGCCCACGTTGCACTCTGTCGACTAATTGTGAAGCTTCCTTAGAGCTTCATTTTGTTCGGTCATTTTGTTTGTTAAAATGTCGCTCAATTGTAAAATACAAAAGGCTGCAAGTCCTAAGTCATCTTTTAAAATACGCAACATGGTTCTAGGTGCTATCTTCATCTTCCGAGATAAAATCTTTTGCTTTCGGACAGGATTTCTTCAAATTCTTTACCTTACTGCTTTGACCACCTTTTTCGTACGAACACTACGTGGACGGCCAGATCTTTTTCTGTCACAAACAGAGGAGGTCCCATTGTACCTATTAATAGCCCGGTACACAAACATTTTACTAAAACCAAGCGTATGAAGAGTTTTAAAAATTGCATTTAGCTCCATACCTACTTTGTATAATGCAATCACAGCGATTCGGTTCTCTTTATCACCCCACTCCATTTTAACATCGCAAAATATTGTACAATGTATTGGCGCCAAAATGAGAAAACACAATGAACAATCATATAAAAATGACAGATTCTAAATTCAAATGTAATTTTTTTATTTTGTTTATTTTGTTTATTTGTGCCCAGACTAAGTATATAAATATTAGAAATATACTAAATAAACATATAAACATCCATAACTTGTAAACAAAATGCTCTTACTCATCATACAAACATTTGCTCCCACCGGGATTCGATCCCGGGACCAAGCCATGCAAAGGGCACAGACCACTCGGCCAGCCGGTCTTCAAAAATGGAACTGTTCATCTAGTGGTAGGTCGAGGGGGATTTTTAGCACCCCCTGTTACCGTAACCGCTACCTTACTCCGGAATAGAAATAAAAATGCAATAAATTTGATTTGATTTGATTTGATTGATTTGAATAGCGGGGCCGCCGGGAACTGGGGGCCGATATTGTGACGTGCTCACCATTTTGAGGGAATTTTGCCATAAACACCACGCTTGGCAGGCGGATTGGTGATCGCAGTGATTTACCAGTACCCCCAGACGATGCTGCTGCCCGTCGTCCGGGGAGGACATATTAGTCATAAAAAATACAAATAATTAATTGAAATTTAGGAAATCCATACCTACACACATAAAAATTACACACATTGTAACATTAAAATAAAAATACCTCAGTATTAGGCGTCGATTTTGACTACCGCCGTAATAGAAATATTTACGCTATTAATACTATATTTATTATTATCATTAAAATAGTATATCGCATTTATAATAAAATTTGTTTGGGTTTCGTTCGTTTGCATAAAAACGAAAAATGGGAATGCATTTTATTCTATCGAGAAAATAAATTGTTTTCAATTTTATTTTATCTTTAGAAGAATAGAAGTAGGAAAACAGAATCAAGGTGGTTTTCCACCAGAGGGGCGAGATGAGGCGAGGCGAGAAGAGAATTGAAATCGCACTGACCCTTTACCACTAAAAATTACCCGCGCGAGCTCGCGCGAGATGATTTTCTACCAGACCGGCGAAAAGAGAATTGAAATCGCATAACAATAAACCTATCGCGATAAGCGTGTTTCTGTTGCAGAGTTAATTTATACTTTATAACGGAAGCGATACGGTTCATTTTTACACAAACAAATATGTCAATTCACGCCTCGCATATCCTAGTCAATCTTTACTATTTCCACCAAAGATGCGCGAGGCGAGGATTGAAACTTTGCCAAAAAAATTTCAATTATCGTCTCGAGTCGTCTCGTCTCGCCCCTCTGGTGGAAAATCGCCTAGGGTTCGAAATCATATAAAATTTCACATTAAAAGTTATACTCTATATCGGATGCAATACGGTTGATTTTTACACAAACAAATATTACAATTCACGCCTCGCATATTCTCGTCAATCCACACTGTTTCCACCAAAGATGCGATAGGAGAGAATTGAAAATTTGCTATACAAATTTTAAATCTCGTCTCGCCCCTCTGGTGGAAAACCACCTTCAAATCCGTGCTATAAAAGCCGAATATTCGCGAAATTTATTAAGCCTTTTATTTATATTTTAACTATATGATAGACATCAATAACTGACCGATGAATTTATGGTTTAAATTAAAGGTGAAAATATCAGTTAGTCAGCTGCATCTTCGTCATCATAATCACCAACCTATACGTCCCACTGCTGGTCACATACATTACTACATGGGAGAAACAAATGAGGAGTTTCGGCCATAGTCCTAACACTCTGGTCTAATGCGAAATGGTGGGTTATAGGCTATAGCTGTTGCAGTAAAAACCGAGAACAAAAGCACGGAGGAGCTCGAGATTACAATTTTTTTATTGTCCCATCGGGGATCGACCATGGTGAATAATGCTTTGTTTTCGTAGTCAAACCAGAGACAATTATCTTAACTGTCATAGAGTGCTGAAACCATTACAGCACCGAGCTGTACCTTACCAGATATTTATTTTATTTAGATGAGGCCTCGTACAAATGAAAAATCTTTGAAGTCATAATTTTCCTTTGTTTATGTTCTCAAGAGTATCTTATGTATGTATCTTATCTGCATCTGATTATTAATTTATCGGATCCGATAATCCTTTACCATAATTTTTATTTAGAAGTACATTTACAAGTTCATCATCATAAACTGTGATAACATTGAATATAAAAACTGCCAAATATACGATATCAACATAGTTTGCCTGAAACAGGAGACAAAAACGTAAGTTTTCATATGCAGTCTTTACTTTTTGCTAAAATATAAAAACAGTTAATTTTATTTATTAAATTAATAAATTTCTCAATTTCATTTTAACATTATATGTTTCAATATAATAATTATTGTAAGGACAACAAAATTCTATGAGCCATCTCAAATCTTAGTCAGTTGTTAAAGCAGCAAAGCAGCCAGATTGTGAAAGGTTGCTGGTTCGGTTCCCGCCCCAGGAAATGATATTATTCTAATCTCGATATTTTTCTTGTATAAACAGCATTTTGCAATATTTTGTACCTTTAAACTAATAGCACTTTGATTTTCTCTAGGGCAAAATGAAATTCCTTTTCACATTCGTGGCTGTGATCGCCGTGGCGTCTTCTGCCGCCATCAAGACCAAGTTGAGCGATGCTGAGCTAGCAGAGATTCAAGAGGTGATCGCTGCCATCCACAGCCCCAGCACTGACCCCGCCACCGCTGCTGCCCTTGAGCAGATGCTCTACGATGTGCTCGGACATGAAGTCGCTGACGTAGTCTTGGGACCCGCCATCGTCGAACAACACCCCATTGACATCTCGCCCATAATCATCGCGCCCGCGCCTGTCGACATCTCGCCCATAATCGTCGCGCCCGCCCCTGAAGTAGCACCCACCCCTGTGGCCGTCGTTGACTCCGCTCCCACCCCTGTGATCGTTGTAGACTCCGCTCCCACCCCTGTGACCGTTGTGGACTCCGCTCCCACCCCTGTGATCGTTGTAGACTCAGCTCCCACCCCTGTGACCGTTGTGGACTCCGCTCCCACCCCTGTGATCGTTGTGGACTCCGCTCCCACACCTGTGATCGTTGTGGACTCCGCGCCCGAAGCTATCGTTGCGCCTTCCCCCGTCGTTGTAGAAGCCGGCCCCTCCCCAGTAGTGGCACCCACCAGCAGTGCTCCCCTCGTCCAGATCATTCTGAACATTAACCAGGCAAGCGAATCCGCCGTCGTACCCCCAGCTGCCATCGTCGCCCCCGAGATCGCCCCTACGCCTGTCATTGTTGTTGACTCTGCCGAAGAGACCATTGCGCCCACTCCCGTCATTGTGGTGGACCAGCCCGCTATCCCTGAGCCCATCATCATCGCTCCCACCCCCGAGGTTGCCCCAGAGCCCATCATCATCGCTCCCACTCCCGAAGTTGTCCCTGAGCCCATCATCATTGCTCCCGTTCCTGAGCCCATCATTATCGCTCCCACTCCTGAGGTTGTCCCTGAGCCCATCATCATCGCTCCCGTTCCTGAGCCCATCATAATTGCTCCCGCCCCCGAGGTTGTCCCTGAGCCTGTGGTGATTGCCCCCGCCCCTGAGCCCATCATCATCGCTCCCGCCCCCGAGGTCGTCCCTGAGCCTGTGGTGATTGCCCCCGCCCCTGAGCCCATCATAATCGCTCCCGCCCCCGAGGTCGTCCCTGAGCCTGTGGTGATTGCCCCCGCCCCTGAGCCCATCATCATCGCTCCCGCCCCCGAGGTCGTCCCTGAGCCTGTGGTGATCGCTCCCGCTCCTGAGCCCATCATCATCGCCCCCGCCCCCGAGGTCGTCGTGCCCGAGCCCGTCATCATCCCCGCCCCAGCTGTCACTCTTCCCGAAATTCTCAACTAAATTTAAGTTACCTTTTTTATAAAAAAATAATTAAATACGTTATTAATTAATTTGTGTTTTCATATCCTGCACCTGACTTTAATCTTAAATTTAAGCTAAGTAAAATAATAGAAACTTAGCAAAAGTTTCTTGCTAGGTCTTTGTAAACTCTCTAACACTTTCCTCGGGTTAAAAACATTATTGTAAGTAGTTATTAAGTGTTTTAGAATTTTTGAAAAGCATAAATATATTAAAGAGAGGTCATTACTAAAATTGTGTACCACGGAACACTAGATCAGTTCGAAATGATGAAAAAGTGGTGGTAACTAGGTATGTTTTAGTTATTTTTAACCGACTTCAAAAACGAGGAGGTTCTCAATTCGGCCGGTATGTTTTTTTTTTTTTTTTTTTCTATGTTTGTACACCGATTACGCCGAGATTACTGATCCGATTTACATGATTCTTTTTTTGTTCGATGCGGAATAGCTGCCATTTGGTCCCATAAAAATTTTTCTAAAAACAGTTGGGTACTTTAGTTTTAAATATAAAAAAACCGAAATTATGAAGTCGTCTACATATGCGTAATTGCGAATTTTTGCTTTTCCAATGACTTTTTAGTGAAACGATACGATAGTAGGAAACAATATAAGTTGACGGTCACCCATCTAGCTTTGAACATAGAAAGTTATCACTAAAAATTGTGAAAAAAAAATTTTAAACAAAAATTAAAACTGACTTCAAAAAACTGAAAAACACTTAGCACCAACTCCAAAATATGTTTCTAGGGGATAAATACCTACTTAAATTTAATTATTTTATCCTTTTCAGTTTTTTGAAGTCGGTTTTAATTATTGTTTAAAATTTTTTTTCACAAAAAGAAAAACATAAATTTAGGAAAAGCACTCATGAACGAAGCGCAGGAAATTTCATTTTATTGAACATTGTAAATCGACTAAATAAAGTACCTATATCAACAAATTTATTTTTACAATAATCCTATCAGAGACGTAGCATCACATCTTGCCGTGAAAAAATCTGAACTATGAAATGAAATGAAAATACATCTATTCCAATAAGCCCCCCAGAAGCAGTTTCGAATCGTCATAAATCACATTTATCTGACTATCACAAAAAAATATTAACTAACAAAGTAATAGTGTTTTTCTGTATTTGTCTGTATGTCTGTCTGTCTGTCATGTGACGTGCAGCACCGTTGCAGCACAGTGCGGATCTGTTTGTGTTAAAAATTGGGTCCCGAACATGTTTCCGTAAACCATTTTACCAAGTAATAGTTCCCATAGATTTTTTTCACTTATAATTTTCATCGAATGAACTGTAGACCAATGCACGTTTGACCAAAAAAAGAAAAAATAATAATAGCCGAAACACTGCAAGTTTCGGAATCTGTTGTTTTTCGTAATGTCAAATGTTATAGGCACACTGGACAGTATACAGTCGACAGCACATCACTCAGTTTGACCCTGAGACCGCTCTTATTGTGTTTATAATAGTGGCGTCTTTCGTAGTGCAACTGTTACCCTTGATGTAGGTACTGCCGTATGTACAAGACGCAAAGGACAAGGTCGCAAGCGTATAGATACAGCGAGGGATGACAAGTCACGTGACTAGTCGCGTACTACGCGAATGCACTTTGACTTCTGATCTCAAAACCTGGAGCTGGTTTTTGAGATCGTCCCGTTAGAGTTATATAGCACTAAAACTGTAAGGATGCCGGAATAAAAACGCAATTTCCAGCTCCGCCCTCTTGTTTCCACAAACCATCGTACATACATCAATATTCGTATGATGATGCTTGGAATCGTTTTTACCATAAGCCAGATGATGGGCGGATCAAAGAGTGGAGACGATCTGAAGAAAGATATGCTCAGAGCAACATTATTGGGAGATAGCCTTTTGGTGGAAAATCAGTAATGGTCTGTAGTGAACGGGTGATCTAATATTTGCCTGTGAGCCCGTACGGATCTAATGGTATTGAAAATGAACCGGAGACAGCGCTGCGATACGTGAGCGACATCTTAGAAGAGCTTTTTGCGCCATATACCTATTGGTAATGATTTTGTTCTGATACAAGATAATGCAAGCTCGCACAGGTAGCGCTAGTTTCTGTTGTGTAAAACTTCTTTTGCAATTTCAATTTAAAAATTAAAAGAATTACCTAAAATAATTTACTTTCCGTTTATTTATCCTTATTATCCTCTTGTTTAATGTGCCTCTAAACCAGTCCACGAGTGAATATACAATAAATAAGATATATTTTTTAATAAATAAATAATAAACATTTTGGATGTGATTCACATTATTGGTAAGTATTGTATTTTTGTTGCAAGCCCTGAGAAATTGAAATTCGAATAGGCACATGTGTCTATTGTGATTGGTATTTGTTTTGTCATTTAACAAATTACCTATTAAATGTCTATATTATATTATAAAATTATGCGTTTATGATTAAAGATAACATAATTCTTTAACAATATCTGTCGGTACAATCTATTGAAATAAAGATTAGTACTTTATTAAAATAAGTTGAGCGTAGCCATAGAATTTATTAGCTTAGGCAATTTATTGACTAGGTGCGTATCTACTTCTATGAGGTTCCACTGTTACTTTTAATTTGGGATGAGAATATTAACTAATTAATCAATTTATCTTTTTTTTTATTTACTACCTGCATCCGCCATGCTTTGCAATCCCCGCAGAAAAAAAGTGTTAGATTGTAAAATAATAATAATAATCTATATATATATAAATGTTATGTTGGTTTGTGTACGCTTCAAAAACTCAAAAAGTTCTGCACCGATTAAGTCGAAATTTTAACATGATATAAAATCCGTATCGAGGATTGTTTTTATCTATTTTTTGCATCAGTCACATATCTGCGACCGCGAGAAAACAGTTTTTATAACGATGCGCCACTGCGAAGCGTGGCAGGGTACAGCTAGTAAAGAATAAAGTTTGTAACACCCGGGAACCTTTGCGAGCGTCCCCAATACATTCTGCCACAAAGTTTCATCACAATCTGATCAATTGTTTCGGAGCGCATAAGGGACAAACATACGAACATTGATATTTTTTTTATATAGATTTCTTTGACTCTGTACTATCACAAAACGATTTAAGTGGGCGTTGCCTTAGTGTGGGTGTGGTTGAGGTAAATTATTTTTGTCTTCCCTAGCAACAGTCCGTAATCTACCTTTTTTACAAAAAGATCTTTTGTATTTAATACTACTGCTATTAAGTATTAATTTTATTTTCAACATGATACAGGATGTTTTTTATACAACTAGATGACAAACAAGCTGACAGCATACCTGGTGGTAAATGGTGACCGTCGCTTATAGACACCTGCAATAACAAGAAAAAATCACATTGTATCGCAGGTGCGTTGTCATCCTGAGGCCTAAGTTGCAATGCCTTCCATGTCCAGTAATTACACTGGCTAACTTTCCCTTCAATCCGAAACACAGCGAACTGTTTCACGGCTGAAATAAGAAAGACCTACCATTCGAGTTTCGCAATAATTAGGGGCCTGATGAGGATCATAGCATGCCGATAGATGCTGGCTGCGCTGAATCGATGTAATTGGAAATCGACAGGTGCCTTGGTTCCTTCCTTTCCATTCCATTCCTTCCTCTCAACTTCTTGCTTTAATCTCATCAGTTGTTCGCAGTAGAGTTCAGAATCGATGGTCCTGCCTGGTGGTAACAGCTCATAATGAATAATGCCCTTCCAATCCCACCACACACACAGCATCACCTTGTTTCGAGTTAACCCGGGTTTCGCCACAGTCTGTGAAGCCTGACCGGCCTTTGACCACGACCTTTTTCGCACGTT
Organism: Nymphula nitidulata; assembly: GCA_947347705.1. Classification (NCBI taxonomy): domain Eukaryota; kingdom Metazoa; phylum Arthropoda; class Insecta; order Lepidoptera; family Crambidae; genus Nymphula; species Nymphula nitidulata. The sequence goes on along the minus strand of OX374634.1, from coordinate 13,711,687 downwards.
CTTGTCGTACGTGATCCACTTTTCATCACCAGTTATCAGTTTCTTCTGAAATGGTTCGGTTTCATTACGTCGTAATAAAGAATCACAAATGAGTACACGGTTCATTAGGTTTCTTTCAGTGAGCTCGTGGGGTACCCAAATATCGAGCTTTTTTGTGTACCCATTTTTTTTAAATGCACCAAAACTGTTTTGTGGTTGATTCCCAGTTCTTCAGCTAGGTCGTAACTACAGATATGCCGATCTTGCTCCAGTTTTTCAAAAATGGCATCAATTTTATCCGTAATAGGGCGACCAGAGCGACGTTCATCTTTGACATCAAAATTTCCGGATTGAAAACGCTTAAACCAAATTTGTGCTACTCTCACAGACACTGCACTAGGTCCATACACATCGCAATTTTTTTTCGCGGCTTGTGTTGCATTTTTACCTTTTTTGTAGTAAAATTTTAAAATGTATCGAATTTCTTCATTAGTTTCACTCATCTTGACAGTACGAAAAACAAATGAAAAACACACATTTTTCTAATTTGAATTTGGAATTATCTTGTTTAAAATCTAAACTTTTAATGATACCAAAACCAGCCAGATACAAATAGTACAGCCAAAGAGATTTCATTACAAGTTCATACATACTATAATGCGAAAAGACTTTTTCCCCAACCTAATATATTTTTTGTATATTATTATTAGTCAATTATTTTCATATAATGGATATGTCGCAGCCGCCTGGTTAAATTAGCCGCTCTGGAGCCTAGCCCGTTGATTGAACGCTGACATCTAATCAAACGACTGAAAGACAACTAGCCAAGTCATTGAGCGCAACGGTTAACCATATGGCTAAACTATGTCAGCCGTCTGGTTAAATTAGCCATTCAATAGGACGCCTAGGCAGGTCGTTTAAATCTAAAAGCTTGTCTGTGACTTTTTGAGTGATTGGTGCATTCAAAGTTAATGTTTTTATGGCCATTTATAACCAAAACGATGTCGGTTAAGTGGTCAAAAAAAAAATAACCTTGATAGGCTCAAGGTTATTTGATTTGTTTACAAACAAATCAAAAATTTTTAGTACAAGAAGACGATCCTTTCAATACACCAAGTAGTTAAACTTTAAGTGAGTTTAGTTAAATTAACTAACGATTTAGGCACTCAATTGGTTGCCGGCGTTTAATCAACGCGCTAGGCATTCAATTAAGCGGCGAATTTAACTAAAGTAAATGGCAATGAAGCAAACGACCCACCTGATGGTAAGCGGTTACCGTAGCCTGTAAACGTTTGCAACACCAGGGGTATCACTTGAAGGTTGGCGACCTTGTAAAAACCTTTTCATGCCCAATTTATAACAATAACGAAATACTTTTAGAGAAGTAAAAGTATGAACCAGACATCATGGCGATGACAGTTGCTAATTTTTCTCGGATTGCGACTTCATTTCTAATTTTGGCTAAAAGAAAATTATTTTTCGCTATATGTTAAACCTTTCATAAGTTCGTCAAACTACGGTTGCAGATTATTCTTGCCATAGACAGATCTGTGGGTCGATTCGGTATCGATACTAAACGGTTGTAATACAAAAAGGTATTCCATTAAAATTGCTCATAAAGCCGGAACGCTACCGAAACGCTTTCGGTTGGTTCAACTTCGACTGGAAAATTGCTAACAATGTTGCAAGAAACAAATATACTATAGCTTGAGAGTTGGCAGTTGTTAACTTTTGACAGTTCATCCAAAGCAATATCGATGCGTTTCGGCTGACACAAATGTCAAATATTTTGAAGAACACCTCAGACCAATTATTGTTCTGCCTAGTGATTCTGTAACGAATCTCGCATTTCACTTCGCAAGTCACTTCGAATTCAACTGTCAAATAGAGCAAAATATGTATGAAAAATTGCTCTATTTGACAGTTGAATTCGAAGTGACTTGCGAAGGGAGGTGCGAGATTCGTTACAGAATCACAGCACTGAGAAGAATACAAAACAACGATTGAACCGTATGATCTGTATTACGTGGTTAAATACGAAACGTGCGTTTCGGATACGTGTTATTACAAAAACAAAAACGGAATACAAAAACGTTGTAACTAAGGAGTTTCTGTAACTTATAATTACAGAAATAGCACAATGAGCCCGAAGTTTTTTCAACTGAGTACTTCATGGATCTTTTCATCAAAGTTCATCAACGATTTTTTTAAATGTTTTCATGGGGTCCTTTAGAAATAGCGTGAAAATGTTTTAAAGGGCCGGTTGCGTGCCAGTGATATCCCTAGTGTTGCAAAGCGTCCATTAAACTTACCACCAGGCGAGCTAGATGTTTGATGGTTTAGAAAGATATTGTGAGAACTTTATTTAATGTCAACACTCCGGTGATTTACCGTCAGTTGAACCATAAGCTTCCTTTGACATTTAGAACTGACTATACTTAATGCAGAATTTGAAATATCTCTGGGTTTCTCCACCTTAACTAGTGATTTTGAAGTTCTAGAATGGGTACCACGTACCGGAAAGCGCACAGTAGGACGGCCTCCTACCAGATGGACAGACGACCTGGTCAGGGCCGCGGGGAGCCATTGGATGCAGGCTGCGCAGAATAGTTCCATTTGGAAATCGATGGGGGAGGCATTTGTTCAGCAGTGGACAATGTAGGCTGATATGATGATTGTAAAAGTTTACTTGTAAGCAATAAAGACATTTTGTTTGTTTGTTGTTTGTTTGTTATATGATGATGATGATGACGATGAACTAGTGATTATTAACATAGCTAGTTTTGATATAATATTTTGGTTACGTCTTATCTTTCAAATGACAAAGATAAAGCAAATTCTGTATCGTATATTTCTATTAAGTACTAATTGTACATACGCACTGTTTTAGATTACTTTGATATAATAAATGATACGATAAAAATAATGTATAAAAGCGAACTAATAATGTAGTATTAACATAGTCTGTCCCGAGACTCCAGCAAAAAGTAAGTTTTGGTCAAATTGTCTAGAAGCTCGCGGTGCGAAGTCGTGTTGCCATAAAACTATTATCGGTTTATCTCCGAATTTTTGTACTCTCTGTATTTGTAATTTTACTAATTCATTGATTGCTAACGTAATATTATCATAATTTCCAGAGCAAAATGAAATTCATCTTCGCATTTGTGGCCATAATCGCCGTGGCGGCTTCCGCCGCAGTGAGGCCCAAGTTGAGTGATGCTGAGCTAGCGGAAATTCATGAAGTGATCGCCGCTATCCACAGCCCCAGCACTGACCCCGCCACCGCTGCAGCCCTTGAGCAGATGCTGTACGACGTGCTTGGACATGAAATCGCTGACGTAGTCTTGGGACCAGCCATCGTCGAACAACATCCCGTCGACATCTCGCCCATCATTGTCGCGCCCGCCCCTGAAGTGGCACCCACCCCTGTGGCCGTCGTTGACTCCGTTCCCACCCCTGTGGCCGTCGTTGACTCCGCTCCCACCCCTGTGGCCGTCGTTGACTCCGCTCCCACCCCTGTGGCCGTCGTTGACTCCGCTCCCACCCCTGTGATCGTTGTGGACTCCGCTCCCACCCCTGTGATCGTTGTGGACTCCGCTCCCACCCCTGTGGCCGTCGTTGACTCCGCTCCTACCCCTGTGGCCGTCGTTGACTCCGCTCCCACCCCTGTGGCCGTCGTTGACTCCGCTCCCACCCCTGTGATCATTGTGGACTCCGCGCCTGAGGCTATCGTCGCGCCTTCCCCCGTTGTTGTAGAAGCTGGCCCCTCCGCAGTAGTGGCACCCACCAGCAGTGCTCCCCTCGTCCAGATCATTCTGAACATCAATCAGGCTACCGTATCCGCTGTCGTTCCCCCAGCTGCCGTCATCGCGCCTGAGATCACTCCTCAGCCTGTCATTGTTGTTGACTCTGCCGAAGAGACCATTGTGCCCACTCCCGTCATTGTGGTAGACCAGCCCGCTATCCCTGAGGCAGTTATCGTCGTCCCTCACCCCGAGGCTGTTCCTGAGCCCATCATTATTGCTCCCACTCCTGAGGTTGTCCCTGAGCCCATCATCATCGCTCCCGTTCCTGAGCCTATCATTATCGCTCCCACTCCTGAGGTTGTCCCTGAGCCCATCATCATCGCTCCCGTTCCTGAGCCCATCATTATCGCTCCCACTCCTGAGGTTGTCCCTGAGCCCATCATCATCGCTCCCGTTCCTGAGCCCATCATAATTGCTCCTGCCCCCGAGGTCGTCCCTGAGCCTGTGGTGATTGCCCCCGCCCCTGAGCCCATCATCATCGCTCCCGCCCCCGAGGTTGTCCCTGAGCCTGTGGTGATTGCCCCCGCCCCTGAGCCCATCATCATCGCTCCCGCCCCCGAGGTCGTCCCTGAACCTGTGGTGATCGCTCCCGCTCCTGAGCCCATCATCATCGCTCCCGCCCCCGAGGTTATTGTGCCTGAGCCCGTCATCATCCCCGCTCCCGCGGTCACTCTTCCCGAAATTCTTAACTAAATTTTGGATTAACTTTTTACAAAATAAATAACCTAATTGATTACATTTTTTCTTATTATTTTACCTAACCTTAATTGTGTTTGTTGAGACAAAACTAAGACGCCTAAAATAAAGCGTTTGTACATAATATTTTCCGTGATTGAGCTATAAATAACTAATTCATTAACCATTAAAAAATTTACCTTATTTAAAAAAATTTAGAGGTAAAGATAGGTAGGAAAACTCTTGATTGTGCCCGTGTCTGACGTCGTTCGTTTGATGGCCCGTTGGAGCCCGGTAGAGACAGATGTTTTTAATTATTATGAGTATGAACATTTATTGATTTGTTGTTTTATTTATTGAGTTAAGTTTAGTCTTAATATTTTTACAAGTACTATTTTTAAGCGACTTCAAAGAAGAAGGATGTTATATGTTCCACTGTATGTATTTTTTTTGTATGTATATTCACTAATTTCTCTGTTAATTGTGATCCGATTTTCAAAATTTCAATTTTTATTCGATAAAGTCTACTCCTGAGGTGGTCCCACTGTCACCAAGTCAGGATCTGATGATGGGATCCCAGGGAAAACGAGGGCAAATCACAAATTTTATAGGCACAAATGACATGTTTTACTTTTTTCCAAAGCTATTCAAGTATTTGCTTCTGTTAGTCATCATCTCATGTTGATGAGCTAGTGATGGAAGGTACAACTCCTTAACGGTTAGGAGTTGGAAGATAATTATTTTACTATTATAGGTACGGTCGGCCACAGAAGTATCTGAACACTTTAGTACCATTTTACAACGACTCTAGCGTCAATATAGTAGAGTAGCAACTATAAAGTAGGTGCACAAGATTGGTGTGACATGGTACCAAAGTGTTCAGCTACTTCTCTGGTCGAATGTACGTATTATCGAATAGTTGTATTCTATCGGGCTATTCGGGTGAACTGATGATGGACAGTAGTAACGGTTACCGTAACAGTGTGTTACGGTAACCGTTACTACTGTCGTAAGTTAGATAATACTTTATCAGTGTTACTATACGATATGAAACAATATTATGTATTTCAACCAAAGACTGAGAGACAGACAAGTCTATAGTGCTGACGGTCACCCATCTAGCTTTGATCTAGGAAATCACTCAAAAATGTAAAATATTTTTTTTAGAAAAAATAAAACCGACTTCAAAACACTAAAAAGGAAAAAATAATTAAATTTCAGTACCTAGGTAATATCCTACTTCCTAAAATGTATTTTTTTTGAGTTGGTGCGAAGCTGTTTCCAGAGACAATAGAAAGTGAAGCACCAACTCTAAAAAATACATTTTAGGAGGTAAGTACCAAGAATATTGAAATTACTGTACTGTACTGAAATTTAATTTTTTTTATACAACTAAATGTCAAACAAGCTGACGGTCCACCTGGTGGTAAGCGGTTACCGCCGCCTATAGACACCTGCAATAACAAGGAAAAGCACTTGATTATTTCCTTTTTAGTGTTTTGAAGTCGGTTTTTATGATTAATTTTTTGATAATTTGTATCCATAGGTCATGCTCAAGATACATTATTAGTCGATTTTTAAATTTGACCAAATAGTGTGCACAAAATACTTTATACAAAACGGCAATTAGTAATTCTACATAGCATTTAAATAATATTAGCTTTGCTCGCGGCTTAAAGTGGGAATAACCGTGCGCAATACAATAAGTACAATTCAAGATCTAGCAGAATTTTAAAGATATAGATATACCTACATATACAGACGTTGCTTATAAATAGAAGGTAGATTTCAGAGCAGAACAGAAAACTTTGCAGAAGTTTTTTGTTGAAACTACAACTATTGTCTAGGATGGAAATGCTCAGGCAAGTAAAAAATTACTTAGCGATGATCACATTGTTAAGTAATTAAATTAACCTAATAGAAGTTAGTCGTATACTAATACGACTAACTTGTATTAATTAAGTAAGTAGTAATAATTATTGTGATTTATTAACGGATGAAAAAAGTCATATTACATTTTGAGAACCGGGAAAACTGATGATTTTCATATTTGTAAGGCAAAAATTTAAAAAATGTTACAGAAAACATTAAATTATTTAAAAACCTTTACATCAATTTAGTATACACTCTTTAACGCACATCAAACACACATAGTAAGCAAATAATCATAAAAGTATAAAATACCTATAATTTTATATTGATCTCAGTAGGTAGGTACTTATGTGTCGTAAGTACTAAGTAAGTAAGCACTATTGGTATATATTTTATGGACCAATAGGTCTATAAATCTAAATGTGTGAAATTAGTATGTCATGACTGTTTGTTGCCAAAATAAAGAGATAAAACAATATTCAAGTAATAACCAATAACTTTAACAAGTTGACAGTTGATCTATCGAACTAATGTAACAAAATGATTCGCCGGATAAAAAATATCTAACGATTGAAAAAACGTCTAGATTTTAGTAAATTAATAAGTTATGCTAGTAAAAGCTTATACTTAATTAAGTATAAACTTTTATTAACAAGCTAAACCAGACAGAAAGTTGTAAATAATAGAGTCGGCAAAATATTTAATGATCTTTCTCTCCATGTAGCAATGCGATAAAAATCTTATTCTTGAGTTAAATGAGTCTTTTTACATTCTTTCTTCGTGACATACGTCTGATGAGATGACGCTCACTTAATCTTTCAGACAAATAAAGAAAAAAGTAACATTACCTACGCAATATTTTTTAAACATAGACTAAATATATAAACTTGCGTTTCGATAAAAGAGGCATAACTATTTCTGTACAGCCGAAGACAGCTCCTTCATACATCAATCGTGATCACGTGTCACTTACTTGATAAACATACTAACGTTTGCATGTTACAAGTGCAAAATTAATAGAATACGACTACACTACACGAAGAGAGTGATTGATGCTAGACATTAGCAAAATACCTAACTGGGTTCATTTAAATCTCATCTCGATGTATTTCCCGTTAGTGGGATTTTTAATGAACGAATTTAAAGCTTGCTAATAATTTTCACCACAAAACTGTTACGGAAATTCTCAGTAACATCATTTTGCTTTTGTTACTCAGTTTAGTTTCCAAGAGTCACGGATAACTTTGCTTCTCACCCTTTGGATGGGACGTGGCGTCCGATCCATCATTTGTTGTCCATGAGTTGAATCGGTCTTAGGGGATGACGTATAGTCACGTGCACAGTCGGTGCCTCTTATTGTAAAGAGAATAAGCAAACAATCCTGCTTATTCTATCATCTTTTTGCACGTGGAAATCTCAGTGTTATAATTTTGAATTTGTTACTCAGTTTTTCCAAAAGTCATATGCGATACATATGAAGATACGAACATGCCATAACAATAAATTGTCCGCTGTGTCAACTCTACTGTTTTTCTTTATAAGCGTTTAGTCGTCACCATCTCGTGTTACTTCGAAACTTGTTATTTTGTTTACGTAGTTTCAAGTAAGTTTTGTATTAGTTTAAAAAAGTTGCGAAACTTTTGAAAACAATGTTGGCACGAGTAAACTTTATAGTTATTGCTAAAGTCGGGGTGCGTTTTTCTTTGGTGTATAAAGTCAGCCAAACCTGAAATTAATCTAACATTGGACTGGAAATCTTTTATATTGTTAAAAATACTCACTCAGCCTCTTCGATGGTCTCCGACATGGCGAGGAAGACACAATTGAGCAGAATGGTGGCCATGACGAAGTAATCGAAGTACTGGTTAGTTGAGAGGTAGACGCAGGTCCGGCGAACCGGCGACCAAGGTGACCACCAGAAGAGGGATCTGGTGGCTGTGAACCGGTGGATGTAGTTCTTACGGAACCGCTTTGAGACCACGCAGAATGTCTGGAACAAAGAAAAACAATGATATTATCATTTTGGGACGTAGGAGCTCGGTGGCGTATTGGTTAAGCGTTCGTTCCGATTACGAAAACAAATCAATTTTTGCCATGGTCCATCCCGAAATAGGTCGATCAAATTTTGTAATTGAGCTCCTCCGTGCTTGAGATTGCAACCGCTTGAACAATGGGATAGGCAGCGTAATGGTGTTATGGCCCAAACGCCTCATGTGAATTCTACTTGTAGGAATTTAGGAAGGCATGTGCCCAGCAGTGGGAAGTATATAAGAGTGATGATAAAATAATGTCCTTGATTGCCTTTACAGATGCAGTATTTTAGTAGCACAAGAAGAGGAAAGTAATATTTTGAATAAATTTAGCATCGCCAGAACTGTGAACAATCCCGATTTTAAACCCCCGACGCTAAAATAGGGGTGTTATAAGTTTGACGTGACTGTCTGTGTATCGGTGTGTCTTAGAATTGTAGCTTCTAACCTAATAGATTTTGATTCGTTATTTTTTTGTTTGAAAGCTGACGATCAACAAAACATCGAGATGGTTTTTAGCTTTATTTTATGCAGATCTGTTCAGGACGATAATCAGTTCATTTTCTACTTCACTAAAGGGTTTTAATAACTTTCACAGATCCGATTGATTTGAAATTTGTTTTATGTACTGTTCAGTGGTTTTTTTTTATACAACTAGATGACAATCAAGCTGACGGCCCACCTGGTGGTAAGCGGTTACCGCCGCCTATGACACCTGCGATAACAAGGAAAAGCACAAACAAGCATTTACAAGACATGCCAAACTTTAGGTAAAGCTGTAATATCAAATAGTCTGCGAGACGCGTCTAAGTTTCTAAAGAATGAAGCGGGCTTATAAGAATGGTCTCAATAAGAAGGAGTCAGATAGATGACGATGTAGGCGGGGGGTTACTTAAAATTTTAATTTCATATTACATTCAAGCGTAAACCTTAACGAAATAACAGTACAAGATGTTGTAGTCTTGCGTTCAGTGACGTCACTAGACATCTGTTCGATATTAGTTCATACAGAGTGGCTCTGTCAGTTGTAGATATTGGTAAAATAACAATAAGTATACTCTTTGATTATTAACATTTATTTTTTTATTATCAGCGAGATAATTAGCTTGCTTTAAAGTCCAAATTCTTTTCAAGGAGACAAATGAAACTGGAAATAGGTTTCATTTGTTTCATTGCAAAGAATTCGTACAATCTTTTTATTCCGCTTCTAAAATGTTAACACTACTTTAATCATCCTTCATACTACTAAATTTAATGTAGATCTTGTCGTAAATTTCTGTTCCGCTAGCCACTTGATGTTTTATTAACTGTAAAGTATCATCTGTTCTTGGATATTGAGTAAGATAATAATGCTTAGTGGATAATGGTAGGTAATTAATTACTCTGCAAGTATAGAAACACATACTGTGTTAGTATGTAGTCAACACAATGTATTGATGTAGCTTTACTGATTAGTAGTAGGTAATTAGTGGCATTAGCTAAATGAATAGGTTCTGGTATTGTCACAATTATTTGGGTTTCAATTCAATCTGACAACCGGCTGGCAGAGTGGTCTGTACCCCTTGCTATATAGGCTACTCGGGTAGGGGTCCCGGGTTCGAATTCCGGTAGGAGCAAATGTTTGTATGATGAGTACGAGCATTTGTGTGCGAGTCATCGATGTTTATATATTTATTTAGCATATTGCGAATATTAATATACATATTATTATCAATATTTCTCTGTTAGCTAGTATACATAATACAAGCACTTAATGATGCTTACTTTGGCCTAGATATTAGGTGTAAGTGTAAAAAAAATGTATCCACTAAACTAAAATACATACATATTTTACGTAGCCTTTTATTCTTTAATGGAAGTTTAGGTATATGTAGAGAGGTCCATAGTGTGAGTTTCTACAATCGCGTTTTTCATATGTACTTCAAAATTTATTTGAATGTGGAAAGTCCCACAAGAAAGATAAAATAAATAGCCCATGCTCAGATTTGACGACGAGGGTTTAAGATAGTGAAAATAGAAGGAAGCCTAGTGATAAAGTAAATTTCAGAATAGTGGTTAAATTCAGAAATATTCAATATTTTGTGGGATGGTAGAGTCACAATCACACAAGAAATGTAAACTTTACCAAGTCTTCTTTAATGCCTATAAGTAACTCGTGCACTGTTATCTTAGTGAACTTTCAAGCTAGTTATTTACGTAACATTAAAATAGGCTGTACAATAATTTGCAGGTAGCTAACTTAGGAAACTTAGTGAAGTAACTATATTGAGACGCTAATAAGTTATTGTAGCGAATATCAAAACCTAGTTTAGGTTTAAAATTTAAACGATTCTATCTTAATAATTGATGATGCCAAGTTTTTAATTTAAATACAGTATTTTATAAACTTTTTACAGACAAAAATATAAAATCATTCAAACGAAATATTTCAGCTACTTTGGTATTATTGTGGTCATCTCTAATTTTTTCGTTCTATTTCGGAATTGTTGAGAAAATATGATATATTATTATGTTTCAAAATGTTTCAGGAATATTCGAGAAGATAATCCAAAAAAGATTTATTCTTCGTTCGCCCTGAATATTTGTCCCACAGTCCAAAATATTCTTAGTTTGTCCCAAATGTTACTTTTTCGATGCGAAATATAAGCTTCTTATATTCTTATAATGGAATGCTTGTTACTTAACATGTAGAAAAGTAAGTCTATTTTTAGTCAAAACCCTAATTTTCGACTACTTAGTTCATCAAGTTTGTAATAACTTCTAGTGGACTACCATTACCCAAGAATATTAAGTTGGTTTTGATTTTTTCAAGAACCACTGCCATTTAAATTAAGTATCTAAGCATCAAATGCCGTCATATTTCCAATTTCATAGAAAATTATGTGACGCTCAATAATGTACCTGTAACTATCGCGTTCATTGTATGAATACCTAACAAAGTTTTGACTGCTGAATGCATAAAGTAACGTTTCGGATAATATTACTCGTACTCGCACTACAGGTATCAAAATATTAATAGCCCAATTGACTTGAATAATTTGCTTCTGAAAATTATATTTGCATGTCTCCTATTATAATAATAACTAAGTACTTTATTGATTGCTCCGTTAATAATTTATACAACATATTTCAACGTTGAGAAAAAATTCATCCTCAAGTTGAAAATGGAGATCGGACTAATTATTTCGTAGCGTTTGCAACGAAATTGCTTTCCACGCCCGTGGGTCGGATTGCGGGTTTGCTTTGCACAGTACAGCGTGTAAAAAGCATTGCTTAAAACTTTTTCAATTGACCTTTAGTTAGTTTTGATTTCTTTGTATATTGTGGAAATAATTACACACAGACTCACATACATACACACACGCACACACTCTCACTAGCGTACACACACTCACGCATAGTAGAAAAGTCTGAGTTTTATCTTTATTATAGTGTATTATTGTCACATTATTGTAAATTACTACGTCTAGAAATTGTGAGCACTGGAGGAGCACTTTTGCTGAAATACAGGTTAGCATGCAAAGCTAGTTTAGCATCGGTGGTCTTATTAATTGGACACTAAATTTAGAACTAAGCTGCAATATAATATTTTTAAATGCTTTCAATTAATCATTAAATTAACGCGAGTTAAATTACAAACGCAGAAAAATTCTGAACGAGGCCTTGTAGAACATGATAGAAAATGACAGTTGACCTGTTAACGAGAGCAGCGCAGGACCGATCGGTTTGGAGATCCTTAGGGGAGTCCTATGCCCAGCAGTAGGTGTCTCTCGGCTGATAAATATAATGACCTGTAAATAGCGTGTAAGTGGCATTTCTCAACAAATGATTTTAATTGTCATAGCCGTCCGGGGGACCAAACCCGCTTGAGGGATAAAATATTTTTTTAAAAATTTTGTATATAGTGGAATTTTGTATATAGTACTTATTACAAACGCAAGAATATTCTGAACGAGACCTATTATACATTATCTGATCGAGACCTATTATTCTGAACAAGACCTATATACTAAGGAATTTTCGGCGGCCTAATTAAATTTCATAAAAATTGTGCAAAATATAATTTATTTGTATAGTTTTTTCATCATTTTCTTTCTTAATTACTAATTGTTACAATAAAGTAGGCGTTTAAATGCATCAAAAACATTAAAATGTAAAAGTGCCAAATTTTCAGCAATGCCCCTCGGAACTTCGGAACAAAATATATCCTAAAGTATAACATGATTCATTTAATTAATTTATTTACTGGCACCGAATTACACTACTTTAATGAAGTTTTATATTTTTTGTTACCTGAGAGACATATTATCATTTTAATTTCCCAAAAATTTATATAACATTGGCTGCATTATTTCATAGAAATGTCATGAAATTATCAAATGAATAAGATTGAAAGTGGCAAACCGTTTCTATCAACTAATATAGCCTATGTTAAAATTTATTATCGTATTGACGGCACCACCCTGTATGTAGGGGTTCAGATAAAACGTTGTTTTGTCGACGCTTGTGAAATAAAAACCAAAAGCACTTATCGATTTGACAAGTGCTTCTGGTTTTTATAGAAGTTACCTATATAATATTTTTTCATACAACTAGGTGACAAACAAACTGACGGCCCACCTGTGTTTGGCAGAAAAGTGTACACACTGCTGTACTCTCAATATACACGTACCTATGTTATGTATATGTGTGCAGTGTGAATGCCAAATTTATTCTCCTAAGGCCTGTGTATACTTAAACACAAATCTAAGCGAGAACAGTTAAAAGATTAGTAAGAAAGTCGTTCTTTGCATTTTCAGGAATATATATTACCGGATACGCCAGCCGCTCTTAATCTGCTATTAACGTTAAAAAAAAGCTTTATTATTTTATCTTTTAATCGAAAAGCTCCACAGACATGCAGCTTTAACATACCATTTCAAATCAACCTCCCTCACAAATATCCCACGAACAACAAAGAGAAGAAGATTAATTCTCTCCATTAATAATTAATAAGATAGTACAATACAATTTGTCTAGCTAGAACAATCTCTAAAGCCGCGTAAGCCGTATCCATAACCGCTGCAAATAGAATAAGAAAGATAGAGCGTGTATGCGGTATCTACATTATACATACCTACCTACTTGAAAAAGAAAGTAATAGAAAATCTTAGAAGGTAATAGATTTTTTTAAAATAATAAAAAAATGTGACAGTTGTAATGCAATAATTTCGACATTATATTTAGACGTTAGCTTAACGCAAAATGAGAAAGACTAGAAGTTTAAAGAGTTCTTCAAGTCCTCAGTAACTCGGTGATTAAAGTAGTCATCCTGATTCTGAAAGCTTGTGGGTTAGGTCACATCCCTAGTATATGACTTAAAGAAAAATAGGCGATTTATTCATAGCATTAGGCTGTGCTGGCCATATGATTGGTGATGTGTAGGTCACTCAGAGATTGAACAGCCTATACATAGGCTTTCCCCCTTCCCTTTTCATACTCAGGAGTACGCAGACCGGTCTTCGGAGTCATCATTTTACTGTCTCCACCTCAACATCACGGGCAAAGAAGTTTAGTAACTCGTTTCTTTGTAGTACTTCAAAAACTTGGAATTCTATGGCCGCACGTGTTTCCCTTCTTTCTATAACATGGGTCCCTTCAAAATTGTAGTACTTCCAAAACTTGGAGTTCTATGCCAGCGCATGTGTTCCCTCCTTTCTATAACGCAAGGGATCCCCTTCAAAAGTAGCGTGAAAAGGGGCCTTATGGGCCGGCAAGGTGGAGACGGAAGGCGGATAGAACTGTGTTTCGCTGGATTCTTCTTACAACTACACATCAGGTGGTATTGAGTCATTTGCCGTGCTTTGTATAAAAAATGCTTTAAGATATTTATAACCACAATAAATGAATGAAACACACATTAACACTAACAATTTCACGGACCCACCGCCCATAGGCGTAAAATAGATTGATGACAACATGGCACTTAATTGCACAAAAAATGCTACTCCGTCGTCGGACGGTCGCTTTGTTTACATTCAAAGGAAAAACACTATATAGTGTCACAACACGATCGAAATCCATATCGCTAGTGTCACAAGAAAAGCCGAAATAGAAGTCATTTTTTGGGGTTCTCCCTATCAACCCCTCCCGCACACGCTGCCGTGACAATACGTCTGGTAGCCGTGCGATTTTCGTTACACGTTATCGTATATAGCCGGTAGTTGCCATAACAAACATATAATGTTCTATTACATATGACAATCCGCCTACAGCCGTTGTATGGGAATTTGTGTGTCATATTGTCTGTTTTAAAAAATATAAGTGTCCGTGAACGTGCTAATATACCCAGTAAACAGACCTACTGTAGCTTCTATTTCGTGACAAACACTTCAAAGTATCCGCACTAAGTATCTGCGGTGACCACTTGCTGCCCCGATCAAAGCGACGATGGTCGGCTAACCGCAAGCTCAGCACAGCCGCTGAGTATTGCTGACATCGACAGCATATTAGATAAACTGTACTTCAAAGCAGTATTGGGCAGAAATATAGCGATTTAATTATTATCCATCCAATGAAATTACATACGCTGCCGCAGGTTGTACAGAACACCGAGGAGTCTATCCGAGGAATATACGGAGTGGTACCGTCATTATGACAATAAATTAAAACTGTATTAGTTCATAGAAATAATGGTATAATATTGACTGCATTATTTCATAGAAATTTCATGAAATTATCAAAAGAATAAGATGTTTTTGAAAGTGCCAAACCATTTCTGTGAACTAATATGCACTTTCAAAGCCCTTTCAAAGTTCAGAGCCCTTCTTTTGATTTATTATCGTATTGATGGCACCCACTTGTATAATATTAAAAATATAACTTTTTTTGAAATACAATTTACAGAGATGCATTAAAGATGACCAATCATAGATAATGATGTTAAATCTATCAAGGATGGATTTTTCTCCGAACAACAAAAACTGCATATTGTGAGTATGTGCCACATATTCCGACACGAGTAATTTAATCTAAAGTTCAAAATTCAAATATAGCTCTAAATAGTGACATCCCTAATAAAGGATTTATAGCATTTATATGTATTATGCGGTATGTTTGTCACAACTAAATCCCAACTTTATACTTTAACACCCACGAGACTTTCAGTGACGGAACTAATTAACTTTAATTGCTTTGCGCAATTTCCTTTTGTTGCCAATTAGATACCAAGCGTTTGTCGCAGCGCGCAACTATTTGATAGTGTTTTTGAATTTATTGCATAGTATATATCTATTTTATTATGACGTTTATGACCTAAAGTACAAGATTAAAATAATTTAGTCGATATCTCTAGAAGGCAATTATTATTACGCCAATATCGGACTATTGTAAAATATGTGTACGGTATAAACTAAACACACTTGCTAAATTGACTTAAGCGCCCGCCCATGAGGCTGGGCACGAAGAGCACCCCTCAAAAATACGACCCCCCTGCAAGCAGGCAGCTCGAGCTGAGTGCGCGAGAGATCACACTGTTCACCGATTAACACCTTTTTATATAGTATCCTTTTTTTGTGGCAGGGGAAACGCCTTATGCGCTGTCCTCTCTTCTGGGAAACGAAGAGAGGGATGTGTGGGACTCTCACCCACTAAAACCCCTGCCATACACCTTCTTTACTGCCAGCTAGTGGTATTGTGAGCAGCCTGTGGTGACATGTCATCCATTTCCACCACCAGAGCAGGTGGTTGCTGCGCAATCTTAACTTCCGGAGGCTGTAACCTCCCTCCTTCTACGTTGACGGGTACGCGGGTGTATACGCGGGCCGGCCGGATAGTATACATATCCTACGACAAATGACACAACACTACCTGAAGAAAAGTCCATATACAAAGACAGCTAAGGACTCGTGAAAAGGCCAAGGTGTGTTCAAGCTGCACGAACATACCTTGCCCTTTTTACGAGCCCTCTAAAGGAACCCATGTTAAAGGAAGAAGGAGGGAATACATGTGCCCCACACGTAGCTACGTGCTTCAGCAGAAGTTCTAAGTAGAGTTCGCTACGCCGAGAAAATTTAAAGTAAACGTACTGACGTATGGGTCATGCTCTGGTTAGCCACTAGGTGGTAGACCCGTATGTAGGATCGTCTGGGTAGGTACCACCGCCTTTCTTATTTCAGCCGTGAAATAGTTCGCTGTTTTGGATTGAAGGGAAAGGTAGCCAGTGTAATTACTGGGCATGGACGGCATTTCATCTTAGGCCCCAGGATGACAACGCACCTGCAATATCAAGTGATTTTTCCTTGTTATTGCAGGTGTCTATAGGCGGCGGTTACCGCTTACCATCAGGTGGGCCGTCAGCTTGTTTGTCATCTAGTTGTATATAAAAAAAAAACCTTGCGTCAGCGAATTCCAATACCAGCCTGGTTGAGAAACTGCTTTATATACCTACATCTGTACCGAAGGTATCAGCTACTCTTAAGTGACCTCTGTCGTCTGTCAAAATAAATAGTCTTTATTTTTTCTTAGAACAACTGCGGTAAACAAGCATACTTCCTGCCTGATGGTAAGTGGTTAGCTTTAGATGATCGTAATATCTTGGGCAGTACATGGTTACAGTTATAGTTTGGCATCACGTGTTGGCTGCTCTGTATAAATCAAGAAAAGCAATAAATCAACATATGTTGACAGCTTAAGAGACGAGTCCACTTGTTCGCAACATAATACATTTTTATACCACCAAGGTGACAATCAAGCATACGGCCCAGCTGATGGTAAGCGGTTACCGTAGCCTATAGATAGACGTTTGCAACACTAGAGGTATCACTTGCGCGTTGCCGACCCTATAAAAACCATTTCACGCCTTTTAAAGAGCTCCCATGCTGTAATTCGAGAATACCTCTACATAATAAACTTTCTAAATAATTTTTTTTCTCAAAAATTTGCGGTCCATTTGAAAATGTTTAATAGCTGCCTTCAAATTGGTGTCTATTTGTATGTATGTAACAACAGTTTAGGCCCCGGTTTTCACTTAATATAAACTTCGCCTTGATATATCATCCGTTTTACGACAGTTCCACATTCTACCCCGTATTATTATTGAAGTCTTCTCGACCCATTGTAATTATAAGTTATTATCCTTCAGTTCACGTGAAACTATTTGTATTTAGCCGTAATTATAGGAGTTGCAGACATAGATTTTTTACAAGGCTTGGCGAATGACTCATGACTCAACAAAACCTGATAAGAAGGGATAAGTAGAGTACATATGCGAAGACAGCTAGTGCAGGACAAACACACTGTTTTTCTTACCACCTCTATAAAGCTTATTTATCACGCCTCTTTAGAAGTAAGCCTTGTCATACATAAATTAATTGAAAAGATTTTCTGCTGTATGTGAGCGGGCACCAAGCGGCGTTCTGATATGAGCCGAAATGTTTAAAAATAGTTCCTTTTTTTGCTCTATTATCTAATTGATTAAAATAAGCAGGGGTTTAAATTGGATTAAATTAAAAATATTTAAAAAATCAATATACCTAAACAAGACTTCATCATCAAAATTAGCTTATAAACGTTACACTGCTGGGCACTAAAGCAATATTAACAAGATAGAATTAAGAAATCAAATAAGAAATTAATCATCAGCCTATATTCGTTCCACTGCTGGGCATACACCATAAAACCACCACGCTGGCCTGATGTTGGTTGGTCAGTTGCAGTTACAACCGGGACAGGGGACGGGGGTTTTCAACATTCTATTTTGTAAAGTTATAATTTATCGTAGAATGTTCAAGCACCAATTTGTGTATCTTTCGTACCTTACCAGCTCGCTGTTGAGCTTTTACACATAAAGCCGATACTGTGTCTGATATATGAGCGCTTCATAGATTAAATTAATGCTATGGCCTGTTAGTTATCCAGAAACTTAGCCACAAGTCACGTTCCTAAACTAAGTTATTGCGTACTAAATTTAAGCAGAGACTATAAACAGTTTCACTATTTCCGTCACCAACAAAAGTAAGTGACTTTAACACTTGACCCCTCCGAGGACGAAAGTAATACGTAAGGGTTAAAAGCCTTTCTTTATATATATATTTTGATAGCAATTACTCAACACCACTTGATGTGAAGCGGTAAGAAGAGTCCACATGCGAAGGCAGCTAGTGCAGCTTGAAACACACTGTTCTAGCCGCCTCCAACTTGCCGATAATAAAGTGCCTTTTCACGCCTCTTTTGAACAGTATCGCATAATATTAGGAATAGAAAACACCCTCGGGGGCAGCTGAAAATCGACGCTGCAGTTAGCAGCACAATGTCGAGTTGCAGCCTTTTGAGAAATACACCGCGAACTGTATTGTCATCAATTCCATTAAATATTGTGAAAGATAAAATATTGTCACACAGCCCAATATTGTATTTTTGTATTTGTGTGTGTGTGTAAAATATTAAATAAATGTTTTTTTCTTCCTTTCTTTTTATAAAGGTATATAGGGTGCTAGGGCGCAGTGGTATTTTTACTTGAATTTATAAAGGTATATAGGGCACGGGGTTGGGAACAGGGGGACTTGTCTCCTGTAATATAAAGATTCCTCTTGCTTTATACAGGAGAGGCGCTTGTACAGTCGACAACACATCAAATTTTACCTTGAGATCGCCTTTATTATGTACGTAATAGAGGCGACTTTCGTAGTGCATTGTTACACTTGATGCGCTGTTGTGTGTACGCAAGGATAACCGTTTACCACAAGGCTTTTCTTATGCTGGTTTGCCACTGGCTGTTGTATAATAAAGCTGTCTAAAGTTATTTTTTCGAAAGGGTCTTAAAATTGAAATAAGGTCACTATTTATACAAGGTTCATCAAGAAAATACTTATCCGTTTTCACTAACTGTTCCCTAGGCTTAGGTGACTCTTAACGACTTTTGTTTCTTGCTACCACCTTTGGATAGACTAACTAAGATAAAAATCGCTAAGAGACTCTTGACGTTAAGCAAATGTTAGTGAAAACGGGTATTAGTTCGTTCTGTCAAGGCATCAGTATCTTAGTTTGAATTACTCGGGGCACGTCCATATTAATATTTTACATAAATACGAAAGTAGCTCTGTCCGGCTATCTGTTACCTTTGAACTGATTTAAATTAAATTCGGTATGGAGACCGATTTAAATGAAATTTGGTATGAAGATAGTTTCGCCATGGTCTATTCCAGGATGGTTCAATCAAACTTTGCAATCTCGAGCTCTTCCGTGTTTCGGAAGGCACGCTAAGGCTTTCGTTGGTCCTGCCCCCTTATTCACAACTATCGGAAAAGATTCGAATTTCGGAAACTATATACCTGTCACTTTTTATCATGATGTGACAAAGCGAGACGGCATGTGACATTTCGAATCGTTTTCGTGACCAGACAGTTTTTGAATAAGGAGGCTGATTAGTACTGCTACCGCTTTAACCCACCAACCGGCATTGGGCCCACGTGGTTATACCAAAGTCCTCATATGTTTCTCTCACGTAGGAAGCCCTTGCCCAACAGTGAGACGTATTTAATCCGGTATTGATGGAGATGGTTTGAGATCCTAGGAAAGACATTGGATACCTATTTTTCGGATAACCGACGTCCACTCGTAGTCAAGAACATAGTAAACATTTTTCCGAATCAATTCTCTCAAGATGTTGTATCTAACTTACGCGCACGCGTAATTTAACTCATGTAATGTATTCATTGAAACAGAGAACTCGTTCACCCCTCGCCTCGAATCTTACGTGCATGCATGAGCTTGGAACAGTGCCATAAGACTTTAGCCAAACAATAAAGTAATAACATAGTAAAAGATCACTCGCAGGCCGTCCAGTTGTCATTCTTGATAATAAAAATGTTTTTCCTTTGAGCGTGCTTTATTGGCGCCGGCAGGAGATGGGAATGACGACTTTATTATGATGGATGTCTAGTGACGTTATTGCTTTCCCTAGGTACTTTGAAAGGAGATCCATACCCCTAGCACGAATACTTTTAAATTTCGAATCGCCATCGTATCGTGAAGTTACGTTAGCTTTTGTTTGGCTTTTGTTTAAAATTTTAAACGTGCGTGACCAATACGATTAGGATTGGAAATTTAAAAATGTTCTTGCTAGGGGTACCGATTTGTATCTCCGCATATTATTGAGCTTTAATTACATAGATTGTTTTTAATGTTTTTTCTAAATTATAAATGGTGCTATGCCCAGGCCCCGAACAACATTTACCCCCGAACTAGGATTAAACCTGTATGTTCAAATAGAACAGATGCCGCTAGGCGCGGGCAACGGATTACAAACTTAAGTTTATTTATATAGGATTCCGTGGTCATATGATCGTCTATTCGTAGGAATACTTACTATTATAACAATTACAACATACAACAATATAAAGCAGGCGTTTGAAGGCATCAAAAACATTAAAATGCGGTATTGTGGTTTTATAAAAAATGTGTGCTGCTCGGGGAAATAAAAGTCAACATTTTGTAAACATACGTCATGATAAGTAAGAGATTTGTATCTTTTGTACACATAAATAAAAATAGAAACTCACGAGAATGTTGGAATGAATTATGTAACTGCCACTGGTAGAGCGATTTTGTCCATCGATACCGTATATAGTCGGCATTATTCAGGTCTCTCGCGATTATGGTTAACTGTAGTTACCATAATCGGTGAAGCATATGATATAAGAACATAATTCCATGACTGGGGTTTTGGGTCGTACTGTAATCATAATAGGGGTTCCGATTTATTAATAGGAGTAAATGAGCTAAGCTTCAAAAAAAAAGAAATGTCTGTTAAATATTAGTTCCATCCGAACATAGGGTTTTGTGCGAGCAAAATAATGGCTTTCGTGTAGGTGGTTTATTTGTAGGATTACATTGGATTATTTTGTAGATAATAATTTATATAATCATAGGGTCATCTCAAGTCCTTGGCAGCTCAGATGGTTAGAGCAGTCACCCTGATACTGAATACTTTTCTAATATTTTTAAACCTTAATAGACAATAATGTTAAAAATAGAATAATTGTTTGTAATGAAGACATTATTTATGAAAGGTGAACGTTTGAATTTAGAATCAATGGGGAATAAGGAACATCCTCCGGAAATATGTCCAACGTTTCGTAATTCGTTAAAGAGTTTTCCTTGAGGCCTAAACAAAATATCATAAAATTTTAAATTAAGAATCTGTTTCCGCCCTTGTAATATCAACATTTATGAACTCCAAGAAAGTGTAATTATTCTGTTAATTATTTCTGCAGGTTAGATTGAGATGCAAAGGTTAAATTCTGAATTCTACTCTATTCGAAATTTAAAATTTCATTTACTATGACAAGGCCCGGCCTTCTGTGATTGCTAACGAGTAATAAATAAAAAAAAAAACAAAATAACTACGAGGCCATAACCGTCAAATGGATGATATTGAGGTCGCCATTGCCTACGAAGATAATAAAATTTTCGATATTTTATTGTTCTAGATTTCATCACAATCAATGCTAGTTTTTATATACGTAAGTATTTTATTCTAGTACTGTATTGCTACTTCCAAGCACTTTGTGTAAATCAAATACAATCATGCGCTGGTTGGGTGAAAAGTATGAGTATATTGGCCTAAAATTTATTGAGTAGGTACAAACAGCGGGATTTCTATCCTTGTCTGTCTCGGGCGAAACAACGTAAGTAAGCTCTGGCGACCTTATTCAGTGCTACAACAATACAAAGCAGTGTCACAGAATTCTGTTGTAGTGTTAAGCTGCGATCTTCTGTGGCTTCCGAAACACACCCTGTGATATCGACTACCGCCTAATTTTAACCAACTCACCAAAAAGCAGGGGGTTATCAATTCGTCATGTTTCTTATTTTGTGATATTTACTACAACGTTTAAATTCATTACACTGCCAACAATTCCATTAACAACAAAGATCAATGCACATAATTTCCAAATTTTACGTCGAATAAACAACTTATTAAAGTCTTACAACAATCCCAAAGAGTCCGGGCTTACAACCAACAAATACAGAAGTTGCAAACTCGTATTAAAATTGATTCTGCGAACCGGATATTAACATTGTCCCCATAATACTTACTGTTGTTAATAATTTCTGCGTACCGTAAGTTCCAAAGCATACGGCTCCAATGACACAATTAATTTGCCTTTGCTGGTTCCATGGCTCGTGTTTGTCAATTTATGAGCAAAATGTACTTATAAGTTATTACATTACGCTTTCGCTTGATATCTTAAGCAGTCATCAATAGAAGCAACAGCTGTACTTAAAACCCAATAAATAAGTTTATTTTACAATGAATGATGGCTTTAAATGAGTCCTGTTTTATTCACGAACCCGGAATTATGGTATTTTCCACTTATGTGGAGTCGCTTCTGTTGTCTGGTCGCTGGTTCCTGAAGTTTCAGCACCCACTGACGAGAGGGGAATCTAAACAACTTTGAAAGTAAAAAATATAATTAATCCCAGATTAAAATTCCAGAGACACTGTTCGTGTACTTAATACTGCAAACTTAGGTGTTATACCTATAAATGTTAATAAATTTCAAGAATGTTACTTTTATGAAGCTTTATTACTTCAACAATATATTTTATAATATCAATATTAATAACTGATTTTATTTAAAAAAAAATGACCTGCTTTAACATCTTTAGGACCACGTGCAACAAAATTTTGAATTTGAATCTATAAGTTCTAGTTATGTATTAAATAGTAACCATCTAAGGGACAGTTATAGGAATAAGTCTCATAGCATGGTACAGATACTGACCGGACATGGTTGCTTCGGTCACTGTCTGTACCGTGTGGCCCGTCGGAAGGAGACACCGCGGTGCCACCACTGCGACTCCCCCGACGAGACCACCCAGCACACTCTGTTAGAGTGCCCGGCCTGGCGACACGAGCGGCGCGAGATTTATGCGGCGCTCGGCGGCGGTCCTCTCTCATTGTCAACTATGGTACAAGCCATGGGTGACAGTGAGAGGGTACGGGAGGCTATCGCCTCCTTCTGCGAGAGGGTTCTCACGCAAAAGGAGGCATCGGAGAGGGGACGGGAAGATAATCCTCTAGCCTCCTCTCTCCGGCGTAAACGAGTGGGTGCGATACAGCGGGTTGTCATATCTACCAACTTTTTGCTAGATCTACCAATTTTCATTTCAGTCTACCTATCTACCACCCTAGACCTTAAAACTATCTATTTTTGAAATTGGTATGACATATCACCACTTTGAAATATTTTTATATCAACGACGTTGCGATATGTTGCGTTGGCCACGCGATTATGCGTCAAGCGTGAATTGAGGCTGACTGAGCGAAAAAACATAGGCAGTATGGCCGTCTACGTACCGCCAGTATGACAGCCAGGCCATACCAGGCTATGAAAAAAAAAGGCAGTATGGCCGTAATGCTTTAGCTTATCAGCTGACAGCAACGTCAATCGGTTCGCGCCCATTCGCGGTTGGCGGAATCTATGATGTGAATGTTTCCTCTTGAGGTTTAATCTGTGTTGTGTGTTGTTGTTAAATCTAAATAACTACCTACCTATTAACGGTGCTGATTGCTGTTTGTTCTGTGTTGCGAGCATTTGTATAATGCATTCTGAGAGCAGCGAAACCGATGCACATGATAGCGGTGGAAAAGGAATACAGAGCTCTAGGTTAGGAACTCCGCCACGAAAAGCTATAAAAAGGCACTATGACCAAAAATATTCGAAATTATGAGATTGCCAAGGAATTTGTAGGTTGGCTTCAAGAAAGTATTATATATATTATATATTATATTATATATTATATATATTATAGTGATTATATATAATATAGATCAAATGACATCATGCAAACCATATTTTATTCAAAACAAAATACTGACTATAACATCAATATACATTCTAGAATCTTGTAAATTTGTCAAAAATCACATATATCTCTTTACAGTCAACACAAGTATTAAAAGAAATAATAGATATGAACATAAATTAAAACTGCCAGCAGGTAAAGCTCTCCAGTTGGTTAGGTCGGGCCCACAATGGATGTCAATTCAAATTTATAATAATATACCTAAAAAATTAAAGCGGCTAGAAAATAACCAAGCATTTGTAAGACAATTAAAAAAACATCTTATAGATAAAGCACATTATGACCTCACTGAAATCTTAAATGACACATAAAAGATGTCAACTCTGTTCTGTTATGCTAGGGAATTGTTAGTGGATATACATTCAAGTCAATGTATCTCTACTAATGCTCTGCTAAAATAAAATAGAATTTTAACTAAATTTAATCCTATAATGAAATATTTGATTATTTGATGCCGAATTATATTGTTCATTTTAAATTGTATAAAGTGATAGCGCTCTCTTGCTTTATGTTTGCAGTGCCCCCACGGGGTGTCATGTGTCCAATGTATCAATGAACTCATTGTAACACCTATATGTAACCATGTGACTAGCAAATTAATAAATGAAATGAAATGAAAGTACCAAGGCTGAAGGATATTTTTATTTCAAATCATGTAGGTGTGATCTTAAGTGTGCTGGTGGAAGATTTATTCTAAATAAACATGCAAATAGTTTAAAGCATGAAGCTTGTGTGAAAGGTGAACTTCTATTCCGTGGTTTTATGCTTAGTTTAGTTAAACATATGTATAAGTTCCAAAAATAACCAAGGTGGAAGATCTACCAATTTGCAATTTCACATTCTACCAATTTCTACCAACATTTGGCACATAATCTACATATTTTCTAAAATTCGGGTTGGCAACACTGTAAGGTGCGGCCGCGTGCTACGTGTGGCTCCCACGCGCGCAATACAAAGGCCGCCACGTCTGGGATTGCTCATGGTAACTCTGGGCAATCTCCATCACGCAAAACCAGGCCGTAAGGCCGGGTCGCCTTTTTTTTTGTCGGGGAGAAATCTGATTACAGACCTACTCGTCGCTGGCTAGGCGACGAGCATGTGTGGGGGTCGCCCAGTGCTAATGACACTGGGAACACCCACTAAAACTCCCCGGTAACTCCACTGCCCTTAGCGGGGGTAGCCTAGGCTCTGCCGAAGCAATTTCACCAGCCCACCCCCAACCCGGCCTTACGGCCAGATTTCGCGCAATTGGAGATTACCCAGAGTCACTTGGGCAATCCCAGACGTGGCGACCTGTGCAATGCGAGCGTGGGGGCCACCCACGTACGCGGCCGCGCTTAGGGCGCAGGAAGACGGGCAATCACCGCCCACCCAAGGCCGGGTCGCCTGGGGGTGGTCTGATGAATTTGCTTCGCAGACCCCAGACCACCTCCGCGAAAGGCACGGAAATTTTAGCGGGAGTGGGTATTCCCAGGGTCGAGTTAGACGTTGGGCGAGCCCCGCACACGCTGCTTCGCTAGTCGCTGGTTAAAAAAAAGGCTCTTCCTACCCAAAGATGTTGAGGGTTATGTTATGGCATTTATATCCTGGTCACAGGGGGACCAAATTAGGAATACATTTTTTTAAATAAAATATTTAAACCTGTCAAGCCTACTCTCCTCGATGGGGAGGCCTTTGTTTAGCTGTGGACATCATAGGCTGGTATGATGACGATGAACCTACATATTGAATTTTTAATAATAACTGTATGATACTCCCGTAAGTTTAACGCGGCCTTACAAAATTGTTCTCTGGTTGCAAATGGTTTTTTATTTTACTTAGCAAATATATATTTAGCTTATTTATTTGGCAAATCACCAAATGATAAATACAGATAGGTAAGTAATAAGATCGGAAGCTAATTACAAATTATCACATTTAAATTACTGAACATTTATGCAGTGAGCTATACGATATAATAAAAAATATGAAAACAAAAAATAACAAATAAAAATAACAAAACATGAAAATATCGTAACTATGCAAGATCCACATAAAAATACAATAAAATTAATATTACTAATATCTACATATATCTATGAATAGAAGTCTGTTACTTACTCTTCGCCGATTGGATATTTATATTAAACTAGCTGTACCCTGCCACGCTTCGCAGTGGCGCATCGTTAAAAAAACTGTTTTCGCGCGGTCGCAGATATGTGACTGATGCAAAAAATAGATAAAAACAATCCTTGATGCGGATTTTAGATCATGTTAAAATTTCGACTCAATCGGTGCAGAACTTTTTGAGTTTTTGAAGCGTACACAAACCAACATACTTAACATTTTTATATATATATAGATATGTCAAAGTCTAGAATTTGAGATAGTTTATTAAATATCTTACCTACTAGCTCGATAAAAATAACTATTCTGTCTATAACGGACACGGTACTTACGAGAAGAAGAAGAATAACAAAGACTGTAATTAAGAGAAGAAGGAGAGGGTCTAGTATTATGAGACAACAAAAATATTTATGTCTCATACAGTTTTTTAACTACTTACGATAGTTTTAACGAGCCTAGGTCTAAGTCTAGGTAAGTAGATTGACCGATATCAACAAATGTTATCTGAAGCTAAACTGATCCTATGATTATCTTTAATATAATTTTTATCTACCAAAAAAGATTTGAGCGGCATAAGTAAACCTTTACAATTTTATTGATGGATCATGTTTATAGAATGTAGGTATAGATAGGTATACTTTATTGCTCAAAACAAGGAAAAATACAGAGAACAAAACATGAAACAAGCGGCCTTATTGCTAAGATAGCAGTCTCTACCAGTAGAGCTAGAGTCAGTAATGGTCAGACCTCATTATTTCATTGAGGCTGTAAGCTTCTGTGTGTATGTCCCCTATATCTACACGTCAGAAAGATCCTCGCCTATGAAACTTGGGTGGCGCTGGATTCGGCAGGTAACAGGCAACTAAGGTGTATAAAATTAGGCCTTAAATTCGTCACTGTCTATAGCTCAGTTCTTATATATTTTATTTGTAAATCATTATAAATCGCGTCGTCCATTGCTAGACACTTAGTATGGTTGCCACCCTCTGCCAGGCATTCTTAAAAAATAATAAAGTATAATTATACTTACATTATAGTATAAAAGCTGAATTGTAGAAATGTCAGTAGTGATGTTTCTTCAGACAGATCCGATGGTTCTCTCATCTTGGCAGACATATTAAAAGTCTGCCGTTATATTGGCGCTAGTTTGAAAGTCATCCGAAACAAGACTTATTGATAACAATAAATTTGAAACCGCAAAAAACTCTGCTGTTTCATACAAACAGGTCGTGTACGTATTTGGATTGGTATGAAACAGCAAATTTTTTCATTTTTTTTATTCGCGGTTTCAATTTTTTTAACAAGATTAGTTTAGGTTCATCAGCACTGCCATCAGGGGAACGCACGCGGTTAGATACACCCGGTAGGTCTTTCGCGCTCGCGCCAACGCAACATGTGTCTGGCAAGATGAGAGAACCATCAGAACTGTTTGGCTACTGAGGAAACATCATTTGATAGTTCCCCAAATAACATACATTAAATTCTGATGTTATATGTAAGTATAATTATAATTTATATATATACTTGTTGTAAGCGTACTGAGTGTCTTGCAATGGACGACAGGATTCATAATGTTTTTACAAATAAAATATATAATAACTGCTTAATAGACTATAAGAATTTAAACCCAATTTTATACACCTTTGTTACCAGGTAACAACCTACCGAAGCCACTGCGATCCAAGTATCATAGGCGGGGATCGTTCTTAGGTGTACCTATAGGGGACAGACATACAGAAACGTACAGCCTCAATGAAGTAACGAAGGTCTGGCCGCAACGAGCTCTAGGCAACCTTAGGGTTAAGGAAAGCATAAATTAAAAAGTCGACACGGGATAGTGCACTAAGAGTACATAAAACTTTATACCGATTATATATTCGGCATTCTAAATGTGTAATAAATAGCTAAAGTATATACGCTAAGTAATCTAGGCTAGTTTGAAAGATGTTATCTAGTAATAATTTTTATGAACTAGTATAATTTACTGCTATAAATACTTTATTACATATTCTTACATGATGAATGATATTATACTTACCTGATGGAAATCGATAACTCCTTGTGTGAATGTTATGCCGAAATGAAGAACAGTAAATCAATATGTAGTAAGTATCATTCCAACAACCGCGACAAACATTTATGGTATTTTACAGATCAACTGTTTTTTATGAACTCCATGTTCGCGGTGTGCAGTGTAGTGACAGTTATAGATGATTAAAATAAGGAAACCTGAGTTAATCACATTTTAATGTTTTTAATGCGTTTAAACGCCTACTTTATTGTAACAAATACTAAAAAAGTTGCTATAAAAACGTTAAGTAGAAGGATAGCAAGAGGTGAAGAAATTAGCAGGTTATACTTAGTGCTCCGGTGGCGGTGTGGTAATCGCGTCTGGCCGGACATCAGAAGTCGCGGGTTTGATTCCCGCCTGGAGCATGTATTTTTTTCATCGTTTTCTTTTTTTATTTGTATTTGTTACAATAAACATAAGTTGAGTTTTTTAGAAAGGTAGCACACACTCGAATTTACTTTCCGCTTGACCAGTATAGAATGCCTACCTTACTTCATGCAGTTATAGTTTCAATAAATAAGATAATAAATTTAGAGTGCCCAACTCGGGCAGCACCTCCACCATACAGAAGATCGTACCTAAAGAGCACTTTGATGTGTCATACTCCTGTGGACAGTCCTTACTCTCGCCAGTTTATCATCTGTCAAGCCATTGTCAGGAGTCTTGTGACAATTGAAAACCAATAAGGAATCTGCCTGAAAAAACAAATTACTGGTGTAGAACATTAATTATAAGAAATACGTAACATTATACTGTTAATAGTGAAAACCGAATTGATTTTGGCCAAAAAAAAGCCGAGATATTGAATTACAAATTGCAGTAGGTATTCCTGTCTCTTTCTAAACAACTTTTTATGAATTATGGGATGGCGGGTGTGTACTTAATATGACGTCAAAGCTTACATCGGATCTCCTTGTCTAACACGCAACTTTATGTTGTTTTATGTCAGGTATTCATTATTTTTTTATAAAATTCTTTCAGTTTTGTAAAATTTATTTTAAAACCTAAAAAAGTTGATGGATATTCCCCATTGTATCTGAAATCTGGGGCTTGACAGTTTAATCTGTGGCTTGATAGACTAGTAAGCGGTATGTTGGGGGCAGGGGAACTCGTCTCCCTAAGCTGGTCTCTGGTCTCCTTATGTTGTCTGCTCTTGATTCTTACAGGTTACAGGTGAGTAGTACCCGATATGCTACGAGTGTTATATACTACGGTAGCCGCTTACTATCAGCTAAATTCTGTTATTTAAGTATTTTGATCTGAAACTAATCGGAAACGCCTAAGTTACAACGTTTTTGTATTCTGCTAACTCAATGCAATCGAAACGTAACCGAAACGCATCAGTTTGGTATTCTACTAACAAACACGTAACGCGAACCGTTCGGTTCAATCATTGTTTCGTATTCTGCTAAATATTTAAAATTAGTGGCAGCCGAAACGCATCGATAGTTCTTTGTTCGAACTGTCCAAAATTAACAACTGTCTAGTCACTAAGCCAAAATATATTTGTTTCTTGCAATATCGCTAACAATTATCGAGCCGAAGTTGAACCAATCGAAAGCGTTTCTTTAGCGTTCCGGCTTTATAAGCAATGTTAGTGAAATACCTTTTTGTATTACAACCGCATTGGTAAAGATACCGAACCGCAGCCGATCTGTTTAGGAAAATAAATAGCAGAACTGACCCACAGGTGGATCGTAGGCTGGTACCCACTCTTCTCGTACTACATATAAAAAAAATCAAACATCACTAAGTGAGTAGAGTTTCGCATACCCCTGTACTACTCCTATTATTGCCCTGGCAAAAACAGGGTATTTTCTAATGAGGACCTATCATCAAACCTTAAAGCCTCCCATTCCTTTCGTAATAGTAACCATTACGGCGATGTAGCTATTGTGCGAATTATGTTGTTGGCTGTGTTTTTGTACCGAAAATATGTATAGAATTTCACTTTTTAATTTCGCGGCTTAATAGGATATTTACTTACACTAAGTGGTGATCTGGGTCTCAGAAAATCTATTGATATTTTCTCTGATCATCATCACTAGCATTTACACGTCCAACTGCTAGGCGTAGGCTTACCTATAAGTAGGAGAAACACATGAGGAGATCGGGCCATAACACCACCACGCTTGCCCAATGCCGGTTGGTGGGTTAAAGCGTTGTAGGTACAACCGGGAGCAGCGTTTTAACGTGCCTTTCGAAGTGGAGGAGCCTAAGATTATAAATTTTAATTGACCCATCCCTGGATCGACCATGGCGAAAGTTGCTTCGTTTTCGTAATCAAAACCAGAGAGCTCAAACCACTACGTCACCGAGCTCCTCAACGACTAATTTTATCTGATAGATTCCCTAAAAGCAAGCATTATATTTTTGTTTCATTCCAAACATTTACACAAAAATCTAGCATAAAAAGTCATATCCTGGAGCAGGAACCAAACCCGCGATCGCATTTTTTGGTTACTGGTCAGACCACTGAGCTGCCTAGAACTTGAGATACCGTATTAATTTCTTAGTCTTTCTGTTTTTGCGTAGTGCGGTCGACTGTATCTATTTATTTAAGCGCTCACACATAGCTTGTTCACATAAGTTTTGAAATCCAGACTATACTTTAGGCCTCGCTCAAGAAGTTAGCGGCGAGCATGTCGGCACGTTCCAGCAATGTATAGATTTAAATGGAACTGCTCACGAAGGCAGCAGCGCACGTGCGGTGGACTCCAATCAAGCGGTGCCCGCGCGTCTTCATTGACGTATTGTCGTAGCATGTATATTGCGGCTTTTATCAAAATGCCCGCGGATGTGGTGGAGCTATTAATTTCGGCAAGTTTTGACAGGCCACCTAGGTATATGGAACAGCAAAAAGTGAACCATAAACATAGGTGAACGGTAGGGATATTGAAGGTTAAGCATTTTACCGCTCTGGTGCCGCGGTAACTGCCCGCTAACCCGACATCGCGTTCCAGTCTGCGCCGCCGCGCCCGCGCTGCCGCCGCCCTGCTCGCCGCTGACTTCGTGAGTAAGATTTTATGCGAACGGCCCGCCTGTTGGTAAGCAGTTACCGTAGCCTACGATACTCGTAGCACCTAGGAACTACTCATGCGTTGACTACCCTGAATAAATCAAGAGACAGCGTTTTGTTGACAGCATATAAGATAAAGCTGCCTTTATTAACTCTGGCAATCTTAAATACCTAAGGATCACAAAGTATTTTTATTTTGCTTAGATTTTCTGTAATTTGGAGTGCTACTCCATTAGACATCTTGACTTTGGAGAGAACTGTTCATGCAATATTTTATAACACAAGTTTAGGTATATAGTCATGGTCCATCAAAAGCACGCCTAAGATGAGCATCATCTTTGTGGCTAAAAGGAGGGGGTGACACCCCCCCCCCCCCCCCTCTCGTCTACGGCGCTTTACAAATTAGAAACCCTTCGGTGCGTGGGTTGAGAGGCTTGACCCAGTTGATGTTACGTCATACCCTGATTCTTGAGCTTCTGTTTTAAATTTAACGCTTATTTTTACCTAAGCCTCTAATAAAACTGAGTGAATAATATTTGAGGCGGCTTGTTTTTAAAAATATTAAAATAAATTGGAGATTTTCAGCTATCGAATTCTAATAAAGTGAAAGTCATGATGAAAGACTAAATTTTGTGGTGTTTAGCGGTAAAGAGTTTGTCATTTACTCAGCAAAGATGACACAACTAAGAGAACACTGTTTTTTTTAAATTTATTTTTGTGTGGCTTACAGCTTTATTATATAAATAAAACAACTGTGTCTGTGTGTGTGAAAACACACAATAAAACTGAGTCTGCTACGTTTCACTCCAAAACTAGTATAGATGAAATTTGGCATTGAGATAGATTACATACTGATACTCATACATAGGGTAAATATAAATATGCATTATCATTTATTATTATTACTATCAATATTTATAATATTATTTATAAGTGTCTACAATCACAATAGTACTTTGGACATTACTTATATCTAACCGGCTCAAAAAATAAGTAACTGGCCAGTACCTAATGCTTCTGAGCAATAATATATACGCACGTTTGACAGTTTGTGACTTTATTAAGGTTATTAGGGATGCTGAAATGTAACTACCTAGAGCAGGTCAAAAAAGAAAGAAGAATGGAATGTATGTAGTTATGCTTTCGACATAAAACATACATGTGAGCATGTAAGTAATATAAAATAAAGTTATAAAACCCAAATATTAGAATATTAATAAACTGTGTATTGTAAGACTATTGCTTTATGTATGAATAAAAATTTCTACGCCAATAAATTGGTACAATACGCTGGAATATTAATTGTAATGTGACAATTATAAACACACCAGTATTCTGGCATATAATTTGTATTTGAATTCGATTGTACCTACCTACTAAGTTAGTAATTTCTCTCATTTTACTGCCTCATTACTTTACCGTCGACAGTTTAACATTTAATTGCACAATGAAAACGTCATTATTTAATCCGCGAATCGCTTCAAGTTTTAAGCTTAATGAAAATTTTATGGCTTGGCCATCAAGCAGAGATAAATAGCCTTTTTAATTGGTCACTTTAACGTCTTAACTCGTCGTACAAATCTGATCATCCTATGAATGTTTGTTTGTTTACCGAACCTTGGGTCAGAAAGCTCTCGAGTCGAGTAGCTCTTGCCGTCAAGAGATTTCCTGGGCCTGAGATCATTGTACCCGCTTGGCTGGCTGCCACATATAAGACGCCTTCATTATTATTGGCCAGTGAATGCTTTTGCTTCGTTAAACGTAGAATTTTCCCAGTATTGTTTTTTTTGGAATGCTTAATGAATTATACTTATAAAATCGTATCCTACTAATATCATAAAATTAAATGTGAAAGTTTGGATGTTAATTACTCAACCACGCCAGAACAGCTGATCGGATTTTGATGAAATTTGAAATACAAAGATAATTTATAATCTGAATAAAACCTAAGATACCATCTACCAAAAATTGCAGCTGAAGTCGCGGGCAGACGCCAGGTAAGCAATTTCACCAGTCCACCCCCAGATTTTGCTACACAAAATCTGGGGGTTGACTTGTGAAATTGCTTCGGCAGAACCTAGGCTACCCCACAAAGGGCAGTGGAGTTACCGGGTAGTTTTAGTAGGTATTTTCCAGTGTCATTTAGCGCTGGGCGACCCCCACACACCCCCGTCGCCCCGCCAGTTACTGGTAGGTTTGTAAACAGATTTCTCCCCAAAAAAAAAGGTTTTACTAAAATATGTAGCCTTTTATTAACCTATCTTGGTCTTCAGTCTCAACTCTACAGTGATGTTTGATCCTTTAGGGTAAGCTCAACAAGTGTCAGCTCGCAAGTATATCTTTGGGAATAAGGAAACTCAAGGCAAATTGATATTTACTTAAGCAAAACTTTATATTTATATACAATTCTTTTTTCCACTTATAACTATAACTTCAACCGCTTCTATGGTCTCGTGGTTGAGATCGCCTACTTCATTTCTACAGGTCCGGGGCTCAATTCCCGTGGAGGCAAAACTTTTCTAGTCCACCTGGCTAGCTACCACCATCTTACCTATGTCTGCCGCCATAATATTTTATGGCGGCAGACATATGTATGCCTTTTGATGGACGAACGTGTAAATGTGGGCCGAGACGAACTCCAGACATACATACGTAAGGCCATCAATGCCTAGTTATGGCCAAGGCTTGTACAGTACTTTTCTTAAATAATTCCCGGTAATTAAAACTAACTAGTACCCTAGGCAGAACTTTTTATTTGCAAACACAGTTTTTGAATGAACAATTTTAAAAATTTAAAGTAGTTTTTTTTCAATAAACAGCTTTCTATTTTGCAAGCCAGTTCTAAATTTAAATAAAACCTTCGATTAATTACCTCCTTGGTTGCCATGTTTTGGAGTAAAAAATCATTCTATTTTTAAATTACACAGCAATTTATTTGGCCGCTAAAACACGACAGTGGATTTTCATACAACTTTTGCCGGCCGCTACTCGCATGTTGGCCAATACAGCAATTTCGATTCATCTCGAAGAAGATTGTCAAAATAATGCTCAAACCAAGCATGTTTTAGAAAATAATGTTACCGCATTGTGGTGCTCCGGCACTTAAAGGTAACGTAGCCAGTTCCTCTGTGGTTGAGGAATCCGGGTGCAGCTCGCTTATCCTCGGCCTTATCATCAGTTACCGTCATGTTAGATGAAGGCCAAGAGCTACCCCGTTTAAGTATAAAAAAAACTTTTGAAGGTAACACCACGAATATTGTTTTACACTTTATGTTACGTTACAATAAGCAATAAAAGTAAAAAAAAACTCAAGATATCTTATCAAGGATATTACAAGGTTAGATTAACGTGACTATTAGTGGAAGGAACGATTGATTAGTTGTACGATGTACCAATTT
This sequence comes from Nymphula nitidulata, assembly GCA_947347705.1. Taxonomy (NCBI): domain Eukaryota; kingdom Metazoa; phylum Arthropoda; class Insecta; order Lepidoptera; family Crambidae; genus Nymphula; species Nymphula nitidulata. The sequence goes on along the minus strand of OX374634.1, from coordinate 13,676,879 downwards.
ACGAATCACGCTACAATACAAACGCAGAAATACGGCAACGGTTCGCAACCGAAGGGTTTTTGTATCGAGGAGAATCGACAAGGAATCAATGATTATCCTACGTTTACTATTTGTAGCATTGACGACCGGTTGGTCAGGTGGTTTGTGCCCCTTGCTATACAGGCAACTAGGTTGGGCGTACCGGGTTCGAATCCCGATGGGAACAAAAAGTTTGTATAATCAGTACGAGCATTTTGTTTACGAGTCACGGATATTTATATGTTTATTTAGTATATTTATAATATTTTTATACATGTTATTATCATTACAAACGTGGGTGCTGGATATGAGGAGATTTGCCGAGCACACAACTTTCTCACACTAGCGGAGCGTCGACAAGTGTTGGATATGGGCCTATTATACGACGTCATTCGCGGTCGCCTAGATTGTCCTGAACTGGTCGAGCTTATCTCACTGAACACCCCTCCACGCCGCACCAGGTGTACTCCCTTGCTGCATGTCCCCCAGCACCACACTAACTATGGGCAGAATTCCATTTTCACGAGGCTACCAAAAACCTACAATATTTTTTTTAATGACATTGACCTTTTTGTTGGCTCCAAAGCACTGTTTCAAAGTAAAGTCAAACATCACTTCTTGGATCCAGCTAAAGTTTAAAAATTTTCTGATACCGTGTTATTGCGACTGTATGTATATGTAGGTATATGTATATGTAAGTAAGTATATATGTTTGATGTATATATGTATATGTGTATGAGAGTAAATATATTTTATATTATGTAAATGTGTCAGTATATAACCTATTTCTATCTGTTTATCGAGTACATAATAAGTATATTAATAGCGTATTAGTAGTTGTAATTATAATTTCACTTACAATAGCATATAATATAATTTAACTATGTAATAGCTTACTGTAATTATATTTTATATATTATAGCGGTTCCCTAGAGCGCTTAGTAGTGTAGTATAAGTAGAGCTTAATAATTATTGTAATATGTTGGATAGTCGTAATTGGCCTACAAAATGTACCTACATCAAATTGTAAATATGATTTATTTGAGCTGTGTACTGTCCCTAACTATAAATAAATAAATAAATTATTTCTGCGTTATTTAGTATCTATAACACAAGCTTTTTATAATGCTTATTTTGGGCTAGATGTGAGTGTGTGTATATTATTATTGTGATCCAAGTTCGATACTTACTCTTGTCATTTAATGTAAAAACAAATGTTTTCTTAATATTATTTATTTAAAAAAATACAATATGTTTCCGTGTATGTATTCGTGTGCAAGAGCGGGATCCGAACCCGCGACCTTTCATAATCCGGGTGACTTCTCTGACCACAGAGCTACTGAGGATTTTCGAAATAAAAACAGATTCGTTTTTTAAAAAATCGAATAAGATGTCCTTTGTGAATCATATACTATTGTTGTCACAAAAGAAGCTTTTGATTTTAGGATTAGACTTTAATACGGTCAAAGATTTTATTTGGCCATAAATCTGTATAAAATTTTTGTAATTCCATGAAACTGTTGCGCTTCCATAAAAGCAAGATGGATTCAATCGCCGAATCATCAGCATTCCTCGGACATACTGGCATCTGGATTAAATTATTTCAAGTGACTTACCACAGCCCGCAATCTCATCTAATAAGGGCGATGTCTCATTTTTCTTCTCGAAAATAGAGCCCAGTTTTCTCTGTGCTATTATACTGGGTCACGTTTCCATTGTGCGGAAGAGCGCTATGACAGGAATGCAATAACTATGTGAATTACCTACCCTTCTGTTTTGCTGACAAACTTCGAAGTACATACGACATCACATCAAGTGGAACAGATGGACTACGAAATCCGCCTCTATTACGAATGGGGTAAGGGCGGTCTCAAGGTCAAACTGTTACGCTTGATGTGCCGTCGACTGTACATAACGACGACATAAACAAAGATTGCCGTGATTTTTTCTTTCTTATTTCAGCCGTGAAATAGTTCGCTGTATTTCGGATTGAACGGAAAGGTAAGCCAGTGTAACTACTGGGCATGGACGGCATTTCATCTTAGGCCTCAGAACGACAACGCACCTGCCAAGGGCGTCGCCAGCCCATGGGCTAGGGGGGGGCAACTTGATATTATGGAGAATTTTTATATACAGCTAGATGACTATTTTTTTTATACAACTAGATGACAAACAAGCTTACGGCGCACCTGGTGGTAAGTGGTTACAGTCGCCTATAGACACCTGCACCAAAAAAGAAAGGACAAATGAGAATGGAAAAAATAGGACCTAAGCAACCATCAACAATACTGCGTTCGCAACAGTCACTTTATGAGAGATCTTCTAATATACTTCACACACCGTTGGGCCCTCGCCATTGAAAGTCAAGGTGAGGCATTGTTAGTCCAGATGTAGCAAAGGCACAGAGAACTTTTTTAGAAGTTACCAACTTACGAGCTCTCTGACGGCTTGTGCAAAAGGGTCGCTAGCTTTTTGTGCAGCAGATGCACAAGAGCCGTTGAGGGCAGTTGCTCAGCTAGCATGGACATTAATGCTGGAGTCCCTCAAGGCGCGGAGCTGTCTCCAACAGTTTCTGATACATATCAATGATAAGCTGTCTATTGACAGACTGCATTGTTATGCAGATGACAGTACTAGAGACACCTAGTATGCGGCTCGTGCCAATATCCCTAATAAGAAAGCCCCATTAACTGTGGCTCCACATTTTCTTAGCACACCCTTTACATGTCTAAGAGTATCGGGATTTGGGGATGTTCAGTTCAGCAGCCATTTAGAGGATAAAGTCAAGTTGGCATCCAAGAAGCTTGGTGTGGTATGAGTCTCAAGTTAGGACCAATAAGAAATAGGAGACTGCGTAGCTGGTTAGAGAGGGGTCGCCCTTATAGCTGACCCGATCAGTCGCAGACGGCCACGGGAAAGAATAAGGCGTTACGTCCACTTGCTTCTCCCATTGAAGTGGTGCCTTAGGTGGAAGGTCAGGGGGCTTCACCGCCGAATAACACGCCCGTCAAATATGAATAGATTGGAGCTGGAAGAGGCTCCCAGTTGTGCGGGCTGACCGTCGGAGTGGCAGGGTTGACTGCATGTTCGTTCTCATGTCTCCCAATAATGACGGAAGAGGGTTTTAGCGGTGGATTTTAGTGGGTAGGACGGACTTTTTTGTCTAGGAGGCCCACAAAATCGTCAGGGGGCGTCACCCGGGCTCAGTGATAGGCCTGAACCTGTAAACACCTTCCCCGCGTTAAAAAAAGGCCCTATATGAAATACTGCTGCCACCTATGGGCGGGAGCATCTAAATACTAACTAGGACCACTTACCGCTGTTCAAATAAGCACTATGAGAATTGTTGATGATCTTGAGCTCACGAGAAATATTGGACCCTTAAGCTAAGGAGAGATTTGTCTCCTTAGGTGCATTCTACCGATTGTATAACGAGTTGTGTTCTAAGGAATTATTCGATATGATGCCCACGGCCTCTTTCTGTCGTCCCACCGCTCGCCATTGGTAGGGAATTTCATCCTCACACGTTTGAACCAAAGTGAACTGTACGGTTTCAGAAAAACTTTCTCCCGCGTACGCCGCTCAGGTTGTGGAATGAGTTCCCTGCATAAGTTTCCTCGAACAAGTACCACCGCCTTTCTTATTTCAGCCGTGAAACAGTCCACTGTGTGTAAGTGTAATTACTGGGCATGGAAAGCATTTGATCTTAAGCCTCCGGATGACAACGCACAGCTGCAATAACAAGTGATTTTTTTACTTGTTGTTGCGTGCGTCTTTAGGCTGCGGTAACCACTTACCTCGAAGATAGGCCGTCAGCTAAAGTCAGCTTGTTTGTCAACTAGTTGTATAAAAAAGGACAGCATGGGGTTCTTCAGAAAGAACTTGAAAGGGTTTTTACAGGGTCGACACGACCCGAAAGTGACCTTAGTGGTATAAAAAAGAATTTTAGGTGTACATTCAAGACTCAAGAGCATGATTGTAATAAGAACGGTTCAAAAGTTCAATGTGTATCTTCAGGAGCTCTTGACAGCAAAGTTATTAAAATATTAGAAATAACTAACAAAAATAATTTACGACAGTTAATAAAAACATAAGTTTCAGGGGTTTTCCTTAATTTTCTCGACCTCATTATTATGAAATTCTTGTAAGTTTTATTCTAAAACCGCCTATAAAATGTTGCTTTATGGTATACATAATTAGATAATATGTTTGAGTTTTGTTGGCTACATTTTTTGATTTTGGTATCTCTCGTTGGGCAGCTGCCCCCCCCCCCCCCCCCCTGCCCCCCTTGGCGACGCCCTTGGCACCTGCAATAGCAAGTGATTTTTCCGTGTAATTGCAGGTGTTTATAGGCGGCGGTAACCGCTAACCACCAGGTGGGCCGTCAGCTTCTTTGCCATCTAGTTGTATAAAAATATTTACCGACCCACCGTTTTTCAACACAGTATAAGTTCACTCATCTCGACCAAAACTCGAACACCGGTACGGAAGCAGTTATGGGTCAATTCTGCTATTTATTTTCCTAAACGGATCGGCTGCGGTTCGGTATCGTTACCAATGTAATACAAAAAAGGTATTCTAAGATGAGTGCCTACTTACTAAAATTTAATTATTTTATCCTTTTCAGTTTTTTGGAGTCGGTTATATTTTTTTGTTTAAATTTTTTAACACACACAGTTTATTACAGGATTTGTACCAGAGTTAAAGAAAAGTATATAGAGGGAAACCGCAAATAGAAATGGTACAGTCGACAGCACATCGTAACAGTTTGACCTTGAAATCGTCCTTCCTGCGATCGTAATAGAGGCGGTTTTCGTAGTGAAACTGTTACACTTGATGTGCTGTCGTCTGTACATACATTGTATCGACAACAAGGAGTCTTATTTTAAATCCATCTATGTTACTTAAGAACTTGAATTGGGATGTTGCCCAAGATTGAATATGGCGCTATTTTTCCCAAATTCGGAAAATATACGCTAAGTACTGTTACCCTTAAAATCAATTCAAACTTAAAAGATATAGAATATTATTAAAGTTGTACTGTTTTAAAAACTAAAGAAATTGTCATATTTCTTTTTCAAATTTTGTCAAAAATGCTAATATTCTTAATTTTTGATTTTAACATTATTATAAATGTTAGAAAAATTACTTAGTAATTAAAATATAATAAAACTAGAAAAATTTCACGTCCTGAAGCAATATTTCGACATTGTAGGGTGGACGTTAGCTCATAAACACAAATACAGATAGACTAGAAGAATTTCACAGGGTTATCCCAAGTCCTGGGTGGCTCAGTGGTCAGAGCAGTCGCCCGGATTGCGAAAGGTCGCGGGTTCGATTCCTGCCTCAGGACGTGAAATTTTTCTAGTTTTATTATATTTTAATTACTAAGTAATTTTTCTAACATTTATAATAATGTTAAAATCAAAAATTAAGAATATTTGAAAGCACTGCCCCAACTTAACCGAATCGTCGGTATTTGTAAAAATACTCGTTTCGGATGTTGAAATAGAATATTTCGACATTGTAGGGTGGACGTTAGCTCATAAACGCAAATACAGATAGACTAGAAGAATTTCACAGGGTTATCCCAAGTCCTGGGTGGCTCAGTGGTCAGAGCAGTCGCCCGGATTGCGAAAGGTCGCGGGTTCGATTCCTGCCTCAGGACGTGAAATTTTTCTAGTTTTATTATATTTTAAAAATGCTAATGTTATAAGATAGCTGACATCAATTAAAGCAACTATTATTATGACAACTATTAATAAAAACATACTTATTACATAGTTATTATTAAATTTGTCAGTATGCCCGCCCATACATTTCTTAGTAATATGGGAACATGTAACGTCACCTGTTCCGTAGAATTTCTATGAAGCGTCTTTGGACGATGCGCCGCAACACATTAAACATACCACTATATCTGTGAAACTATTGTTCTTAGACATACTATTTCTTTAGCAATATTTCTTTATTAGTTATAAACTTCTTATTTATGAAATAAAAAAAAGTTGCCAACTACTCTATTGTCGAAAAATCTACCTAATTATCGTCACCAACAGGAAAATCTTTCGATGAAACGTTAAAAGCAAAATTAATCACTGTGTATTCAACAAAACAATGATAGACGTGTTCTTATCGTGTGTATGTACCTCCATAATCAATAATGGTTTGTATTTATTAATTTTAAAATAAAAATAAAACACTTTATTATTGTATGAAAAACCTAGACATAACACTGACACACACACTAGACATAACCTGGATATAACCTTCGTATATCATGACATTTTTAGGTCAATGCAAGGATTAAGCGGTATTTAATGTTCGGGCATCAATGTAACACCTCTTCAGCATTCCTATTATTGATTATGTTCTTTAAGAGTTACAGCTCTTAGTAACGAATCAGGAATGTAAGATAAGAAATATAAAATCTCAGCAAATAAATACGTTCGAATATTATTCATCAACTTAATTATTATCCTTGATAAAAAGTACTTTATTAAGTTAACATGAAGCGTAACACTTAGTTATCTAATTTATGAAAACTCCGTCTTGACTCGGTTCAAAGTTAAAATCGTTCCGCGGAGAGTACATTCGAGTTGTCGGCGAAGTTTTCAACACCAATTAACAAAATGATGATATATTTGTCCCATGACGTATTTAAAGGTGTCATGTAACTGGCCCCAATTAGCTGTATTAAGCGCGTTTGAATATTCTGACAGAAGGCATTTAGGAATTAAGGAATAATAGTAATAAGACTCTAATCATAAATTGAATAAACTCCTTAGGCTTTTTGTAAGTCAGAGCGACTATTTTTAAAACTAGATAAAAATAAACGCGGCCCTTATCTACATTTTTTTTTGTAGAAAGTGTCCGATGTTCATTGAACTTTGTATGGTTTTTATACTGATAAAAAACGATTACCGAATTGTCTAACATGGATAAGTAATTTTTATTGTCATAATTATGAAGGCGTAGACACAATATGGTGTATATAAAGATATAATTGCTAAGTTGCTATTTTCTTATTATGATGGTAATCAGTATTTTCTAATTAGGTATGGTCACGAAAGCAATCTATTTCAATTTGACGTCTATGTCGACTGCAGTAAAGATCACTCTGAAATAGGTATAATATAAATAAATATAGGCCTTTTTCTTCAAACTTTGATTCAGGCATGGAAACATTTACACATTGTTATTCATATTCATTTTCATTGCAATACATAGTAACAGAAACAGTTTGCTATTTTGGAGCTTGTAAGGCACTCCAATTCTTTTTTTTCATACCACTAAGGTGGCAATCAAGCATACGGCCAACCTGATGGTAAGTGGTTACCGTAGCCTATGGACGCTTGCATATTAATTATTTATAAAAACTAACACCTATTAATTCATTAAAAAAACTAAGTGATTGATACTTGATAGACACTGGTGACGAATCTGTAGCTTTCTTAAAAATAAATAACAGTTATTTGCCTCACTTTCATTCCACATAAAAAGAGGATAAAATTATTCCAAATATAAAAATGCGTGTGAAAAAGGTAGGGTCCAAGAAATAAATCAATTTACTTCCAATCTTCATACTGCCGCAGCCACAATACGGAGTCTTTCAGACATGATAGAGGTTTAAGTATGTAAATCACGTGGACCCAATCCTAATACATATGAAATTATTTTGCCCTCCAACTGGCCCCTTTCCTCGATGGTTCTGGAATTTTATGTTTTTATAGATAGCGATTCCATTGACCGGGTTGGAATTCTGTTACGATGTTAAGTTGGACGTTCGGGATTACATTTTTAGATCGTGTATGAATAATATTTCTATTTTTGGTAGTTGCTGGATGTGGAATAGTAAAATATTTTTCTCTAGTAAAAATGGTAAATGTCACGTAGTTATAATAACTCATTATCCTTATTGCTCTTATTACCGAGGCCATTGCATGAACAGTCAAAGTGATCATGAAAACTTGCTCGCAACTGTACTGTATGATTAATTTTTTTTTTCAGACAATATAAATTAAAACCTAAAAATTCACATTATATATACTATTAGATAAAAGTGCTTTGAAAAAAAATAATCAGAAGGGTCCGCCATTCTTATGGTCTCGCTCGACATCGAAAAAACGTGTTCCTTTCCTTGCTACAGTAATTCGTAGCGACGTAACTGGTCGTAGGTAGCCTCGTAGTTCTTCGTAGCGTCGTAGTCCTTCATAGTCACTAAGACCACAGCCACCCGACTTTCACAATTAAATGTGTTGATTTATGAAATTTAAATTTGTAGAATGTAGACAAAATAAATTAACGAATATACTCTAAATTTGTATTTGTACATAGTCTGCCTTAATATAAGCGGCTGCCGTATTTAATAAACGCTTAAAATAACACAGCAGATGTATTAAGCATGCATCCTATTTCTAAACTTGTTAAAGTTTTAGAGAAACAATAAACCTCTTTATTGTTAATTAGGGAATTAGTTGTAGATATTAAACTAGTCTTGCACAACGTTGCGTAGGAATAGTTGGTTAAAGAAATCCATACTAACACTGATAATATAAATGCAAAACTCTGTCTCTCTGTCTGTTACTCCTAACCATGGAACCGTTTCAGATAAAACTTAGTATGAAGATAGACCATCTCCTGAGTAAAGAAAAATTTTTTGACTCGTGGACTGAAACTCAGACTGTCTCTTGTATTATGTAATAGTACTGGTCCTCTATTATTCTGTCTTTAAAATATTTCGGATCAAGCACACATTTCTACCTAGGTACCTGGACACGACATCGGTATGTTACCCATGTCGTGTTAGAGAGAGTCAGAACTCTGAAACTGCCGTATTAAGGCTCAATTTTACGGATGAGAGATTTATACGTCAAAGGACTCAGTAGGGAAATTGACCTCATAAGATGCTGGGAAAGCGGTTTGAGAACGCAAACTATTTGTGGCAATAAGGGCATTCGAGATAGGATCATGCGGGTTTGTTGAGACACGGCAAAAATATTGGAGTTTTATTATAGAATGGTGGAAAACATGTGTAAGGTACGTTCTGAACGATTACCAAAGCCTTAAGACGTCTGTAAAGCTCACTCGTTCAAAGTTTGTAAAAATGCAAAAGAAGCATATTCAGTATACGCTTCTTAGTTCAATTAGAATAGGACACCGGCTGCCAATGCAATGCTTCCTCAATGAGCTCAGATTTTATTCACCGTAGGAGCACAATATCAAAAAGTAAAAATTATCCTCATCAATTATTAACCAAAATAATAATAATACGTTTTGAGAGTCTGAACTGATTTATTTTGGATCACACGCTAGAAATCCTCATATAAAATAATTCATGTTATCTACTAAGATAAGATGATGGTGATTTTATATGATGATTCTTATATTTTCGCGAGCACTACACATTTGAAATAAAACCACTTTACCGGATTCAAGTCGCGTTTAATTAGATGTTACATTATTATTATATACCTCTTTCAATTACTTCACCGCGATCGTGGTCACGGGAAGACTGAAGATGTCAGTTGTTTTTGATAAGTTATCTACAGTCACTTTGTGTTAAATTTTGAGCGGTCTGATTCACGTATACGGAGCTCACGGTGTCAGTTTGTCGGACAGTGTGAGGAAGGCTTGGGACTTTATTATTTGCATGACGGGATCCCGAGCTGGTGGTACACTCCGATAAACTATGGGTGGAAAGAACTTATTATACTACATCATCATCAGAATATACAGGCCTTCCTACATGAAAGGAAGACATGAGGAGCTTGGGCCATAACGCCACCACGCTGGCCCGATGCGGGCTGGTGGGTTAAAGCGGTTGCAATAACAACCAGGACCAACGGCTCGAGATTGTAAATTTCACTGACCGATCCCGGGATCGACCATTGCGAAAATCGCTTTGCTTTCATAATCGAAACCAGAGCGCTCAAACTAGGTACTACGCAGTGTTGCCAGATGACTGTGTGAACTTCCCCCCGTCCTCATTCGAAATCCCCCCAAAAATTGTCATTTCTGACAAAAAAACCTCCATGAACTACTAAAATAATATTAAATTACGGGGAATTTTAATTCGAAAACAAAAAGGTTGATTCAGATGTACACAAACTAACTTAATTGGCAGGACTAAACTAATTTAGACTATTCTAGTCAAGTTAGTTTGTGTACACACGACAGCACATCAAGTGTGCGCTACGAAAACCGCCTCTATTACGAACGCAGTAAGGGCGGTCTCAAGGTCAAACTGTTACGCTTGATGTGCCGTCGACTGTACATCCGCAATCCGATTAAGGTTAAGACCTAAATACAGCGAATATAATGACAGATGTATTTTTTTTTATTTAAAAAAATCAATTTAATTAAACAGAACAATACATTACCGAGCGAGCACTGCAAGCGATTATTTGTGGACACATAACTATATCATTAATTTGTGGATACATATATCATTAATCTGTGATTTAAATTTAAATTCACTCACTAAACCACAGCACTGAACTAAAGATACCTTTTTTTCGGCAAAGGGACCAGCCTATACACCCATTTCTTTATAAAACAAGAATGTTGTGGAGAATCGTTTGGCTTAAAAAAGTCTCCGAATTTCCCCCAACTTTAATATTTCCCTCAGAAAATCCCCCCAAAGGTCTTATCCCCCCGAAACTCCCTCCGAAGTAAAAAAAAACCTCCGAATTTGCAGGGAATCCCCCCCATCTGGCATCACTGGTACTACGCCACCGAGATCCTCCTTGGTAACAATAAAAAATATAAATTTAGATGCTTTTTTTATTATTTTATTAAATAAGCTTAGTGATTAAAAGCTTGTGTTATGGCTACTTAATAACAGAAAAATAATGATACAGATAGAGTAGAAGTCATTCACAGGGATATCCCAAGTCCTGGGTACCTCAGATGGTCAGAGCAGTCGTCCGGATTGCGAAAGGTCGCGGGTTCGATCCCCGCCTCAGGACGTGAAATTTTTCTAGTTTATATATATTTGAATTTGTATATATAAGTACTATAAATATCTTATTAAACATATAAACATCCATGATTCGTAAACTTATGCCCGTACTGATCATACAAACATTTGCTCCTACCGGAATTCGAACCCGGGACCTCTTGACCGAGTAGCCTGTATAGCAAGGGGTACAGACCGCTCGACCAGCCGGTCGTCAGCTATAACAGATACGAATCCGGAATATCATGATGATGGTTATTTACGACATATAAAGTTATTCGCCCTCGACTCACGCCCACAAAGGGATTTTTTACGACAGTTAACGAAATGACAAATGCCGCCGCTGTTACATCGCTCCGCCCCGCCCCTCTCATGAGCGTGGCTTTGAGAGCTCCATAAAATTATATTCCTGCTTTCTCGTACAAATAATCAAAAGCAACATCCCAACCACGACAAACAACCCTCTTTTTAAAATCAGCTTCATTCAATTACGCGTACGGAGAAGTGAAAAGAAGTTAATTGGTGTTTCTTTGAATCAGTTATATTTACGTTTGTTTGTGGGAAACATGTTGTGGCGGTCGAGGGGAACCACCCCAGCCACCCCCGCCAGCCTACCTGCGTGACGTCACACGCTGTGTCGCAATGCGCGTCGTCACGTGTGGTAGGCGACAAATAAGCGAATTAAGTTTATTTTAAGCTCTTACATGGCTCAGTAGAAATGTGAATCCACCGATAAACTTTGATGGTCATCGAGCGTAATTTTTTAAATATGTCTAAACTTAAAAAGCGTTTAGAAGGGCGTGAAATCTATTTTTTTAATTTAATATGTTTAGTGGAAGACTTCTAGTTCAAGCGGTGTGGGCGTTAATGACTGCAACAGATTTTTTATCGAATACATTTTTTTATTTTATTATGTAAGTGTAATAGAATGATATATATACATTTCTACGACCGGCTAATCGAGTGGTCTCTACCCCTTACTGTACAGGCTACTCGGGCCAGGCATCTAGGGTTCGAATACCGGTAGGGGCAGATGGTTACATGATGAGTGCGAGCATTTGTTCACGTGTCATGGACGTTTGTATGTTTACTTAGTATGTTACTAATATTATATTCATATTACTATCAATCAATATAATACAAGCTCTCAATGATGCTTACTTTGGACTAGATAACAGGTGGGACTGAATAAATATTAACATTATTATTTTTACTAAGTATTATACTGGATGTAAGGGGGACGTTCTTGAAAACGAAGGCAGATGGCACTGCTGATCACCCAAAACACGACCTAATAAAAAATAAAATTGAAATCGCTGCTTCATGCAAATTGTAATATCTACACGACCTATTTGTATGGAATAGCTGATTTTTTCGCGATTCCAAATTTATTTTTTAATGAGTCGTGTTTATTGCCAACACTTCCACCTGCTTTCGTTTTCGAGAGCATTCTCCTTACATCCTGTATATTTCTCTCAAAAATACACCATAGTATTTCTATACCGGATAATGTTCAGTTATCAGTAGTTATCACAATAATAAAGAGTTGCGCACAAAAAGTTTGGTAAAGCCTAATATTGTATTTAAATAAATATCTTTTATTTTTATTCTCGAAGAGGCCAGAAACCCTTACACAACAGCAGCAACAGGTTGATCTAGATCTGCCATAAACTTGAATACGCTCTACAAATAAAGCTTTGGCTAACAGCTCTGAGCGAGTAGGTGCTACTCTGAATTAAAAATGCAAACTTAGTTTCAACGAACATTTGTATTTCCGTTCCTTAAACTGTATTGTTTGTTTTATATGTATATCTGTATTTAAGCCTCTTTTCAGTATGTATTTATTTAGTTACTCACTTTTTTCGTATTCATAACACATAGCTTCTAGCTCATAAGAGTTATGTGTGTGTGTGTGTATTGTGTGGTAAGTATTCGCGTTTGATTAATGTCGTGTGAATGGAAGAATTTTAATAAGTAAATTCAATTTTCTTAAACTTAAACTTACTCAAACTACCACCACCGCCTTTGTTATTTCAGCCGTGAAACAGTTCGCTGTGTTTCGGATTGAAGGGAAAGGTAGCCAGTGTAATTACTGGGCATGGACGGCATATCATCTTAGGCCCTAGGATGCAATATCAAGTGATTTTTTCTTGTAAGGCGGCGGTAACCGCTTACCATCAGGTGGGCCGCCAGCTTGTTTTTCAAAAAAACTTGAATAAAACGCGAAAATAGCTGCAATATGAGCTTTTAACTTATTGTCATTAATATATAGAACATGAAATGCCAACAGCCGCTTGTCTGAGCAAGTACAATAGCTTCTGTTATAATGACAATGCTGCAAGTTACATTGTCAATTTGAGTAGCACTGTCTATTGTTTACTAGCAGATAGGAATATAGCATGGAATGATTTCGTGTCTAGTTATCTCTTTCTAACATATCTTCGCAGTATAGTTAAAATTCTTTGCTCTAATCAGTCCTAACCCAAAGGCCATTACTTAATCCCGTTGTATAAGCGAACTGAAATAAACACGTAATTTCATTCAGTAAGAAATAGGCCCTATATCCATACTAATATCACATTATGTATGTGAAAGTAAGTCTTTCAGTCTGTTCTGTGGATTTAAATGAAACGTGGCATGGAGCTACCTCCATCAAAATTTTTGTCTTTACAAAATCTATATTTTGGTGCGATACCCACGCCACACAGGCAGAGCCTGGGACTGTCAGTAGTAAAATATATAGGGAAGAGTGAGGTAATTACGTTTGCGGGGTAGGTAGCCTCCAACTATATACCGTCTATATCATCATAGAAAATAATTAACAACCCATGCTCCATGCCTGGCATTGTCCATGGGTCACCCTCTCAGCCAGCCGAATGAGGTTTTAGCTACTTAACTATTTATTCTTTTTAGTGTTTTGAAGTCGGTTATTATTTATGGTTTTTTTTACTATTGTTATTGATAACTTTTTAAGATCAAAGCAAGATGGGTGATCGACAGCATATATTGTTTCCTACTATCGTATCGTTTCACTAAAAACGCAAAAATCCGCAATTTCGCATACATACCTAGAAGACTTAATTATTCCAGTTATTTTGAATGAAAAACCAAACTACCCCATAGATTTTAAATAAAGGACTCCGGAGCTTATCGGAAAAGCTTAATAGGGAGTGGGGGGACTGGTCTCCTGTGCTGTCCACAAAACACTGCCTCTTATTTTACAGAGAAGAAGAAGAAAAGAAGAAAGAAAATAAAAACGCGTGAGAAGTGCATTTGTTGTTACATACAATAGGTAAAGACAATAATTGGTAACTGTTTACATATGGGGTATGGTCGTATGCTTGTTTGCCACCCTTATGTTATATAGAAATATAATGCTTCTAGTGTTTCCCTTCAAAAGTAATTACTTCGTATACCATATGAACTCCATTATTTTGGGGAGAGAAATCTGATAATAGACCAACCCGCTGGCTAGGACACTGGGAAGACCCGCTAATCTCCCCGGTGACTCCACTGCCCTTCGCGTGGGTAGCCAAGGCTCTGCCGAAGCAATTTCACAAGCCTACCCCCAGGCAACCCGGCCTTCCGGCCAGGCGGATATTACCCAGAAAAACTTGGGCAAACTCAGACGTGGCGGCCTGTGGACATGGACTTCATAGGAAAATATTGTTTGGGAAGTTTTACAACACAGGCGCTGCTGTCTTAATCATACTATTTGACAGCTGAACCCATACGTGATAGTAACATTTTGAGAACGTCAAAACTTGCTATATCAGCGCCATTATACAGTAAACGCGGTAGTTACGTTTGACGTATAACTACACTCGAGGCACTGGTATCTAATGTGTTTTGCTATAATTTTCATTCTGAAAAATGAGCTCGTTCCAGATTATAAGAAATGTGACTCTTCGAATTAATGTACAGCTGATGACCGCACATCAGGCGCAACGCGTAAGTTGAAAAATGACTCCTATAACAACTGATTAAAGTATCCACAAATGACAGAGTGCTTAATTTGATCCGCCGGCGTGAGTAAATTACCATCATTAAAATACATTTTAATTTTAAAAAAGCCACTCTCTGTCTTGTGTCTTCATAATCTGCATCTAAAGGCAGCATTAAATAAAACTTTTCAAACTTTTTAGCGAAAATATACGGATGTAGTAAACGCAGAGAGAGGTAAAATTTTGCATCCTTTCAAAAATGAAAGGATGCAAGAACTTCATGAAATTCTACGTGTAAAATAATTTTAAATGCAACACCGTAGAGAGCTATTCCATAGACGCTAGTTATCTTTTTACTCGTCTTCTGACTAATGCATCGCATAAGTAGTATATTGGCTCAAAACCAAATATACTCCACTGTCGAAGTTTCGTATCGTGAAATCCGGAATTGAAAGTTAAAAATGTTAGCTTTTTTTTTACCTGATAGTAAATGCTTTACTTACTCCAGCTTTTCTCAAAAAATGAAAAACTAAGAACCAACTTCGAATTCCAAATTAACAAAAACAGAAAAAAATAGAAGTATTTAAGTATCTAATATTAAGGTATTTTTAGAATCAGTGCTTGACTTTCTATTGATTCTGGAAACCGCATAGATTTTGTTTACAGTTTTAAGATTTTCAAAGTGGATAGACCATCTCAACATTAACGACTGTCTGTCTCTCAGTCGTTGACTGTACTACATTACATAATTATCTTGTGTCTTACGATCACTTGACTGTCATTTGTTGAGGACATCCGTTCTCTTTCTCGGAAGATCTTTATGTGGTCACGAACAAATTAAAAGGGGACACCATTATGATAGTATTCTTTTTATTAAAGTAAACCTCCTTTTTTAACTGGCCTAAAAAGACAAACCACGTTTACTACCGCTTACTGATTTTACGTGACTATTTATTCATATTTGGTGTGCAATAAAGAAGATTTAATTTTTCATATTATACTATATAAAAGGCGTGGGGTCTGTTCAATTCAAATGTACTTTTTTATCTTTTTCATTTTCAACTCAAGTATTCAATTTTCCTGCACCTACAAACAGCAATAAAAGTCTACGTAATGTCATATGTATAGTTCTAGTTTTATCCGATTGGTTCCCACAAATATTACTTCGTTACCTAATTGGCTTATGCCAGTCTCGCTCGTTAAACCGACGGTTTTTAACGCAACTCTATTGAAATGTAAGCCGTGGTATGTACAGTCAACCGGACGAAAGTTTGAAACGTTACTTTGAAAATTACCCTTATTACAATGGAGTAAGGCCACTACGATTTTGAAGTTTAGCTGGTAAGCAGTCCACGGTACGTTGCCCTCTGCAACTCTAATTTATGTTTCAAACGTGAATGATTTTAAATTGGCCGCTTAATTGCTGATGAGACTGCAGTGAAATTGAAAACGCTTTAAGGTTTATGAGTTTGAGTTAGTACTGAAAGGATTTGCTTCTGAAAAATAAAAAATAAAAGATTATTTTGCTTGAAAAGTGATATACAACTTTGATCTCAAATGTATGATATTTCTTGGTCAAGATCAGTTCAATCGGCTTGCCGCAACGCGGAAACATGGAAAGATTCTGTGTTCGAATGCAGCTGGGTAAAATGTTGTAATAACCAAAATAAAATCCTTTGAGATAGATGTATAGTCAAGCTTTAGGTCTTCAATCACACGAATTGTTTCACAGAATTCGGCGTTCCTATAAATTACTTAATTTACCAATAGGTGGTAGGCCTGTATGTGGGGTCGTCAGGGTAGGTACCACCGCCTTTCTTATTTTAGCCGTAAAACAATTCGCTGTTTTCGTATTGAAGGGAAAGGTAGCCAGTTTTATTACTGGGCATGGACGGCATTTCATCTTAGGCCCCAGGATGACAACGAACCTGCACTATCAAGTGATTTTTCCTTGTTATTGCAGGTGTCTATAGACGTCGGTTACCACTTACCATCAGATGGGTCGTCAGCTTGATTATCATCTAGTTGTATAAAAAATAATAATGAAAAAAAAACTTCAATTGTTTATAGTACAGTCGGCATCGAAATGATGTAAACATTCTGTCTTTGATTTCAACGCGATAGGTATCATAATAGTTTACAATTAATTTTTGTATCTGACTATACCAAACTTCAGTGGCGTATTTAGTATGTGGACTTTTTGAAATTAGGCAGCTTTACTTTAGGAATAACCCTAAAAAACAATTAAACTAAAATTGAATGTTTCGTTCGTTAGTCCGAAACGCAGTGGCATTTCCAATCGTTTGTGTAGTATTTGTACGATGGAACGAGAATTAAAGTTACTCGAATTTCAGATGAATCGGAATTCGAAGTGAAAAGCAAATAGAAAATAAATAAAGGAGTACAGATTGACAGAGACCAAAGCTCTATTATTTAATCCCCGACGAAAAAAGAGGGATGTTAGAAGTTTGACGTGTATCTCTGTGCATCTGTCTGTGGCATACTAGCTCCTCAGCGAATGGACCGATTTTGATTCGGATATTTTTTGTTTGTAAACTGACGTAGTCCAGATCGTTCTATGCACTTATAATTTGTGAAGGTCTGTCCAGGCGTTTGATAGCTTACTTGACAAAAGGGTCTAACTAACATTCACAGATCTGGTTGATTTGAAATTTGGTTTACTTATGATGATCATCAGCCTATATACGTCCCACTGCTGGCCACAAGCCTTCCTACATGGAAGAAACATGAGAGTTTGGGCCATAACACTACTACGCTGGCCCAATGCGGGTTGGAGTTTGGTCGAGCTCGAGATTATAAATTTGATTGACCCATCCCGGGACCGACCATGGCGAAAGCTGCTTTGTTTTCGTAAACGAAACCAGAGCGGTGAAACCACGTACGAAACCGAGCTCCTCGTTTGTTTACTGTTACTTCGATGGTATTTCCAAGACATGCTAACCTTGAATTGATCCTGTGCTATCAAATAGCCTGTGGGATGCTCAATTGTTTAGAAACTTACGGCCTGGCCACGGGAACGGGCGGCGGCGGCGGCGGCGGCGGCGACTTGGTAACCACTGCGCGGTCGCGACGACGCGCTGCGAGGCCGACATCGAGACAGCGCGCAGTGGTTGCCGATTCGCGAGTCGCAGGACGCGCGTGGGGTGAGTTCGTAGCGTGTTTTGACTCATAAGAATAGTCTCAATGAGATGGTGTTACATAAATTATTAATGAGGCCGGGGGCTAAACGCCTACTTACGCTTACTTATTTTTCTTTATTTGTATTTCTTATTTCGTCATCTTTACACCCCGAGCTGAAATATTGCACGTAATTTCAGTAACACAAAACTATATCATAACATTTATAATGGATGCAATGGTTGCTTGTTATAGTTGCAATCACTTTTACATTTTGTATCCTCCTTATAAAACATTTTCATTTAGTATGAATCAGCTACGGAACGCTTAATGCATACCTCATTCGCTGTTTTATCTAACTAATATTGTTCATTGTATTAACGTTTTTGTTTTCATATAAAGCACGGCAAATGACTCAACACCACCTGAATGAAGCGCAGCATGAAACACGCTGTTATAGGCGCCTCCACCTTGCCGGCCAACAAGGTGCATTTTCACGCCTCTATAGAAGCAACCCATGTCATAGGAAGGAGGCACATGTGCTGGCAAGAAAATCGAAGTCGGGAAGCACGACAAAGAAATGAGTTACTAAACTCCTTTGTGTGTCATGTTGAGGTGGAGACACTAACTATATTGTCGACTCCGAAGCTCGGCACGCGGGCTTCTGAGTAGGAAAGGGGTAGGTGGGATAAGGTCGAAAAGCAACAATGTTATGTTAACATTATCATTGTATCTGTCCGTACGTACTTTTGTCTGTATTTTACTACAGTATATAAATATGTATCTTTCATGATATGGTCACACACATACCTACAGCCAAGAATAAAGGCATGCGATAAGGTAAACGTCCCAATTCCCGTCGGAAATTGAACTTGGTTGACTTTGACGACTTGTCACACAAACATCATTACTCTTACGAAGTTGTAGTTACACCATGAGGTACAGAATTTATTCCTCTTTTAGACATAATGATTCAAGCCGTTCAGCCGTTCAGCCGTTTCAGGCCGTTTTATTAAGGAGATTAAGGAAAAAATCAAATAAATAATAATTTGAAGAAACACCCATTTGTACCAGTATTCGACAGCTATGTCCTAATTATCGGCAAATGGTACCAAAACTCGTCAAATTTTAAGCACAATGTAATTTGAACCGTTTTTATGTTTATTTAAGGTCTATAATGATTTTATTTCGTAATTGAATATCCTTAGACGTTGTTCTCACGGTGTTTGTAGTCGCTGTGTTTCGATTAAAGGGAAAGTTAGTAGTATAATTACTGGGCATCAAAGGCATTTCATCTTAGGCCACAGCATATCGGTGGTGGGCTAGTGAAATTGCTTTGGCAGAGCCTAGGCTACCCACGCGAAGGGCAGTGGAGTTACTGGAGTGCTTAAGTGTGATTAGCATCATCAGCGCTGGGCGACCTCAACACACGCCCGTCACCTACCTGCCCTACTAGCAACGGGGAAGTCTGTTATTAGATTTCTCCCAGAAAATAAGGAGTAAGCATGACAATGTACCAATACCAGGTGGTGTTTCCCTTGTTATTACAAGTGTCTATAAACGACGGTGGCAAGTTGTATTTAAAAAAATCACACATTGGTATAGATGCAGTAAAGTCTACCATAACTGAGTTAGATGAGCTGCTCCTAAAACTGGAGAGCAGGAAGTACTGGACGACTGGAGGACTAGTGGACTGGGAAGGCAGCAGAAATCTGCAGAGTAGGATTGCCGTCGTACTTGTTATGACTAATGGAGCCAAAACGAGGACCTTCATGTCGCTTAGCTCGCTATTGCTTGCTGAGCGACATGAAGTTCCACGTTTTCAATTCAATAGTGGAAATTTTGTTATTCACCTAAAGACCTAAGCAATTGACATTGGATAAATGACGGTTACACTCTCGTACAACTGATGAGCGGTGAAGTAAGTAGGTCTCGAATTGAAACCACGTTTCAGCAAATGTAGTGTAAGGTATCCCCTGCCAGGTGGACAGAAGGTGGCAGGTGGTGGCTGGATCCTCTTCGTCTTCGTAGACGTGGGCCCTAGGGCCCACGTAGTAGGCCCATTACTAGGTTACATACGCCTGGGTTCTATGCGGCGCGTTTTTGCCGCAGATGGATGTCGTCTACTGAGCGGAATGGGAGTAGGCGGTTCACCATGCGTTGGCCGGCATGACCGTGGTCGTCCAGCGCATCGTCGTGCTGTCGATTTTACCTCGGGGTGGTAAAGTGTATGGCACTGTATGGAACTCCGATGTGGACAGTGTGCCTCTACCTCCGCGCACAGGCCCGCTTGCGGCAGCCGCAGAGGGTCATCGCGATCCGTGCTGTGTGGACTTACCTCAAAGTTAGTAGTGGGGCTGCCTGCGTTTTATCAGGTACGCTTCCGTAGGAGATTGATGCCCTGGTGCTGGCCAGAGTGCATCAACACCGCAAACACGGTCGCAGCAAGAAAGCGGGGGGAGCGATCAGACCTCGATGAAGCGAGATAGATCCGCATCCTGGTGTAGGGTGGCTCTTTGCCAATGGGACGAGGCTCGTGTCACTCCAACAACCAGCTACCGGATGATTGATTCGTCCGGTGTTGGAGGAGTAGGTCGGGCGCCGGTTGGGCAGCCTCACCTACAGCATTATACAGTTACTGACGAGAAATGGTTGCTTCGGTCACTAATTGTACCGTATCGCCCGTCGGGAGGAAACGCCGCATTGTCATCACTGCGACTCCCCCAAACGAAACGGCCGAGCACACTCTTGTGAAGTGTCCGGCTTGATGACACGAGCGCCGCTAACTTCGTGCGGCGCTCGGTCGCGGTCTTTTCTCGCCGCCAACCTAGTGACTCTGGGTCTCCAACGGTGCGAAACCTTAGCAGTAGGCAGGTTGCCTGGGGGTGGGCTCGTGAAATTGCTTTAGTACAATCTAGCCTACCCCCGCGAAGGGCAGTGGAGTTACCGGGGAGTTTAAGTGTGCCAGCGTCATTAGCACTGGGTCTAGCCAGCAGCGAATAAGTCTGTTATATATAATATATATAACAGACTTATTCGCCGGTTAAACTGCGTTAAAATGGGAGAACTGCTAGCTAGGGCAGTTAAGACCGCTGCGCATTTTTTGAGAACTATTGCTGCGATGCCATCAGGTCCACTAGCTTTTCAAACGTCAATTGACATATTTTTTGGCAGTGGTATAGAATTGGTGGCTGTGAATTTCAGTCATCGATTTGAGAGTGAGCTGAGTGAGCAGCAAAGAGTTTCATCAATCTTGCGGCTTATGAGCTAGCGTTTAGTCAGAACAGCTTAACAGGGGCAGCGAGAGTTGACTGCATGGCTTTGGCTAAACGACAGTAGCTACGGCTTTCCGAGAATTCTCTGGGATTTGATGCGTAAGTAATTATTGCTCAACTCGTGAAATACGCTGTGTAACCACTCTGATGGAGGCCTTTTTTGCAGGACTTGGTAGCATTGTTTACAGTGAATCAATATCTGAATCCCGACAAGCTCGGCCTCTGATCTTTCTTTCTTGGGGTCTTCCTGCAGGCGAGTCAATGCATTCCACCTGGCACTGTCAGACGGAAAGCATCACTGACCACATGCATCGCGGCAACGTCTCTTCAAGCTTTGGTTTTACGCCATGCGTACGGGGTACATTATTTTAGGGACTCCAAATTATCATGGCGTTTAGAGCAAGCCGTACTCTTTAAAACTGACCATAAATCATAATCCAGCAGATTAAGATCGGGACTAAACGACGGCCAGTCTTCAGTTCTGATGAAGTCCGAAACGTTCGTTTCCAACCAAGACTGCGTAGAACGAGCTTTATGACCCGGCGCCTAGTCTTGCTGGAAGGACCATTCTTGGTTATTGAACATGGTGTTGTTAAGGGGCTTCATAACCTTTTCAAGAATGGTATCTTGGTACACTTGTGCCGATGTTTTGATACCTTTTTCACAAAAGTATGGCTCAGTCACTCCTTCATAGCTAATACCCCGCCAAACTAGGATAGTGATGATAGGATAGTGCCCACGTTGCACTCTGTCGACTGATTGGAAAGCTTCCTTAGAGCTTTGAGCATAAATACGGTAATTTTTCTTGTTAAAATGTTGCTCAATTGTAAAAATATTCTCATCCGTAAACAAAATTTTTCTGCGACCTCCCTTTGCGTACCGCTTCAGTAGTTGTTTCGATTTTACCACCCTATTCTTTTTTAAATTATCAGTTAAGAAATGACCAGTGCGTCTCTTAAAGGCTGCAAATCCTAAGTCATTTTTTAAATTCCGCGACATGGTTCTAGGTCCTATCTTCATCTCCCGAGATAAAATCTTTTGCTTTCGGACAGGATTTCTTCGAATTCTTTTCTTTACTGATTTGACCACCTTTTTTGTACGAACACTACGTGGACGGCCAGATCTTTCTCTGTCACAAACAGAGGAGGTCTCATTGTACCTATTAATAGCCCGGTACACAAACATTTTACTAATACCAAGCGTATAGAGAGTTTTGAAATTGCATTTGGCTCCACACCTACTTTGTGTAATACAGTCACAGCGATTCGGTTCTCTTTATCACCCCACTCCATTTAAATATTGCAAAATATTGTACACACGACAGCACGTCAAGTGTAACAGTTGCACTACGAAAGCCGCCTCTATTACGAACGCAGTAAGGGCGGTCTCAAGGTCAAACTGTTACGCTTGATGTGCTGTCGACTGTACAATGTATTGGCGCCAAATTGAGAAAACTCAATGAACAATCATATAAAAATTACAGATTCCAAATTTATTTGTAATTGTAACAGTATTTATGGACAGACTAAGTATATGTAAATAAATATATAGGTATATACCGCCAAGGAATCATATTTCATTAAAAGAATTTGCACGAGATATTACCTTACGACCTTAGCTCTATGAAGATAAAGGTGAAATTTAACGAAAAACTAAACGATGGCGGTAATTGGTGCAGGTTTCCACGCTAGGCCCAGTAACCGTCAGAATTGTGTTATTATTGACTAGAATTGGGTCACTGAGGGATTTTTAGGAACCAATAAATGTCACACAGGTAAATACTACCAAATAAATAAAAAATATCAATTGAAACGTTGAAATTCATTAGATACTTCACTTGACTACATTATGAAATAATCACTATCATCGAACTGCCGATAGATTCTGCAAGATTTAGAAACTAATGTATTATGCTAGAGTTCAAATTCAGTACCTAAACTAGCAAAAAAAAAAACAAAATTTGGGAGTGTTATACTTTGATGCAATTTTTTTCCGTCGCCATTGCTTTGTTAATTAACTGTTGTGGTTCTGATTTTGTAGTATATAACAATGATTATGGTGCCATAGAAAGTTCTTGCAGTGCCACGCGAGAAAAAGAATTATTCGTTATTTTTTATAAACTGACGGGTACCGGGACACTGTCGACATTACCAGCGTTTACCTTATTACATCGTGATAGATAATTATGTTTTTAATAATAACTAAATCATATTATATCTATCTTCTCAATTATTTGATGGTAATGTCAATTAAAAGTTAATTCGTGTTAAGAGTACTTTTTAAGCTCGGGCGGCAAACAAGTGTACGTTAAGCGGTTTATGCACTTAAGCTTGTACTTAATAACAAAGCTTTTTCGTTGTTAATTTATTTCTTTATAAGAGAAGGCAAAGGGATGTAGCTTATAAAGACTATGTTTGATGTAGTCTCGTCATAAGTGCAGTTATCGTTTATATTTTTTACACACTCACACCTGTTATCTAGCCCAAAGTAAGCATCATTAAGAGTTTGTATTAAAGTTAGTCTACTAAATAACGAAGAAATATTGATGGTAAATGTATATAAATATTAATAATGTACTAAATATACAAGAAACATCCAGGACTAGTGAACAAATACTCGTACTCGTCATACAAACATGCCCTACCGGGATTCGAACCCGGGACCCCTGACCGAGTAGACCGTATAGTTAGGGGTACTGATTACTTGGCCAGCCGGTCGTCTGTAATGCGAGTGTTACAAATTTCAATGCATCCTGGAGAGTTCAGGCGCCAAACGTATAATGACAGTCTCCACAGATCCTAATTTTATGAAGGGGTTACCCTCAGCAAAATTAAATTTGTCCCCACATTGCTCGTTACACAAGAACACTTAACACAATCATACCGGTTTCACAACACAATAATATTATTGGACACAATTTTGTATTCGTTGTAACTAAAATCTTCATCGATGCCGTTAAATGAAACTCATCAAAGCACAAAACTCATACTTATCTTATTTTTTTTCATAGATTCCCCTAGCTCGATGAGAAAAAAGCACGTAACTCTCCACATATCTCAAACTCGTAGGTTATTAGATTATCAAAAACGATCCATGTTATTACCTGTAACAAATAAAACACTTATTAATAATCGATAAATAAAATTAAGTACATCTAACTTTGCCGTACCACTCAGGTGTCAATCA
Organism: Nymphula nitidulata; assembly: GCA_947347705.1. Taxonomy (NCBI): domain Eukaryota; kingdom Metazoa; phylum Arthropoda; class Insecta; order Lepidoptera; family Crambidae; genus Nymphula; species Nymphula nitidulata. Next base: position 13,652,358 of record OX374634.1, on the reverse strand, counting down.
AGAATACGGCCCACCTGATGGTAAGCGGTCGTAGCCTATGGACGCTTGCAAATCCTTTTCACGTTTTTTTGAAGAACCCCTTGTAGTATTCATTCGAAAAAACCTCTGCAGGGAAAGAAAGAAAGAAAGAAAGAAAGAAAAAATATTTTATTTAAATAGGCCACAAAGAAGCACTTTTAAATCGTCAAAAAAACACATTTTTACAACTATCACAAAAAAAATATTAACTAACAACGTCATAGTCTCTGTCTGTCTGTCATGTCTGAATTTACACCGGTTCCAAAAGTTGAACTACCGAGAAGATTCCGGCAACAAACTCGTGTAGTCACTCTTTTTAAAATAAATATTCAAATACAATGTTTGTAGTTAAAAAAATATATAACTTTTAGCAGTGCAGTGCCGCCCAGCGATAAAAATAATTAAAATTAGAAGAGAATCTATATCATCGTACCGACAAAGTAGGTACCCAATGTCAAAAGTATTATCGTTATTTTCAAGCTATCTGACAATGCACAATCACAAAATAGGTATACAGAGGTTAATAGTCATAATACTTACACGTAAATAAACTTAAAAACATTTTGGAATTTTAATGTTTCCACGCATTCTTATCATCTAAATATTCTTGGACCTTATAGTAGCCTTTTTTCATTAAAGTTTGTTTGACATATAACTTAAGTTTGTGAAAAGGCAGTTCAGTTACATTTGGTGGGACTTTGTTATAAATGTGTATACATTTCCCCATGAATGAGCGACTTGTCTTGTGAAGTATAAAACTTGGAACAGCAAGTTTATTTTTATATCTAGTGTTTAAGTTATGAATATCACTATGTTTTGAAAAGGTATGTTTATATTTGTGAACATAAATTATGTTCTCATATATATATTGAGAAGCAATGGTCAAAATATTAATTTCTTTAAATAAATCTTTTAGTGAATCACGTGGCTTGAGTTCGTAAATAGCACGCACAGCCCTTTTTTGTAAAATAAAAATGTCTTCAATGTCGGCTGCTGTGCCCCACAATAACAAGCCATATGACATGACACTGTGGAAGTAACCAAAGTAAACAAGTCTTGCTGTTTCAACATCACACAAAGACCTAATTTTTTTAACAGCATAAGCAGCTGAACTAAGTCTTTTAGATAGGGACGAGATATGAGGATACCATTGTAAATGAGAATCTAACTTAATTCCCAAAAATACTGTAGAGTCAACACATTCAATAGTTTCTTCATTGATTTCAACATGAGTACTAACCTGCCTTACATTTGGTAAAGTAAATTTAATACACTTTGTTTTCTTTGAATTTAACAATAAATTATTATTTTCAAACCAGGATAGCACTTTTGAAATGGCATTATTTACATCCTCAAAGTCAGTTTTAGTTCGGTCTATTTTAAAAATTAGTGAGGTGTCATCTGCAAACAATACCGTCTCACACAATTTTTTTGAAAAGTAGGGGAGGTCGTTGATATAAATTAAAAAAAGCAATGGCCCTAATATCGAACCCTGAGGCACGCCCATATGCACAGGCGCACCAGAAGACTCAGTTTTGTTTATAACAACTTTTTGAATTCTATTGGTCAAATAGGATTCAATAAGTTTTAATGAGTTTATTGATACACCATAATGCTTTAATTTACCCAATAATGTTTGATGATCAACACAGTCAAACGCCTTGGACAAGTCGCAGAAGATACCTAGAGCATCCTGCCGATTTTCCCAAGCATCAAATATGTGTTTTATAAGTGCAATTCCCGCGTCTGTAGTATTTTTTCCTTTAGTAAATCCGAACTGTCTATTGTGAAGCAATTCATTTCTCGTAAAATGAGAAAGCAATTGGTTAAGAATAATTTTTTCAAAAATTTTGCTAAGAGTCGGCAAAATAGAAATGGGACGGAAATTTGTGGGGTCATTGCTATCTCCCGCCTTAAACAAAGGTATTATTTTACTTAATTTCATTTGATTGGGAAATACACCATCATCAATACATTTATTAAATATAAACGATAGTTGAGGAGATATAACATTTATTATAGAATTTATAACACTAACAGAAAAGCCCCATAAATCCTCAGTCTTTTTCATATTCAAAGACTTGAAAGCTTCTATGATCGTATTAACGTTAATTTCATGGAAATTGAAAGGAATATTGCACTTATGAACATTCGTCTCTATGAGAGCAAGTGCGCGCTTAGTACAAGAATTCAATTCTTTTGTAATTTTAATAGGTATATTGGAAAAAAAAGTCTCGAAGGTATTTGCAACTCCATCATCTGTTTCTATAGTTTTTCCATTGACATTAATTTTAAAACACCTATTAGTAACTTTTGATTTACCACTTTCTTGATTTATAACTTTCCAAGTGGCTTTTATTTTATTATCAGATTTCTTAATTTTATTACTCAAAAAGTTCGCTTTGGCAGTATTACAAACCTTTTTAAAGATTTTGGAGTACTGTCTGACATAATCAATAAAAAATGGATCAGTGGAAGTCGACTTCTGATAGTATAGTTCAAATAATTTTCTTCTACTTATATAAATACCCGGAGTTGCCCAATCACTAAACTTCCTTTTAGAACTGACTTTAAAGCTTTTTTGTTTAAAAATATTCTTGAATTCAATATTTAAATTATCAAATAAACTGCTATACAACTTATTGGGATCATCGGTTTCTTTTAGACAGTGAATTCTATTCATTACATTATTTTCAAATTTCCTCAAGCGACTATCTGTAATAGGCCTATAAGTTATTTTTTTTATTTGGTTAACATGATGGTGCTCAAATGATGGAGCTCATTCCACAACCAGCGCACGCGGGAGAAAGTTTCTATTATTATTTTACAATCTCTCTTCGATGCTTCGCTTTGTATGGTACTCAACTACTCACCGTACAAATATCTGTTCCAACATTTGTTTACGAGCCACAGGATCCTAGTATGCTTATTTAGTATATTTCTCATATTTATCAAGGTGTATATATTATTATCTATTTTTATTTGTCTGTTATACGCTATTTACGGACTCAAGCCACGTGATTCACGAAGGGATTTATTTAAAGAAATTAATATTTTGACCATTGCTTCTCAATATATATCATCATCTGACGACCGTCTGGTCGAGCGGTCTGTACCCCTTGCTATGCAGGCTACTCGGTCAAGAGGTCCCGGGTTCGAATCCCGGTAGGAGCAAATGTTTGTATGATGAGTACGAGCATTTGTTTACGAGTCATGGATGTTTATATGTTTATTTAGTAAATTTCTAATATTTATATACATATTATTATCAATATTTATCCGTTATCTAGTATCCATAACACAAGCTCTTAATGATGCTTACTTTGGGCTAGATAATAGGTGTGAGTGTATGAATATTATTATTATTATTATTATATATATGAGAACATAATTTATGTTCACAAATATAAACATACCTTTTCAAAACATAGTGATATTCATAACTTAAGTACTAGATATAAAAATAAACTTGCTGTTCCAAGTTTTAGACTTCACAAGACAAGTCGCTCATTCATGGGGAAATGTATACACATTTATAACAAAGTCCCACCAAATGTAACTGAACTGCCTTTTCACAAACTTAAGTTATATGTCAAACAAACTTTAATGAAAAAAGGCTACTATAAGGTCCAAGAATATTTAGATGATAAGAATGCGTGGAAACATTAAAATTTCAAAATGTTTATATGTTTATTTACGAGTAAGTATTATGACTATTAACCTCTGTATACCTATTTTGTGATTGTGCATTGTCAGATAGCTTGAAAATAACGATAATACTTTTGACATTGGGTACCTACTTTGTTGGTACGTTGATATCGATTCTCTTCTAATTTTAATTATTTTTATCGCTGGGCGGCACTGCACTGCTAAAAGTTATATTTTTTTTAACTACAAACATTGTAATTGAATATTTATTTTGAAAAGAGTGACTACATGAGTTTGTTACCGGAATCTTCTCGGTAGTTCAACTTTTTGAACCGGTGTAAATTCAGACATGACAGACAGACAGAGACTATGACGTTGTTAGTTAATATATTTTTTGTGATAGTTGTAAAAATGTGTTTTTGACGATTTAAAAGTGCTTCTTTGTGGCCTATTTAAATAAAATATTTTTTCTTTCTTTCTTATCTAGTGTCGCAAAGCGAGCTCCTAAGAATACTTTATTTGGCTGGTAAAAACTGAAGTCTTACAATATTATTATTATTTATGCTTTATCAATCAAGTCTATATTGTAATAAAACAAGCGTAATTTATTGCGATAAATATTTATTCTTGTGTACATCAGACAACACGGATCAGTGATATTTAAGTACGAGTAATTTAAAAAGTCGACAACGAAATATTAAGTGTTCAGAGAACCTTTAACTGTAATGTTGTTATGTAGACACACAGCTCAAATAAGCGTGGGTATTAGATAGGCAGAAATAATTAATTTCTTGTTTGTATTGTAACTGTAATAAGCACGCGTAACAGAAGGAATTTACGCATGACTTATTACGCTGTTTCAAATTTCTCTGTCAATCTTGTTTACACGATTATTTAATAAATTTCAACAGGGTATTTGATTGACATCTAAAATCAGACTACACTTAATGTGCTGTCGTGTGCACGCAGTTGCATTTCCTAGTAACGCCTAGATTTGAAATATATTTTGATAAACATATAATTCGAAATTTCGCAACTGTACCATCTATACATACAATTAATTATACTTCATTAGCTTTCTTTCCCCAACGTAAGTTTTTTATCTTGGTACTTTCATAAACCAAGCTTAGACAGAAAAGATAAGTGTGCCATTTGAACAAGACTTTCTTGCTGGCATAGTAATATGTTCAGTATTATATCAGCCAATTCAGCGTTACACAGTGAAGACTTCGGCTTAGTGGTCTTATCTGAATCGAACGTGGGTGAAAACGCGGGAGTTTGAAAAGTTGTATAAATTTTTTTACTGAAAATAATAATTCTATTTTCACGGGAAAAATATTAAATATCGTCGGCATATTTTAATACAAAATATTGGATTATCTTGAATATAAGATTGAACTTGTAACAAATGTTTGATTTAAATCGTTGGTTTCGTTGGTGCCGGCATGGTTCTGCAGTACCGACCACGAACCGTCAGACGCAGTGTACATCAAGGTGGACCGACTATCTGGTGAAGGTTGCAGGTAGCCGCTGGATTCATGCAGCGTTTGTCTTTGAAAGTTTTAGGGAAGCTATTTGTCCAGCAGTGGACGTCGGCTGAAATGATGAAGTTAATGTGTAAAGGGTGGAAAGATACTATAATCTTGCTGAGTTTCTTGCCAGTTCTTTTCAGGCTAAGGCCTCCGGTAGCTAGTAAACAGCTGGCATCACTTATTGAATAATGAACGACTTAGTGATTTAGAATTAAGTATAATAACCTTGACTTTCATAAGAGTAGATATGTAAAATCTTCAACATCGGCAGCCTATATAGGGAAGAGTGGATTAGGTGATACGAACGCAGAGCAACTCCGAAAGAGATCGTTTATACTTTAATAGAAAAAAGTACAGAGCATACGCTCAGTGCCTGGTAGTGAACATGGGTCAGCCAGCAGAAAAAGATTATTAACTTGAGAGTGAGTGAGTGAATTTGTAGATGGTCCGAGTGAAACATTCTTATCAGAGGTAGCTTGCTTCTGCAAAAAAATGGCATAATGCAAAAAGAAGCTGCGGAGAGGGGCCGTGAGACAGATCCACTTGTGGATTCACTCCGCAGACGTAGAGTTGGACGTAGGAGACGCTTGTATGGCCATCGATTCAAATCAGATTAAATAAAAATTATTTATTAATCCTTCACAAAAAGGCACTTCATAAATATTGCTTAGTCTGCTTAACAATAGCTTTAATCCAATGTTGTGAAGGACTAATACCTGAAATAGGTTTTGTAAGAGAAACCTGTGCTACAGGTCGCCAGGCCCCACCTTCAGACACCAACAGTATAACGTACGACAGAAGTTACTTCACGAATATACAATAGTCTTAATAAGGCTGTTTTGAGAACAGTGTATTAGTGTGTAAGTATGGGTAGTTGAGATTGTGTTGTGTAATTCCAGCCACCATACTTCAATCTACCATTAAACGTGTTCCGTTGATTTTGAGTGTGTCTGATGGATGACGCCCTTCCTCTAAAGATGCCCAAAGACAGCCACAAGATGTGACCTCGACGTGTGCGATAAGTTGCCTTGCCCGCGTATAGTAAGCAATGTCACAACGGCAGCTACCTACCACCAGGTGAGCCGTCAGCTGAGATATAGTTGTAATAAAAAAACCTTACCCTATCTTGAAAAATTACCTCAAGCAGAGTCACTCCATTATCGTAAAATATCTAGACTGAATAAAATAATCCAAATTCAATTCAATTATATTTGCTTCTTCCTGAGTCACATCATAACTACCTATAATATTAAAGTTAAAACAACATCACGGTGCCACATAATTACATTTCACGGCCTTTGAAGTAAGAGAATGTTATATTAGAACTTGTACGCCTTTTGATATCAGAAATTCTCGAGTGATTTCTTTTCAAGAAACTTACTCGTACTGAAAAGACATTTTTGCTTCACAATGTCGCTTTAGAATTTTAAAGCATTCTTTTTTAAAACAGTTTTTGATTGTGTTAACTTATAAATAAGTGTGATTATTTAACTTTATTTCATAAATCAGCTTCAATATTAATGTTTGTTAGTTTGATGTTTGGCTATATTACAATTTTTATGGCAAATTACTTTACACCACCTGTTGACGAGCAGTTTATATGTGGAGACAGCTAGTAAAAGTGTACAAGTTGTCTCCACAATTATGGACTGCACTCAAAAAGTGCTCAATCATTTATTAAAGCTATAATATAGATCCAAATATGAAAAAAACTGTTACAGTTTAAGAAGCACAGCTATATCAGTAATAGCAATACATTATATTTGATAATTCGTCATCATCACTATCATACCAGTCTACTCTGATGCCCACTGCTGAACAAAGACCTCCACCATCGATTTCCAAATGGAACGGTTCTGCGCAGCCTGCATCCAACGGCTCCCTGCGACCCTGACCAGGTCGTCTGTCCATCTAGTGGGAGGCCGTTCTACTTGCCCGATGATTCAGTTTAACTTAATACTATACTGATTACTTCTGTTACCTACCATTTGGACTCTATAAGCCGTTTTTTTCAGTAAATGTTTCTCATGCAAGTGACTGCGATGGTTTTTTTTATTGGAAATAAAGTAGCTATTTTAATAAAACTATAGCTTGAAATAAAACCACCTCGTCGGCACTAGAATATATTTTTATTTATATATATATTTTTATAATTAAATATTATACTATTTCTATGAACTCTTGGTCCGTACCTTTTTAAGTTTTAAGTATTAATTATTAGTTACGTATTAATTTAATGCGCTCCGCGTTTGCGCTCTTTAATTATTTTATATTGTGTTGTCTCATATATCTATTTATCTAATAAATATATATATATTCTTATTATTAACTTAATTCTATTACATTGTTGGTGGGATAAAGCGGTTGCAGTAATACCTGGACCAACGGCTTAACGCGCCTTTCGATGCACGGAGGAACTCGAGATTAGACATTTTGGTTAACCCATCCCGGGATAGACCATGGCGAAAGTTGCTTTGTTTTTGATATCGAAACCAAAGCGCTCAAACTACTACGCCACCAAGCTCTCCTACGCTACCGAGCTCCTTATTATACCCTTACTAAACATAAAAAAAATACACGCAAATTCAATTCATTCAATAAATTTGACAGTACCATAATAAGTCTCTATTGGAGACATAAAACATTATTACTGAAGATTATAGCAGTCGCTGCAAATTTCTTCACGTTATTAGAGACGTCTCTGAATCATAACGTCTCGTGGAATTGAAATTTTGTAATTTGTCTCCGTTTCAAGCCAACAGCCTTCATAACATTAAGCCGACAGATCTAATGAACGCATTACCGTAATAAATATTTTCTCTTAGCTAATTTTTTAGGCGATCCAAGATTCTATTACTACCTAATTTCAATAAGCGAAAGTAATTAACTCATGTCAAATGAAATCTTTGAGATAATTAGATGCGAATTGCAGAATAAGTAAGGCACGTAACCATGGTAACTAATTACCTTTAAAAAGGATTTCGAGAAATGAAATTGAGAGGTAAGTAGGTACTTAAAATAAGGCTAAGGTAAGGTAAATTTAGATATAAGGACGTCTATCAAAGGATTTTGTAAGAAACATTCTACTGAAATATGCAAAGGTCAAAAGGCTATCCACTAAATTGAACTAAATATATTAGTAACCTTAAGGACATTTATTTAAAGAACGTTCAAGATACAACCAACAAAAAACAACAAAAACGCAATTTAAAAAACAATTTTAGAAAATATTTCAAAATCTCGTATTTCAAACAAAATGCAAAATAAATCATAGCGTGCCACAGTCAAACGCGTCTTAAATTTAATAATTCTGTTATCTCCTTTCTTTGTGCTCACGAACAAAGGAGGTCAAATCAAATCGGTTCACAGCTGCTTTATTATTTATTCCAATTCAGTGTGGAACTTTCAGTCTGTGCGCAATGGCAACACTTCGCTAGAAAGTTTACTGTGGTAAGAAGATGCTTAAGGTCCGTGGTACAAGTGCGTTTTTATTTTTTACGCTATTATAGTTGCAGTAAAGTTTGTCTGCGAGCAAAATAAACTTTAAACAAGACAAAGGTTTCATTTTTCTTTACAATCAAGTATTTTAAGAGCGTTATTTTTCATTCAAACTTGGAGCGCTCGACAGGGGAAGAGCTTACTTAAGGGGGTTTACGCGGCACGGCTTTCCATAAAACCTTTCAAGTCGAAAGTATTGGAAACGAAGAAAGCGATTCTAACAAATCTTGCCATGCATACATAAACAAGTCAGGCTAGTCTGAAGATATTAATAAATAATTTATTGGCGATTTTTACTTTGTATGAAAAGCTAAAAATTGCTCTTATCATAGTTATCTATATTTTTGTTTATTTTCAACCACTTACAATATATTTTTTATCTGCTCATTTTATCGCTAGGAACACACAGAAGCAACGGGTGTGTCGTCAACCTAAACGTTCTTGTTATTTATTTAATAGCCACAGTAACAAATTATACAAGTTAGCATTATTCATGTTCAACCAACTTGCAACGTTGACTCTAATTCAAAAGGACCCATCGTAAATTATGAAAGCAATACGGTCATCTGGTTTTTTTTATATTACATTGATGGTAAACATGAAATATTGTTTTCGGTGACTGTACATGTATGGTTGCCATCTTAATATCAAGCACCTCACCGATTAGTTATTATAAAACCATCACGCCTCCTACCATGAAAGGTTTTCCAAAGTTTCGGGCCAAAATTAAACGTGTTTTGTTTCGTGACCATAAAGACGTTGAATTAGGAAACCCTATTCCTTTGTTTACATCACGAACGGTCTCTATTTGTGCAAATAAAGGTTGAGAATCGAAACAAACTAGGAGTTTCGCGTTTTGTTTTTCACTACTTCCTTCATCCCAAAGTGTCGGATTTATTTTTTCATGATAACTACTTAAGACCAAATACTCTAGCGCTTGTTAAATTTTGATTAAATTCATACAAACTTTCAAGTCAAAAATATTGGAAAGATGGCATATTTGTTTTCTAACCTAACATATCTACCCAATTTTATTTGGATTTTGTTTTTTAATTTATCAAAAAATCACTGGAATGTAATTGGTCAGATACCTAATCAGGTTAGGTTCGACTTTGATCAAGAAACTAAACCGAAAATATCCGAAAAGCTGTTGACAGCCCTAGGAGAATTTTATAAAAAGATTTGTTGCGAACGATAGCTTGAGGATTTGTAGTATAGAGGGCTATAAGCCGATACAAATCGCGAGATATACTGCTACTATTTAATATCTGCGGTTTTTTAAAGATAGTAGCTATCCGATTCTTTAAAGTCAACAGCCTTCATTTCCTGGTTGTGGCCAGCGTTGTAATACCATTTAAAGTTTCTTTGACAATCGTAGGCGACACTAGCGTTAGGACGGCGAGCACGGCGTGAGCCGGAAGTAAAAAGTTGATTATTTTTTAACTTTATGTTAAAGTCAATCAAATATTGAATGAAGTCATTAGTATACATTTTAAGCACAAGAGAAACTAAATCGAAAAATATCGATTTTAATCCATCTCTAAACAGCGACAAACATACACAGCCAAGAGATCGACGTAGAGATTAGTGAATACGCTTACGCGCAGCGCTGTGCTCAAATGTCAAAATCAATGCGACTATTCGTCCAGCTCGATGTCGAATGTTTATCGGTTAGGCAAACGCCGTGCAGGAGAAAAAGTGGTTAAGACTGTATCGGACCTTGCTCAGTACACATGTGGTTCTGTAGCTATTGTAATGATTGCAATATAGTTATTTTTTTTATCTATGGGTAAAATGTAAGTCCCGGTATTTTTCAAAGGAGTTCATGGAGCCTATAACAGGCCTTTGCAGGTAACAATGATTCAAGGTTTGAGCTGTCTGTATGAAAAACATAAAAATTCCGTGCTCCTAACATTTTGTCAATGAGCTCTAGCGATCTTATCGTCGTAGGAACACGTAACACCACAAAATAGTCATGTTTACCTGCGATTATGTGTACTAATGCTGAGCTGTTCGCACCGTCGCGGTAATGATTAGGAGAGGCCTTTGTCCAGCAGTAGACGTCTTTCGGCTGAAATTATGATGATGATGATCTGTAAAGAACCACTCCGCATTGGGCCAGAGACATTACATTATTACAGCCGAAACTCCTCATGTGTTTCTCCCATTGTAGAAAGGCCTGTGGCCAGCAGTGGGACGTATGAAGGCTAGTGATGATGATCTGTAAGGTGGAGGCGCATGTCCAGCTGGACGCTTAAAGCTATAGTGAAAAATACCACTACGCTCGACCTCTCTTTTAAAATGTTGACGTACATAACAAAACAGAAATATTAAATGCTTTTAAAAATTAAAATATTTACTATTTTACTCTGCTTAATGAGAAACAAATTCATCAACGTTAAAGTAAAACTACTTAAGCTAAAATCAGGGATCAAGATATTACAGAGACGTTTACTTAGAGAGGATTTCGCCCCATCCCGAGGGATTCGCCGATGACGTAAACGAAAACGAGCTTTAGCTGAAGTGATTTGGTGCTATAGCTCTCTGACTTCAATTTACAAAGTCATGTAGATAATAATTCCGACTTTTATGTAATTTGTCGTAGTTGCTGGGCTGTTTTAACCTCCCGAAGAAAAAAGAGGTGTGTTATAAGTTTGACGTGTCGGTCTGTGTATATTTCGATTAAGTTTTTTTTTTGTTTGAAAGCTGACATGATCTGTTCAGGCGTTTGAAGACTATCAGCTCATTTCCTACTTGACAAAAGGGTCTCACTAACTTTCACAGATCCGATTGATTTGTAATTTGGTTTAATGTTTTCTCGGTGGTATTTCCAAGACATGTTAACCTTGAGCTGGTCCTGAATCATCAAATAGCCTGCGGGGTGCTTAATTCTTCATAAACCTACAGAAGTTATAGCGTGTTTGGGACCATTAGAATAGTCTCAATGAGATGATGATGATAGATGAGACCGGGGGTTACTAAAATCTTCAATTTTATATTATTACCTTATTGAAAGGTAGTTTCGGTCGACTGTCAAAGATTTATCTTACAATGATTGAAAAATTGTCTCAAAGTGGGTATGTGTTTATATTCAGTTTTTTTTATATAATGCTTCTTATATTGTCTTTCATCTCACCCGATGGTGAGTGACGATAAGGCTTACGATAGAAGCCCGATAGATAGGTACACCCGTATTCCACAACTACAGAGGAACTGTTTATTTTTAACCGACTTCAAAAATAGGAGGAGGCTATCAATTCGTCTGTATGTTTTTTATTTTTTTTATGTTTGTTACCTCAGAACTTTTGACTGGGTGAACCGATATTGATGATTCTTTCTTTGTTCGATGCGGAATAGTTCCCATTTGGTCCCATAAAAATTTTTTGAAAATCCATTGGGTAGTTTGGTTTTTAAATCAAAAAAACTGGAAAAATGAAGTAATCTACATATGCGAAATGGCAGATTTTTGCTTTTCTATGAATTTTTAGTGAAATGATACGATAGTAGAAATCAATTTAAGCTCACGGTCACCCATCTAGCTTTGACCTTCAAAAGTTATCACTAAAAATTGTGAAAAAAAAAATATTTAAACAAAAATTAAAACCGACTCCAAAAAACTGAAAAGGATAAAATAATTAAATTTTAGTAGGTACTCATCCCCTAGGAACATATTTTTGGAGTTGGTGCTAAGTTGTTTCCAGAAACCATAGATAGTGAAGCACCGACTCCAAAAATATGTTCCTAGTGGATGAGTACCTACCTACTAAAATTTAATTATTTTATCCTTTTCAGTTTTTTGGAGTCGGTTTTAATTTTTGTTTTATATACCTCCAACTGCCGGAATACAACAATGCTGTTAAAATTATTGATGAGACGGCAGACTTAGATAAGATATTGGTAGCTCGCCAGGCGAACTAAGAAAATCCTTACCACCAACCAAACCGAGCAGAGCTAATACAGATGTTGATAAATTTTGAAAAGTTTTTCATGTTGAAGTCTCGTACTGTGCGGTTTCAGAGAAACTTTCTCCCGCGTACGCTCAGGTTGTGGAATGACCTCCCTGCAGAGGTTTTCTCGAATGAGTACAGCATGGGGTTCTTTAAAAAGGGTTGAAAAGGTTTACCCTTTGTGTTGCAAGTGTCCATAGGCTACGGTAACCGATTACCATCAGGTGGGCTATATGCTTGATTGCCACCTTAGTAGTATAAAAAAATGATGAAATAGATCTTATTAATTTTAATACGACTATTGTTATAAAATCATGTATCTTAAAGTCTGTAAAGTATTAAGACGCCAACACATGTCACCTGAAGGCTGTGACGTCACCTTTTACTAAACACTGATAGGTTGCTATGGTGATAGATGCGGTTTTCCTTTTAACAGCGTCTGATGATAACATCGAGTGACGTCGCGTAACCTGAGCTGAGTGTGATTAAATTGCATTTTGTTTATTAAATATTATTTGAATTACATAGTAACACAATAAACTATTATTTTAGGATTTCTGACATTAAAAAATATATTTTGATTTGAATACAGTCAATATCCCTATTGGGATATTTTCTACGAATGTACTGTTTATTTTCATTTCATACTTCTTAATCACAAAAGTTTTTTTTTTTATTATTTTTTTATTTACCAGTTAAAAGCTGAGAATTTTGTCCTAAAGCACAGCGACACTACTGACCCAAAAGAAGATACGACCGTTTCATGGAAAATTAGCGGTCAGACTGCTTAATTTTCCATCGAATAGTCCGTATCTTAACAACACTGCTACTGCCCACTATTCTCGCTCTTTATAGTTCTTATTTCGATTACAATAAGAGTCACGAACAGCAAGAAGTGGTTCCGTTATTGCTTGTGACTGTACAGTAAGCCAAAAAAACCTGAACGACTAAAACATTGAGCTAACACAATTGCGGAATACAAGAGACGAATTGGGTCGTCATCCCTTGGGCTACAAACGGATGCAAGCTTACTGTAGTGGAATCGATAACTGTGAAAAGAGACGTACGTAAATAATCTTCTTACTTTCACGGCGAGTTTTGTAATAAAAAAAGACAGAATGTTTTTTATATGTTACATTTTAGAATCTGTATTGTCAACGATGATTTACGGATTTATTTATGTCTGAAGACTTGCAGATTTACATTTCATTACACCAAAGCACCAGCAAGTTTGATACAATCTTAAATAGGCAAGTACTCATGTGTGTACATAAAAGTTACAAAATTTATAATTGGCATTGATTACATTGCGAGGAGGACTGACGGCCGTTGGGGCGAAAAGCTCCTCGAATGGCGGCCGCGTACCTGGAGACGCAGCGTTGGTAGGCACCCCACAAGGTGGACCGATGATCTGGTAGGGTCGCGGGAAGCCGTTGGATGAGGGCAGCGCAGGACCGATCGGTTTGGAGGTCCTTGGGGGAGGCCTATGGCCAGCAGTGGGCGTCTCTCGGCTGATATGATGATGATGATTGATTATAATATATTTATATTCAAACATATAACAATAATAAATTATTTGTATAAGTAGTCATAATTATATATTGTTCAGTCATGTAAATTGAATTATTGTTATTATTATATAAGTAAATATTTAACATTATTTTTCATTATAACCGTCAAGTAATAACAAGTTGTGAAATAAGTTATTAAACTGAATAAAGTTCAACAACACGACTAACATGTCACACTCGAACACTCATGAAACTTGTGATACAAGTCTGTCAGACTGTCGGCAAAAAGATCTAGATAATCGTGCTGAGTGAGTATATCGCTCGCATGACAGCCAAATTATACTACATCGTGTCATAACCATCTTAATACCCAAGACCTGTTCTCCAACACAGCATAAGAGAGTTTTCAAAGAAATTAGGTTTATTCCCGGTCGTCCCCACCCTGTCGTCCCCACTGGGTACGAGTGGTAAAAAAGTGTTTCGTTTGTCCCCAGTGAATCGTCACCACTGGGGACAAACGAAACACTTTTTTACCACTCGTACCCAGTGGGGACGACAGAGTGGGGACGACCGGGAATAAACCAGAAATTCCCAAGCATTTCCCTTCATTTAACATCGCGCTATTAAGCATTAGACGTTTTCCAGTCAAAGCAAATAAAATACCTTTTATTGTACAAAAGATATCTACATAATGAAATCAATAGCAAAATAAAAACAATACAATAGGCGACCTTATTGCTATGCAGCCATCTCTTCCAGGCAACCTGGACTGACTAGAAAGAATACAAATTGGGATTTTCTTTCAAATTTGTTTCTTTTCTAGCCGGTTCTACTTTTACTGTTATTATTATCCAAAGTTTTGTTTAGACATATTTTGAGCTTTTCACACAAGGTGTGCTTTGAAAATCCTCTTCATACAGAAATCGTACAAATAGCCCGAGTATTTGTTAAAGCCGCTCTAAATACACCCGCACACGGCCCTGGAGTCGAGCACAATAAATTGTGCAAACAGGATGAAGCAGCTTGAAGAACAATACGTGTAAAGATTTCAGCTTCAATACAAATTCTGATCTGAATTCTTTATTTCACATACGTACTGTGTAATGTGCAATAGGTCTATGAAACTTCACGCTTACTAAAAAGAATAAGGCAAATAATAATGTGTAAAATTTCTTACACTGAATGTATCTTTAAGATAACAAAGATGTATATTTCAAAATTATAGCTTAACGTGACGCGCATTTGCGTGCTTTGATGCGAAATTACTCCAGGCGAAACACGTTTGATATTTTTGGCTTCAAAATGCATATACAAATGTGCTGCAATATGCAAAAGTCTGGCTACAGACCATATTGGACAGAAAACGTGAGATTAGATTATCAATATTCAATTTGCCGTATAAAAAGATCCTTAGCTTAAGGAGTCACTACTCCAAATATCAATATTTTAAATTCTGATTACTTATGAAGAGCTGATGTCGCTCAAACGCAAATAACTGCGCAAACCAGTCTGTGCTGTAGTACAATGGCGTAACAGACAATGGGCGACCTGAATCAGAGTTTTTGTTCGAGCTGATAGCAATTCCACATAATGCAGTGGCTGCTTCATCGGGCGTTGGCTTTTTATAAACAACTTGCTTATTCCAAGAGAAAAATATTTGAAAATTACAAAACGTTTGGCGCCAAAAATGGTGAATGTGATTCAAATTAAGTATAATGCTCGCATTTTCGGCCGTTGGGGTGAACAGGTTCTACAATGGTGACCATGGACCGGAAGACAGTGTGTTGGGCAAGCCACCAACAAGATGGAAATCCTTCGTCCAGCAGTGGACGTCTTTTGGCTAAAATGATGACGATGATAATTATGGTCTTAATACCATCACGAAGATAGATAAAAAAATGGTATAAGGTAAAGAAAAATATTCTAAATAATAGTGTAATGGCATAAGAGTTTTATTACTCAATAAGAACATATGCAATAGGGTAGTTGACAACTTTTTTTATTACATAAATAAAAAGCTCACCAACTCATGAAGAATTATTGAAAAAAAATTGTATGTTTAAAATCAATTGTTTTACAGATACACTGCTATGTTTCATATGTTGCAGCACATCGTCTGAAAATGCTCCTTATAAATGAACGGATCAGATGACGTCACATGTTGATCATTACTAAAGATGTATGGGCATATTAACAAAATTTATAATATCTATGTAATATGTCTGTTTTTATTCACCGTTCGTATAATAAAAGTTTATTAAAGTAAGCAATCTAATATCATTATATTTTTTGATAAATTTTAGAAAAAATAATGTCTATTTTTATAAAGTTTCTAAACAGTTCAATTCCAATAATTCCATAACTTTTAAGTTTGAATTGATTTCATGGGTAACAATAGCGTATATTTTCCGAATTTATGAAAAATAACGCCATATTCAAACATCCCTATTCTCTCACATGAGACACAAAAAGTTACAAAACATAATAACAAAGAACTAACAAATTAGCGTAGGCAGATGCAAATATAGTAAAACACAAACTCAGCCTTTATATTCACAGTAAACAATCATAACATTCAATTCAAATAATTAATAAGAAAAAAGTTCAAATTGAATTACTTCCTCAAAACAAGAATAACAAAACCAAATGCTTCGTTATTTACTGATATAAACGACGCTATATTAACTTCATCTTGGAGATGTTTGTATGATGAATACGAACATTTGTTAATTTAGTACTTAACATTGCTTTTAATATTTCAGTATATATACACTTCCGCCCGCGTGGATGTCTGAATTTCATGTAAATCAGTTCAGCAGTTTAGAAGTGAGTGAGTACGTAGCAGACAGACAGAGTTTTAACTACTTTATATTTGAAAAAAAACACGTATATTATCTATATTTCTCTGAATAGTATCCATAACTCAAGCTCTGTTTAAAATTAGGCAAGAGGTGTAGGTAAAAAATATGTTTTATTGTTATATTTTTTTATTAGCTCTGTTTTTGGTTATGCTTAAGTATATCAGGTAGTTAAGTACATAAATGTACTAACAATTGAAGAATTTACAAGCTGCGGTGTGTATGCGTAGCTCACGACATTATAGGACCGGCTTTACAACTGAAACGAGGCGATGAAAACAAATGAGATTCATCCACACATATTACATCCCTTTGTTTGTATTACACGAATATGAGCTTTCCTGAAGTTTGTTCTCATTACTATAGACTGCTTAAAATTGTGTGAATGTCAGTGAAATACCATTGTCAGGGAGTAAATTTAACCTCTCTCTCGTTGTTAGTATAATATAATTATACCCGAAGTATTTCTGAAAGTAATCTTATTATTCTTCTGTAACTAATTGCCGTTCAGTAATTTTCTGATTATATTTCCAAAATATAAGTTTCAAAAACATTTCATGCTTTATGAAATTTGGTGTGTATTAATACGACAGATAATTATATAATCTCAGCCGTTATTTATATCACAGATACAGACATATACAGAGATCATATTTTTATTATTATTATAAACTAGAGTGAGATCTACATTACTCTAGGCTTCATAGTTAGTTATTGGTTGTGGTCACGCAACACCAACGCCGACACTGGCATTGTTGGTTTCACCTGTTTAGCTATTATTTTCTAAGCTTTCGGCTCACTTTAAAGTTTATTTTCTTTGCTAAACTTTATTGTTTAATAATGGAATTTTCAGCGAGGAAAATGTAAGGATCTAATTTGAAGTAGTTTTTGAAATAATTACTTAACGTGGGTTGTAGGTACTCTAAAGTAACATCTACAATCGCTGTTAGCAGGGATTGTAGATGTCCGTTATGTAAGTAGTATGTATGATTTGAGCTAGATGATTGGTTTGCTCAAGCCGATTGTTCTTGCAAAAAAGATCACCTAAATGGATATCATGTTGTATTTGTGAAGGTGCCATAAACCAGACACAATAGATATTCTATTGTTAAGAAGACTGATAAAGAAAAGATGAAATAAAGAAGCAAGATAACTACATTTGATTTTCTAATTTAATGGCCGAGGCCACGTGGGATACCGTCAGAATTTTTCTCTTTGGCTAATTCGCTGTGCAAAATAACTGACAGCTAGGTCACCTGTTGCCTCGATGAGGCGTACAGTGATAGCCTATTGCGAAAATTTCAGAATTGAAAATATCCATTTCTCGTAGAGCTTGCAATGGTTTAAGCGCTTTGGTTTCGATTACGAAAACAAAGCAACTGTTGCCAAGGTTAATTGCGGATGGGTCAGTGAAAATTTTAAATCTCAAGCCGCTCCGTGCTTCAGAGGGCACGTTAGCTATTGCTACTGGTTGCACCTAACTGCTACTGTGTAAGTCAAATGACAATACTATCAGGCATATAATTTATCATGTAGCTCCTGTGATAAAGTTATTATTATACGTACAGTGATGATACCTGTGGATGATATGCCACCAGATCTCCGATGAGGGCTAAATATAGTGGCTCAGTGACGCTTGAAACTAGTTCGAAACGAAATTGTATGTATATTTAAAGAGGGGTTAACCCCTCTACCCTTAAGGATATCGAATTTAGAGCATCGGACAGGGAAACCGCACTATGGCGCACTTTACAGAAGATCGCAGCCAATTAATATTACCGCCTTTCTTATTTCAGCCGTGAAACAGTTCGCTGTGTTTCGGATTGAAGGGAAAGGTAGCCAGTATAATTACTGGACATGGACCGCATTTCATCTTAGGCCTCAGGATGACAGCGCACCTGTAATATCAAGTGATTTTCCCTTGTTAGATATTGCATGTGTCTATAGGCGGAGGTAACCACTTACCATCAGGTGGGCCGTCAGTTTGTTTGTCATCTACTTAGTAGTATAAAAAAAACCTACTTTGTACTTGCGGTGAGTTTGAAGAACACCGCAGGATTAAGTGGGTAGGACTTTCATTTAAGAGCCCGGGAGTCCTACATACCCCCTCCTATGTTCCCCGCATGGGAGGGAAACCCGTAAATGGGTTTCCAGTCGCAGTAAAAAACAGAAAAAAGGCATACGTTAAGAGCAGGGGAACTTTTCTCCTAAGATGTCAACACAAGGCTTCCTTTTGCAACTCGCGAATTACGGACGAGGGGTGATTCCGAACGTGGCGGAGTAAGGGAGAGAGAGAGACTCATATCAAATGAATATGAGTCTCTTTCTCAACCATGAGCCAGTAGAAAGAGATTATCTAGTGTACCGTTTAAGAGTTAAAGATTTGGAATCGGTTGGACTGAGATTTTAATGACAAAGCCATTTCAATCCCTTTACGTGGATTTGGAAAGATTGTGAAACTCTAAATTTACTAAAAATTAATAATAGATGAATATTATGCGACTTGTCTTAAGAGCCTTAGTTGCACTGCTTTTCATACAAACTTTCAAGTTGAAAATATTGGGAATGAACAATCTTATTCTAATTAGACTATACATGGAAGCAAGTCAGGCTAGTCTAAATACGTATTTTCAGAACATTTTTCTCAAAATAGTACTATAGTTGCGTAAGAGTAATTTTTAGCTTTTCATACAAACAATAATCGCCAATAATTTCTTTATTATTAGAATGTTCGAACAATCCTTTGATAACTTTTAAGACTAGCCTGACTTGCATATAGATGGCAAGGTTCGTTGGAATCGGTTTATTTGCTAACTTGTTAGATCGGCATACAAATAATTATTCAGTTATTCAGGTATTCGATTGTTAATTTTGATGACAAGACCCCAGACAGGCAGCCAAAGCATGTCCCAAACGGAATTTCAGTCTGCATTTGGAGTGTCGAGAAACGAAAATAATGATAGTGGTTTAAATAGAGGAAGAGCGTGAATATTTTTTTTAAATAACGTTTTAGGTTCGATGAGGCGATGAAGCCTTTATAGTTCAAATAAGCAGTAAATAAATTACATTAAATGGCAAAAGTGCATCAATTATAATGATAATCATAACATAAAATAATAATTAAATATAGATACACAAGTATAGCTAAGGATCTTGTTAAACTTGTCTCGGTCATCGATCGTGTGATATCTTTATGTCTCTTATTATTTACTAAAA
Organism: Nymphula nitidulata; assembly: GCA_947347705.1. NCBI lineage: Eukaryota > Metazoa > Arthropoda > Insecta > Lepidoptera > Crambidae > Nymphula > Nymphula nitidulata. Next base: position 13,632,130 of record OX374634.1, on the reverse strand, counting down.
CCACTTTTTTGAAAAATCAAACACGTTTTATTACTTTCCATAAAATTAACTCGACATCACTGACATACACCACAGAGTATAGTCAAAACAAACACTTTTTTTAAAATTGACAACTAATTCATAATAACAGTAAATTATAAGCAAGCAGCGCCATCTAGTATAAGATTAAGTATGGTAAACTTATAACCAAACACTTTTTACTTTAATATGGTATCTTTTCAACAGTTTTATTTTAATATTTAATACTTTAGTTTATTATAAACAAAACAATAATTTTAGCCCTCAATTAACTACAACAGATCTAATAGAACACAAATCGTATATTTCATACTTTTTTGTAAAGATCATTTATAACGGAACACGGAATACGTGAAAATATAAAGCAATTTATTCTGCAATAAAGCTTTGAATCATTTGAAACATTTTACCGGTTTGGCTCGTTCTGTCCTGGCACCGAAGTTTTCTTTAATAATGCATTCTGAAGCCGCGTGGTGGAGGGTGGTAGACGAAAATAAAATTGGAGATATTGCAAAATGGATTTACATGCAGTAGCTTTTAGATCACCTCTACACATAACAGTCAATATGACACATTGCGCCTAAAAGTGCAACATGGGGCTGTTAAAAGTTTTTGTTAGAAAAAATTATATGCTATAGGCTATGCGTATTAATACAAATGAATCTGTACCTATATAATTTAAAAAACGCTCTATTTATTAGATATAATTTATTTAAACTTCACAGATTAGTAATTAAACCTTCGCAGATCAGTGATCCAGAAATAGTATTTATGTACTCACACCTTTTATCTAGCCCAAAGTAAGCGTCATTAAGAGCTTGTGTTATGGATACTAGATAACGCAGAAATAATGTAATTTATATACATATTATATAAATATTAGATATATACTAAATAAACATATAAACATCATTCAAACATTTGCTCCCACCCGGATTCGAACCCGGGACCCCCGACCGAGAAGCCTGTAAAGTAAGGGGCACAGACCACTCGGCCAGCCGTTCATCCAAAGTTGTCGTCCATAAAAATTATTATGTATTATTGGGATAATATTGTATGTACTTAGTATCAACACGCTACAATATCTACGAAGGATTTAGATCACCGGTCTCCACGACATGTAAATATTGTTAAGGCAAATATAAGGCCTAGCTAAGGTAACAGCTATAGAGTTAAAACTGACTCAGCGCGAAAAAAAAGTCAAAATGATGCGTATAACGTAAGCAAAATACACAATTTGTTTTATTAAAAAATACTTAACTATAAAGATTACAAAAAATATTCAAAAAGTGCAAGTAGAGTGCATACTCTATTGTGAATATTCATGATATTTTCTTTTTAAAGTAATTTCTCAAACTTTTTTCTTTTTCGGAGGTCATTTCAAAAATAAAAAGTATCGAGGCAAAATCTTTAAATCGTATTTCTGTTATCCGTGTCAAGATAGGACGAAATTAACATCTGATTTTCATTTTAAAAATTTAAACTTATTTATTTATTGTATTGTTTACAAGTAGGTAACCAAAGTTATAAAAACTTCCAGTGTCGCCCTCGTATTACCAAAATTCGTAGAAATATAGGAAAATAGTAACTGTTGAATAAACACCCAGTCACTCATGATCAATATCAATTAGATAGTAAAATGTATCTTTAATAAAATGTTAATTTCAAGCAATTTTAACAACTTCTAGCAACTTTAGACCTATGGTCTCCATACAATTTTTGGTTTGTATAGTGCTAAACAATCAAAATAACAAAAAAAAAATTTTTCAAAATATCTTATTATATTTTCAAATCTATTAAGATTTAAAAAAAAAATCAATACAATTTTTATTTTATTTAAAATTAAGATCACGGTTCCTAAGAGAGTTTTTCTCTATCTCTTAAAGTTTAGAATTTCCCCATACTGAGCCGAAAAAATAACTCACCGTGTATATTGTGATTTTAAATGCAATAAAGAGAATAATCATAATTTTGTACCCTAGTGAGTAAGCTGTTGTAACCTCAAAAACCACTGGTTTGAGCCCCAAATCCTTCACATCCCATATTAATGATGTCCTAATTAAAAATGTACAAGGATAAAGTTATCTCATACATTAACGTGGTAGTTAAAGAGATCGTGTCGGTATCTGGGTCGTGCTGAGCTGAATAGAGCAGGCTTTTAATATTCCATGGGGTTCGGGCGCGGATGAATTAAAACTGGAAAACATGTAACCTTTGAGTCTGAAATTGTTTTTGTGTTTATTGAAGGCCTATGCTTAAGTCGAGTCTCAGCTACACATCACTTTTCTTTGCCTTTTATAGTGCTGTCTCATAAATTAGATAGTTTTCTTCTCACGTTCCAGGAATGTCCAGGGTATAGATGTTGGGATTTTTGAGATTTTTATTGCGTAGCGAAATAATTATGAGGTGGTGGTGTGTTTAGTGATGTGTTGTAGAACTATTACTTATTGAAACAAGGATTAACATAATAAACGCACATTCTGAAAAGGGCTTAAAGTACTCATCAGTATTGACAATGTTTATGATGGGAAAACCCTGAAATCGTAAAAAATCAGCTGTTTTGAAGACAGGTAGGTACATAAATTATTCTTGAAATGGAGATGTTTTAAGAATTTAGCTATTTTTAAAGGTAATTAAGTACATTACTGAAGTATAAATGGTAGTGCTAATTCATCGCACCCAATAACGTTAAGATGGCGGAATGGCGAGACATCCGATATATTATATCAAGAAAAGCAGTTTCGAATCCTGGTGTGAAAAGGCTTTTTTTCTTCGAAATTTTATTTTGATAATAAAAATACATAAATAAACCTTTCTTTATGCAACTGTTAATTATTTACATTTAGTTTTCAAGGAAAAAAAAGGTGTTATTAAGAAAATAATTTTCTTTTGTTTGCCGGTTTAGATCACGAGATAACGCTATGTGCGATACATTCTGTAGTATGGAGTGATGCCTCTTTATCCGTATAAAAATGTACTCTGTGGATAGCTCTAATGACTTATAAAAAGTAAGCTCGACCTCAAATATCGTATAAAATATGTTCACAAAATATTACCTTGTATTACCATCAGTTAACATTCAAATAATACAATTCATATTTTTCGTTTGTTTGCATATGAATAACACACGTTTCAGAGAGAAACGTCAGCAATATTTTAACAATAACAGTCCATTCGAGGTGTAGCAAGCCGACGTTTATTCAAATTAAATTTCCGTAACTATACTCCTGTTTTACCGTTCGGTAAGTGCTTGATACGAGTACACTTTTGTTAAACAATAAAAAGCTTTTGGTATTGCTCGAGTGATCATTACGCTATTTGGTATCAGATGCTCACATACAGCGAACAGAGAAAGGTTTTTGTGTCTCAAGCTGTGCATGCATTTCTAATTATAAATATGTGTTATGATATATTTCCTTTTCTTGTTTTTTTTTACATCCCAATAACGCTACCAAAGCTAATATAATATGGATGTATATGTATAACCCTTAAAGCAATAAAGATAAGTACTCACGCATTGCGAACTTTCTACATATCAAGAGCGTAATAAGCTCTTCCCTTATGTTTGCTGTATATCACTACTTTCCAGAATTCGTTGCTTAATTGCGATACTATCAAATGGTGTAATAATACATTCTTTTTCATAACCGGGTTCGATTCCTGACTAGGAATATTGATTTTTCAAAATTCCAATAATTCAATTTTTATCTTAAAAATCGGGCCCATGACTCCTTTGAGTGCTTTTCGCTATTCCTCATAGTTTTGGATTTCGCCATCCATGCCCAAAATTGTATGTTATATTGTTGTCAGAATAATGTATGGAGACCCGGCCAGGTCTATGTACACTATACCTACTAAAAAATAGAGAAAAACATACGCAGAATAGATAAGTTTTGAGGTTCAAAACAAAAAATATCATAGAAAAAACTGCTACACAGCAAATTATTCATCATGGCGCCTATGTCACTTTGGTGGCGTTTAGTTGACTTCTGTGTCGCCCGCCATATTGCCTTATTGAATAACGATTAAATCGACGCATCATTCTGAATTTTATGCATGTGAACTATACAGGTAGGTGCTGTCAATACGACAATAAATTAAAACCATGGCCTATATTAGTTCATAGAAATGTTTTGCAACTTTCAATTACATCTTATTCATTTGATAATTTTATAACATTTCAATGAAAGAATGCAGCCAATGTTATATTGTTTCATACAAATGTAATGTCATGAAACAATCAAACGAATAAGAAAGTTGCAAACATTTCTATGAACTAATTAGCCCATGTATTGACGGCACCACTCTGTAAATGAAAACCAATTATTAGTATTTTTCCCGGTTTCTGGAGATTTTTTCTAATTTTTTGAGATATACTACTGTGTCAAGAAAGTACCGGGAAAAGATCAATAATACACAAAATGTTAGTTATTCATCCAAATTTGTTTTATCACCTTCAATGTATGCTTCTTCAGAAACGAAACACTTACGCCAACAAATAATCTAATCATCAAACCATTTTTTAAACGCTGTTTCCGGAATTGAGTTTAGCTCTCGCCGCGAATTCTGCTTTATGTCTTCTACCGATTGAAAACGGGTGCCACGAAGTGGTAATTTGAGTTTAGGAAAAAAAAGAAGTCGGCTGGAGCCATATCTGGTGAATATGCTTGTTGCTCGATGGTATTTGTTGAGTGTTTGGTCAAAAATTCGTTTACAATGATGGCCTTGTGCGAAGGCGCATTATTGTGGTGCAAAATACAAGAAATTTCTTTCCACAAATCTGGCCTTTGTCGTCGAATTTGCTCTCTTAAACGCGACATAACGCTCAAAGAATATTCTTTATTTACCGTTTCACCTTCTGGCAAGAATTCCGAGTGCAAAACGCGAGAGTCAAAGAAAACAGTCAACATGACTTTGACTTTCATCGACTTTAGCGTGGTTTTTTCGGTTTCGGGTCAGTTGGGAGGCGCCACTCCAAAGCTTGTTGACTAGTTTGCATGTCAAACTCGTAAACCCACGTCTAGTCACCAGTAACAATGCGTTTCATGAATGTTGGGTCGGAATTGACTCGTTCTAGCATGTCCTCAGCAACTCTCATACGATTGAGTTTTTGGAGAAAATTCAGGTCTTTTGGGACTAGCCGAGCGGCAGCATGTTTCATACCCAAGTGATTATTTAAAATGGTACGGATCGACTCGTGAGATACAGAAAGTTCGCCGGCGATCTCTCTCAAAGTTGAATGAGGATTTTCAGTCACTATTTCCCTCACTTTTGCGATGTTAACTTCAGTTGCAGACGTTGCTGTCGCACCAGAGCGAGGCAAATCTTCCACCACATCTCGACCGCTTTTGTACGCTTTGTACCACTCATAAGCACGTGTTTTTGATAAAATCGATTCACCGTACGCCTTTTGTAACATTATCAGTGAATCCGAACACGAAATTCCATTGGCTATGCAAAATTTAAGTCAAACTCTTTGTTCGATGTTTTTGTCCATTATGAAATTCGCAACACACTAGATATGATATTACTAAAAACCGCACTGTATTTAATATAAAAAACAGATACAACTCAAACTCCGCGCCAAAATGGAAAACAGTTGTGCCAATCTAACAACAACAAAAAAAAAACAAAACCAAAAATATATAAACTGGTTCAGCGGCTTAAGATTGAAAACGTAGCAGACAGACAGAAAGAGTTACTATCGCATTTAAAATATTAGTGTGGCTATAAAAAATCAATTTAACTTATGAGACGGTTGGAAAGTAGCATTATAGGGTATACGCTTACTTTCCGATCATTGTCCGAACTGAAGGAATGTCACAACAATTATTCCTCAACAAAAACGAAGAGAAACGTCCCAAAGAAAATGCAGTACCTATCTTATTGCGACATAAATCTGTTTCAGGCTAGGAATTCTGCAAAATTCTAGAGTCTCGGATTTTTCTTAAATCCCAGCGCTTTTGTCTAGCAGAGCGATGTTCTGATTCTCTCTAGTGGAGAATTGATGACTACATCTGATAGTGAATTCAAATTGAAAATTCGACTTGATTACACACTACACCCTAGCTATTACGCTTTTTTTCTTTTTTATACAAAGCGCGGCAAATGAATCAACCCAACCACCTGATGTGAAGCGGTAAAAAAAGTCCATATGCAAAGACAGCTAGTGGAGCTTGAAAGATATTGTTCTAGCCACCTCCACGTTATCGGCCCAAAGGGTGCCTTTTCACGTCTTTTTTGAAGGAACCCATGTTTCACTTTAGGAAGGAGGAGGCATATTATGTGCTGGAAAAGAATTCCAAGTCTAGTTTAAATTGATCGCTTAAAATTATCAACTGATTGAACAGATTATTGACTTGTATTTTCTCATTTTTACCCATAATCATCATCATCATCATCACCAGCCTATTATACGTCCCACTGCTGGGCACAGGCCTACCTACATGGAAGAAACAAATAAGGAGCTTGGGCCATAACACCACCACGCTGGCTTAATGCCGATTGATGGGCTTAACGCGCCTTCCGAAACGGAGGAGTTAGAGATTATAAATTTTGATTGATCCATCACGGGATCGACCATGGCGAAAATGGCTTTGTCTTCACCGAGCTCCTTACCATAATACACCTTAACATAATATAACGTAAATGTTTTACAATGTAAAACATTTCCGTAATATGTGAGTATATTAACCTGTCAAGCATCAGATTCATGCACAATTGATTTTTCAACTGTCATAGCATATCAAGCGGCGTTATAGATTAATGAATGAACGGTTGAAGTTCTGAATTGCCAACTTCACTGTATACTTTAGTTACTACCGGCTATTGTCTTTAACTTATTTCTGTTTATAAGACAAAATAGTGTGTTCTAAAAAATACATCGCGGTGCTGTAGGCTTTCAAACGTGTTGTGAATAAAACCGATACATTTTAGCGTCCCGTTATTTTGCAGGCACTGCGGAACGATATTTCGTTGCCAACAAAATTGACTCAGTTTCGTGTCAAAATTATACGTTTATTTCTTTTCGGATAAACTACTCCCACAAGTACGCAGTGGAACTGTAAACTGTACCAGGTTTAAATATAAAGTTCTCGTGAAAGTTTTGCCTAACAAAACCTTGTTTTATTACAGAGCAACATTGAAAAAATATTTTTTTAAATTATTTTTACCTACGTGGTACCACCGCCTTTTTTATTCCACCCGTAAAACACTCGCAGTGTTTCGGATTGAGGCAACTCACCTGCAATATCATGTGATTTTTCCTTGTTATTGCAAGTGTCTATAGGCGGCGGTAACCGCTTACCATCAGGTGGGCCGTCAGCTTGTTTGTCATCTAGTTGTATAAAAAAATTGGGACGACCAAATGACACTACGATATCACATTATTATATTATATTGCCTACAGCAAGGCTTCTAGAATGAAATTCATGGTTTCTTTAAAATCTGTCTAAAAGATGACAAGCTCTTATCAAATTGTTGCTATATTTTTCCTTTTTATATTGCAAGAAAGATTTATACTATTATATACATTTAGATTCAGGGAGTGTCTTCAAAATTAGGCCAATTGTTTAATGTACACATTTCTCGCAATGATTATGATTACAATTATTTAATAGCATGCTCATGACTTTCAGTTTTTGTTACTTATCAGTTCGCCATCGTTTATTCATCAATAGAATATGTTTTGTGTGTAGAATAATATTATTATATTTCTCTATTTAATCATAATCTGATATGCCTTATTAGACTTCCGGGTGTTTATGACAATTATAAATGAATTGTCAGAAATTTGATGCTTGACTAATATCGAGAGGGCTCGCTCAATTAACAGTTCAACAAAGTTCACTCATCCGTCATCAAATCTGCAGACGACAGCACATCAAGTAAAACAGTTTTATTACGTAAAATCGCCTCTATTACAAACGCAATAAGAGCGGTCGCAATGTCAAACTGTGATGTCTCAATGTCAAACTGTGATGTCGATTGTACCTGCCAATGCTCTTGCTATACAAAATTGCGATTTAACAGAATGAATATTCAACACTGGCTGGAAATCTCTAGCGAACAACTTTGGAATGGATCCAAGTAGCCAGTTCATTTGACTAGAAGAAAGTTTATCTTCAAGCGATAGTGGTAGATAATATTTTGTGGATCGCTCCGGCGAAAGCGAACTTGGAATATTCATCTTCAGTTGTTTGTGTCGGGTGGCGAAGGCTACTCGACTTTGTAGAAGCGAAAATGGAATATGGTATTTATAGTTATAGAACTATTTTAAGTACTTTTCTTTTACTGACCACTGACAATTGCTATTGCCCGCAGATGTCCTTACAGCGTAAACGGGATTTTAGGGAGGCGAGAACGTTGGTGAAACCTAAAGTTTTTGAATCGCCTAACCGACTAGGCATCACCTCCGGGAAGGTGTCCTGCGCTGTTGCTTGAGTCTCCAAGCCGCTGGAGCCATGAGAGAGCGACAAACCAGTTAAGTGCATGAATTATCTTTTCATATTATAGCTGCAAGATAGTGAACGTCGACCTTCGGTATGAAATTAGCCTTACTATCCATACTAATATAATATTATTATGCTAAAGTAACTCTGTGTCTGTGTTTTGTGACGTTTTCATTCATAGACTGCCGAACCTATTTAGATGAAATTTGGCATGGAGAGAAATAACATAAGGGAAAAGAACATAGGCCACTTTTTGGCGCTATAACCGTTATCTACGCGGCTAAGCTACAACGGCGGATTCGCGGGCAGTAACTAGTTTCTTATATCAGAAAGAGCTAAGTCTTCTGGCTTTGGATTTGCCACTTAAAAGAGCTCATTTAGGTTCAAGATTCAGATTCAGTTAGGTTATTTCAAGATAGCCGAGCCAGGAATAAGAAATAAAAACAAAAAACGGACAAGTTTGTCTAAGATGCATTAATGGTTTCGTTTCGTTTTCGTGGGGATTTAAGCAACTGCTTCTAATTAAAAAGTAGTCATTGTAATGTCTTTACAAAGAGTACTTTAAATTTAGGTCTATTTAACAAAAATAACATCTACTTAATTACAATACAATAATTTTATTCCATACAATAATAAGAATACGATAAGCAATTTTCACAAAGCAGGTAATCAATTAATGACGTACGGAGGAATTACTTGGTGACATGCATAATGTCAATGACGTGCTTAGGACTTTTACAATAAAATAAAATATCTCATAGAAAAACAACCTTAGGCTCCTGGATGAGCGCCTGCAATACCAAGTGATGTTTCCCTTGTCATTGCAGGTGTTAATCTGAGTAAATATACAGGGTGGTGCCGCCAATACGACAATAAATTAAAACATGGGCTATATTCGTCCATAGAAATGGTTTGCCACTTTCAAAAACATCTGATTCGTTTGATAATTTCATGACATTTGTATGAAATTATCAAATGAATAAGACATTTTTGAAAGTGGCAAACCATTTCTATTAAGTAATATATCCCATGTGTCAATTTATTGTCGTATTGACGGCATCAGCCTGTATATTGATGTTTACAGTGACTCACTCTTCCAACAACTTCCGCAAAGCTATCATAAATAATTTGACTCCTAATTAATTATTATATAGTGTCACCT